>CM047805.1:183597298-184198673 GCA_026214975.1 Gentiana macrophylla | reverse complement strand
TTTGTCATAGGATTGGTCATTACGAGGACAAATGTTTAAGGAAGAATCCTCCATCCGAAAGCTCACGCAAGAAACCCAACCTAGTCGTCCCGAGAATACTTCACGGATACTCGGCGGTGGACCGTTGACCTCAAATGGGAAGTGGAATAGTGGACCCAGTCGCAGACAACCTCAACAGGTTTATCAGGTTAAGCAAAATGGTACTTCACAGAATGCTGGTCCTCTTGTCAATAGTGAGGGAGATTTGCCTACCAATACTGTTCCTACTGCAGTGAATCTTGCTCATAACCCGGTTTTGAGCCCTCGGACCACAGAACCCTTAGAAAATTCTAACTCTTTCCATGTGTTGCAGTCGCTTACTGATGAGGATATTGTTGAAACTGCACATCACTCACTTATGAAAGAGGATAGAACTAGGCAGGTGGAAAATAGGCCGCGATCAGCTGGATATGACGCTACACGTACTACGGCGCTCCCCGATTTGATGGACTTTCATACCACCTTAGATCAAAGGTTGATTAACTCTGGTATTGATGTAAATATGGGAAACGTGGAGGACAACCTTGCGCATAGACAGGAGGTTGATCGCGGTGTGATTCAGGTTGACGATGGTGGTAAAGGGAAAGACCCTCTCGGCTCTGTGAGTGGCTTGGTGGTAGATGATCTTACGTTGCGAAACGACCCTATGTTGACCAAGGGGATCACTGGCCATGAAAACTCAGCGTTGGATCCTTCAGTGACTCCGGCAGAGAACAGCGACAAGGCAGACGGACCTTCCAATATCCCTGGCACTTCCAATTACTCTACGAAGAAAAAAGGGAGGAAAAAAGGGAAGCTCTCGCTTGTGCCACAAGAGTCGGTACCTTCTCAAACTTATCATTTACGCTCTTCCGATGTATAGTCCTATAAATATTTTATTTTGGAATGTGCGTGGTGTTGGTAATGATAGGACTCAAACTTGCATTAAGAATATTTGCAGACAGAATAATGTTAGGATACTTGTGCTTATTGAACCTCTTTGTTCTGCAAAGTTCACTACTAGTATTAAATCTTAAACTCTGGGTTTGATTTTTCTCAATATGTTTTAAGAGGAAAATTTGGTTCTTGTGGTCGGGGGTGGACTGTTCTATGGATATTGATTGCGATCAGATGTGCACGGCAGACATTACCGATCAGAATGGGGATAAATTTTCTGTTTCGGGGATTTACGCAAAACACAGTAGACATCCTAGAGAAGCGTTATGGCAAGCGATACAGGATCGGGCCCAGAATAACAATAGACCTTGGATACTTGGGGGTGATTTCAACATTATTCGACAGGCTGATGAGAGGAAAGAGGGCCGCCCCCCTAGGGTCAACGACATGCAGGACTTCAATGACTGTGTTCAGAGGGCTAGTCTCACTGAAGCTACTTTTGAGGGATCTCAATTCACATGGTATAGAAGCAAGACTTGGCAACGCTTGGATAGGGTTTTCTTTAATGATAAGTGGATGGAGCAATTTGATGTCACGAAAGTGTCTCACCTGCCCCGGGTTCATTCTGATCATTGCCCTCTTCTGGCTTTGTGTGGTTCGAAGAGCCCGAGTAAATCCTCCTTTCGCTTCATAAATGTTTGGACTGAGGATACCACGTTCCTTGACCTTGTGAAGTCTGTTTGGGAGGAGCATGAGGAAGGTCAGGGTATGCGTCTTCTACATAGAAAGCTCAAAAAACTAGCTTACAAATTAACTGAGTGGAATCGTTTGGTTTTCGGGAATATTTTTGATAATACTAAGAAGGCGTTATCTCGGTTCATGAGAAGACCATTCGTCATGATCGGGAAAGGTCGACAATAGCTAAGGAAGATCTTGACCAGCCATCTTAGAGTGCGAGAGGTGTAATGATGTTGAGACTCGGTTCCTGCTGCAAAAGCGTCCTGTGAAATGGATTGAAGTGGAGATGCCAATAGTAAGTATTTCCATGCTATTTGTAAACAGAGGAGGAATCGAATTACATTCATAGAATTAAGGCGGATGACGGTAGTTGGATTGACAATCAGGAAGACATCCGTGCTTCCTCTGCTACTTTTTATGAGCAACTTTTCTCCGAGGATAGGAAAGGTATGGGCACTCCTCTTGTTAATTTCTCTCTCCTCAAATATCCCATGCGCAGAATCGCGCCATCATGGCTACTCCGTCTGTTGAGGAGATTCATAATCTGATGCTATCCATGAGCTCAGATAGTGCTGCTGGCCCTGATGGTTACACCTCGCATTTCTTCAAAGTTTGCTGGCAGATTATTAAACAGGATATGGTGAATGCGATTGGTGATTTCTTCCTGGGTGGTCATCTTCCTCGTTACTTCTCCACCTCCACGATTATTCTGTTGCCCAAGAAGATAGGGGCGGATAAATGGAAGGACTTCCGGCCTATTAGTCTGTGCACGGTTTTCTCGAAAATTATAACCAAAATTATTACGCAGCGGCTGAATTCTTTTCTTCCCATGCTGGTTGCGGACCAGCAAACTGGTTTTGTTCCTGGAAGATGCATTACTGATAATATCCTTCTGGCCCAGGAGCTTTGCAAAAATGTCAATAAACCACTCCGTAGCCCCAATATTATGCTTAAATTAGATATGGAGAAATCATATGATCGTATGAATTGGGGTTTCATAATGAAGATGTTGAGGATGTTTGGCTTTCAAGAGCCTTTTGTTGACCTTATTTTCCGAACTCTCGATAATCGGTTTTTAAGTCCCGCTTCAATGGTGTGCCTTCTACTCCTTTCATGCGACTCGCGGAGTTAAACAGGTGATCCCCATCCCTCGCTCTATTTGTTTTAAGCGAGTATTTGGCAGATCGATTAATGATTACATGTCTCGTAATCCTGGCATGCGCTTTCAATCAAAAGTAAAGGCATCCACTACGGCCTTTGCGGATGACACGATCCTCTTTACTCGATGTAATAGGAAGGGCTACGGGGCCTCAAAGAGCTTCTCCACCATTATGAGCTTGTGTGCGGGCGGCGTATCAACTCCACCAAAAGTACTTTCATTGGACATAGGTTGACGTCTATTAAGGCAGGATGGGTGCGTAATGTTCTGGGCTTTCTGCGCGAACACATGCCTTTCCGATACTTAGGGGCTCCCCTCTTCCGGGGCCGGAATTGTACCATTTTCTATCAGGACATAATCGATAAGGTTCAAAGAAAGCTTCATCACTGGGGAAACAGGCTATTGTCTTTTGGTGGGAAGCTAATTCTTCTCAGGCATGTCTTAACGTCCATCCCGATCTATACACTTCAAGTGCTGGTTCCCCCTAAAGAAGTTATTCATCGTCTTCATCGAATTTTTAATAAATTCTTATGGGATAGTGGGCCGGATGGTAATCATATACACTGGCGATCGTGGGACAAATTGTGTAGACCGATTGAGGAAGGTGGGCTGGGTGTGCGGAACCTCTTTGATGTTATCGACACTTTTGCGATCAAGTTGTGGGTTCGGTTACGTCAGAAACAGGGTATTTGGGCTAAGGACATTTTCAATACCTACATCATTGACAAGTCTCCCTTGGATGTCCCTGAGCCCAGGGTCAGTACGCCTATGCTAAGAAGAGTGTGGAGCATGAGAGACAAAGCAGAACAATTCATTTCATGGAGGCTAAATGCAGGGAACATTGACTTCTGGAGAGACAAGTGGACGACGGCTAATTTGGGTGAACCACCGGAAGACCGGTTTTGGAAGGTTAATGAGTTTTGGGTGAATGGCCAGTGGAATACACAGCTCCTTCGTTCTCACCTTCCCAGTCACATAGTGGAAGAGATCATTCTTATCCCTTTCATGCGGGAGAAGGATGATGAGCTTATCTGGACGCTGAGCCCTGATGGGCGGTTTAACACTCGGTCCACGTGGAACATGGTTCGTACTCCTCACCCCTCCAAAGGTCATTTATAAGATAATTTGGAACAACCTTCTTCCTCTCAAGATCTCGTTCTTTTGTTGGCGGTTCTTTGCATAACATTCTCCCCTCGACCCGAATATTCGGCCGACGCGGTATAACTCTAGTTTCTAAATGCTTTGCGTGCCAACATGGGGAGGACTCGCGACACATGTTTATTGATTGCCATTTTGCCAAAGACTGTTTGGAAGTACTTTATGAATCACTTGGGTTGCGGTTTACCCTACTTACTGTGGATTGTGCCTATGCTTCACTTCAGCGAAACTCGGCTACTAGTATTTACAACCTTCGGCTTATTGTCCCGATCATCGTTTGCTTTGGGGCATTTGGGTGAGAGGAACAAGTGCCGGCATGATGCACCCAACCATCCATACAAATGGGACCATCATACACATTGAGCGGGCTATTCGGCAACTTGCCTTCGGAAGAATCTGGAAGCTAAAGTCTTAGGAGGCGATGAGGAACTCCCTTCTTCCAACCCTTTCGGGTCAAACCTAACCCGATGAGGAGAGTGACTTCTCTGAGATGGATGCCTCCACCAACGGGCAATGTTAAATTAAATGTGGATGGGAGTGTCAGGAATGGCATTGCTTATGGTGGTGGTATCATCAGGGACTCTGATGGAGGGTTTATTTTGGCTTTCCACGCTTGCTTTGGGCAAGGGACTGTGGTGGATGCAGAGATTAAAGCTCTGCTGTTTGGTCTTCGCATGCGCACTCACGCACAAAATATGGATATCGAATCTGATTCTCTCTATGTTTATCGTATGATCTCTGGAGCTAGTGGTGGGGGCTGGCCCCTGTGTCTCTCCGTCACTCAGATATGTGCTATCCTTCGATCACTTCATTACACTATTTCGCATGTCTATAGGGAATGCAATAGGGTCGCTGACGCGCTTGCAGCGTTGGGAGGGGATGATCAGATTTTCACCCATCAAAGAGAAGTCCCGTCGCATATTCGGAATCTTATCCATGATGATTTATACGGCCCAGCTCATATCCGCTTTATCACTGATAACCCGGGAAGCACTCTTCACTTGTGAAGGGTGCAAACCAGGTCGTATTGCTTACCTCACTGATTTCCCATTTTCATCCAGTTGTGTCCATATACTGCGTGCTCCTCTTTGTGCAGATCGATGAAGCTAACTGATTGTGGAGATAGAGGGAACCCGATTCTGCGCGACACACTTATATCCACCACTACCAGTTATTGATCGACGCACCCTCCATTTTTGTTGGGGTGCAATTCAGGTGCTTTTGTTCCTTTTCTCTACTATTATGCTGGAGTTTATATGTTGTTCACCATATTCCTGGTGTGCTTTTGCTGCGAACAGATCACCACCTTGCAGCTTGTCTGGCGCTTACACATGGCTGCGGCTTAACGGATTGTGCTGACCTTTGGACGCACCCCTACCACATTGCTAGGGGTGCAACCCGTGTGTTTTTTGTTGCTTTTGCGATCAACCGCGTGTGCTCATACTTATTATGGTGTTTGATATTGCCCCTTATGTGTTTGGTTCAAATTTAGTATGGGTTTCAGTAGCTCACTTTGCGGATGGGTCATGTCGAAGTTTCAAGAGGAAGGGCAGCAAGCTTCTTCGAACCAAGAAAGTTCACACGGGGATGCGAATGGGTCTTCGGCATTTCATGCATAGAGGCAACATTTATTTCAATATGAATCCCACTGATGTAATTATTTATAGGGCAGGGAATTTTTCGGGGGTGCATAGAGCGAGTACTCTTCCCTATGTGGTGGATTTTCCTACACTGGGTTTGCCACACATAGGGTTTAAGGAGGCCATGCTATGCACTCTATCACGTAAACTTGGGGCGGGCCGGGATATGGCACTCAACTTTGTAGCTCTTTATTTCGTTTATTAATAAAATAAAGTTGCTTAAAAAAAAAATCTTTTTCAAAAATCATCTCTATCGTAATACCCCCCATCAAGTGGGAGCGTGAAGGTCTCGAACGTCCAACTTGCGTAATAAAAACTCGAACTGCTAACGACCTAGCGCTTTCGTAAAAATATCCTCCAACAGATGCTTCGTAGGAACATACGAATGATGAATCAAACCATCCGTGATAGCATCACACACAAAATGACAGCCTGCCTCAATATGCTTTGTGTGTTCGTGAAATACCGGATTCTGGGCGATATACAATGCCGATTGACTGTCACAAAAGAGACGGATCCCAGGAGGTTGACGAACACCGAGTTCAGCAAATAACTGTTTCAACCACTTCAATTCACATGTAATCGACGCCATAGATCGATATTCCGCTTCGGCGAAGAATGAGAAACGCGCAGCTTTGTTTCTTGGACTTAAAAGATATCGGCGAAAGACCAAGAAAGACAAACCAACCGCTCAAAGAACGGAGAGTCAGGGGGCAGCTCGCCCAATCAGAATTGCACCAACCTTCAAGGAGAAGAGAATCGCCGAGCGCGGCGAGAATGCCTTGACCCGGATGTTTCTTTAAGTACCGAACGAGACGTAAAGCTGCATCCCAATGGTCAACTCGAGGAGCCTGCATAATTTAGGTAACATATGTAGAGAATAAGCCAGATCGGGTCGAGTAACCCCTAGATAGATAAGCCGTCCAATCAGCCGACGATACAGCCCCGGATCACTCAACAGCAGTAACAAGGGCCAACTTGTGATTCTGCTCAATCGGGAAATCAGCGGGCTTGCTCCCAAGTAACCTGGCTTCATGGATAATATCAAGGGCACACTTGCGCTGAGTTAAGAAAATTCCGTCCATGTTCCTAGCCACCTCGATCCCAAGAAAATATTTCAGAACCCCAAGATCCTTCATCTTAAAATATTTTCCCAAATAGTCTTTAAAAATCTTCATCGCAACCTTATCATTTCCGGAAATAATCATATCATCGACATAAACGAGGACATGGAGCTGAATCTCACCACGAATCAAAGTAAATAACGAATAATCAGAGTAGGACTGACGAAAACCAAACACACGTAATGCAGAAGCAAGCTTCGCAAACCAGCATCTTGGGGCCTGCTTCAACCCGTACAACGACTTACGCATCCGGCAGACTAAGTTCGAACCATTCTTCTCAAACCCGGATGGATCTTCATGCAAAATCTCCTCCTCCAAATCCCCATGAAAAAATGCATTATGCACGTCCATTTGGTGAATATCCCAGCCTTTCACCACAGCAACACTAAGAAATGTGCAAACAGTAACCATTTTCGCCACAGGCGCAAACGTCTCCTTGTAATCAATACCCTCTTCTTGATGATGCCCAAATGCCACTAACCGGGCTTTTAACCGCTGCAAAGTCCCGTTCTCATCATATTTTTCTGTATCAACCCACTTACTCCCCAATGCCTTTTTCCCGGGAGGAAGGGGTTGTAACTCCCAACTACCCTGGTCTTCTAGGGCCAGAATTTCTTCAGCCATGGCCCAATGCCAACCTTCATGTTTAATTGCCTCCTTAAAAGATTTAAGAGGGTTCCTAACTGTGATAGCTGCCAGAAACTTGCGATGTATCAGAAAAATTATCATAATTTACAAAATGCATAAGAGGATACGGAGTACTTGAGGATGCCGAGGAAGTGGAATAGCGTGGATTAGGACTTTTTGGTTCTACCAAGAGTATATGTCACGTAATCCTGAAATTGAGAATTTGGGATCTTCTAACGTCTACCTCGGCCTAATTCTTCCATACCGTCACTGGGTTGTAGAGGTTGTGGTGAGGGTGCAAGATCATCTGTCGAAGTGCCTGTATCGTCTTGCCCATGCGTCCCTCCTCAATTCGAGGATTCGGCAACGGTGGATCCCTGGAAAGAGAAGGAGAAGCCTCGAACCCCGTATCTACAATGTCAACATTCTCAAAAATAGGATAAGGGATAGGAGGAGACACACTACCCTCGGTCTGGTGAGAAAAAGGGAAAACATGCTCATAAAATTTTACGTCTCGGGACACAAAAATCTCCTCCGAATCAAGGTCATACTGGGTCCACCCCTTCTTTCCAAAAAGAAACCCTAAAACACACACTTATGACTACGGCTGGAAAATTTATGTGAGGACGATGGTCATTGGCATAACACAAACAACCCAAAATTCTAAGCATCGATAAATCCGGTTTTTTGTGAAATAGAGACTCATGAGGTGTTTTGTAGTTCAAATACTTGAGGGGGTTCTGTTAATTATAGGAAGCTGCCATAACACACTCTCCCCAGAACTTAAGAGGTAAATGACCGTCAAACCTGAGGGCTTGTGCAACATTTAGGATGTGTTGATGCTTACGTTCTACCTTGTCATTCTGTTGTGGAGTCCGAAACTTAAGAAGTTTCAAATATAATCCCTTCATTTCTAAAATAAGGAAGTAAAGGCCGAAACTCAGCCCCATTATCACTACGAACTCGTTTAATCGTGACCTCGAACTGACGAGAAATCAAGGCGACAAAGTCCAAAAAAATAGTTTCAACCTCCATTTTATTTAACAGCAAATAAATCCACACCGAACAAGAGTAGTCATCAACAATAGTTAAAAAATATGTAGCACAACACGTCGAGGGAACACTATTGGGACCCCACAGATCACAATGTATCAACTCAAATATACGACTAGCTTTATTGTCGCTAATGGGAAAAGGTTCACGAGTCTTCTTTGCCCAAAAGCAAATATCACATCCATCTTTATTTAATCTTTGGAAATGGAAATATTAGGAACTCCGCCAAGGACCTTTTTCCGATGGGTGTCCCAAACGCCAAAGTGCCACAAATCCATGATTGGAGCACCATCAATGGCCGAGACCCGAGCCTCAGAACGCCCACAAACCAAAAAAGTCCATCCACACGCTCACCCAGTCCGATCAGCGTCCTCGTCACTCGGTCCTGTATAACACATAAACGATTGGTGAGCTACATCACACAATAATGATCATTCAAAAATTGGGACGCCGAGACCAAGCTACAATTTAATTCTGGTACGTATAAAACATTCAAAAGTCGTAAATTCCCCGACAAAATAACCGTTCCCGAATGAGTGGCAAACTAGGAACGTCCATCCGGTAACCCAATCGGACACTCCTCAATCGGTCGTAGTTGTACAAATTAAGTTCGGTCCACCCGTCACGTGGTGAGTTGCCCCGGTGTCAATAATCTATGAGTCAATAATGATCATTCAAAAATTGGGACGCCGAGACCAAGCTACAATTTAATTCTGGAACGTATAAAACATTCAAAAGTCGTAAATTCCCCGACAAAATAACCGTTCCCGGTGTCAATAATTTAGTAGTCAAACGGTCACACGATTTAAAGACATTCAAAAGATCTAAAATGCCCTTCCATTGAGCTTCGACAATGTTAGAAAGTCCTGATTCTTCCTAATTTTTAGATTGAGCTGGAGCAATGGGCTGAGCCGAGCTCACCATTCCAATCGGCTCTGTTTTATTCTCTGACCCACAGCAAATCTACATTGAGTTGCACCTCCCTCACGTCCTGAAGCACAAGTCCGGACCCCGCTGCTCCGCAGTCCATTGCCTCGCCGCCCATTGGAACCACCACGCAGGCTCTCTTCTTGATCCAAAATCGTTTTCTTAGTCTCTTCAACAAACACCATGATATGCTCCCTCTGCGATCATGATCTGTCACAACACTTGCACAATTTCTTTTTAAATAATGTTCCAACCAGGGTTCGATCTCGTGACTTCTGGCTCTGCTACCATGATAAATTTCAATCAATATCTTTCGTATCTCATTATCAATCACCAAATACAATATTTATAGCTCCTAGTAAGGCTATTACACCAATACAAAATTACTAAACTACCCTTACTACTCTAAAGACAAATACGTCAATACTTCCATAACACAATATTTTCCATAAATCTTTTCCATAAAACATCTCTATCGTAATAACCCTCAACACCAAAAATTGACGCAATCAATTTTCTCCATAGCGCATTAGGTTCTGCATCAAACATCCACTACCATTTACCAAGCAGGGCCAAATTTACCTCACATAAGGGGAGATGTAATGACCTACATAGATATGAGACATAAAGGTCTTGTCAACTCGGATTAGCTATTTTAGACCAAACGATGACGACGTTCTAAATAGTTAACCGAATCCTGTATAACTCAATTAACGCAGCCAGATCCATGTATGAATTAGCACAGCCAGACCTAGGTGTGAAGGCGTTACAGCTGGCGCTATTTATTGCTCAATTAACGCAGCCAGACCCAAGTTAAACGGGTTATATATATAGTGATGACAAGCATGTCACTAATGTTAAAATTTTTATAATTTTTTTAGAATGTATAATATGCTGGTCAGCGTAAGCATATGAATATTTTATTCCCCTTTTGATGTCAACCTAATAAAAATATAACTTATAAAATTATACTTATCACCCTTCAAAATAAAAATTACAATTATGACGTTGAACGATAGTAACATGCTATCTTGCAGTAAAATAATAGGATACAATAAAGGTTTTCGATTCGAGTCTAGTTCAGAACAACTATGAATGATCTTATATAATTGCTAATATTGTTAATGTGAAAATAAAATATGATATGATTCAACATCTTTGCAGAAAAATAATAGGATACAATAAAGGTTTTCGATTCGAGTCTCATTCAGAACAACTATAAATAATCTTATGTAATTGCTAATATTGTTAATGTGAAAGAAAAAAAAACACTAAGAAAAAGGATATGATTCAACATCTTTGCAGGCCAAAAATATATTATTAGGGGTAGGAGGTCGAGAAGACCTATAAAAAAAGCTACGTATAACCAAGGGGCAACTGTCATATCTTAATCCGAAAAAAATATCACTATTATATACATTATGTGTTTCATTTGTCCTCCCTAAAATTTTCATCTGTCGTGTTACTGCCCCTTACTCAACGTCCTATGTCCGCTACTAAGAGCCCCCACCCCCCTTATTTTACCTCCTCCACATCTCCCTTGTCCCCTCTATCTTCGACCGTTATTAACATACAAACAGTAAAGTTATTTGTCATAGGAGCCTTTATTTGTACTCGTCCGACATTCTCATACGCCACACTAACGTATCACAGCAGAATCGACTTTTTGAAAATCAATTAAGTGAATAATCGACTTTTCGAAGATCGTAGACGAGAATCGACCCACTGGAAGTCGATTCATGATTAAAGAGTTGACTTTCAAAATATCTTTTCACTATGATCATTGTAATAAATTAGAACTTTTCACTATGATCATTGTGTGAGATGTTAATATTGAAATGTCGTAATGTATATCACTGGGTACGATTTTGGATCATCTGCTGTCATTTGATGTTGTATTCTTTGCTGTGAACATGTAGAAAGGACTATTGATGGGTTTTTTTTTGTTTTTTTTTTTTTTTTTTGAACCTTGTAAATTTTTTATTAAAATGAGAAGAGAAAAATAGAAGGTTTCTAGGTCACTCCCGGTCTCCTCCAAAATAAAACATACGTCATCAGTATCCTTAAAATCTTTATCCGGAAAACTCATTGTGTAGGAAAAGCAGTCTTTAGGGAAAGAAGATGGCCCCGTGACATTAGCATTAGCATAAACCACTAAGTACCAAATCCAAAAACAAAGTGGAGATGTTTTTTTTTCCCTTTTTTCTATTAAAATTTGGATTATGGAATCTCTGTTTTACCCTCCTTAACCACACACAGCACCTGCAGTGATATGTATTCACAAAGAGAGGACCCACGCTTCACTTTAGACAACCTTCATATAAGCGATTGTATTTGTAAAATTTGTCAATAAATAGGAGTAGAGTGAGAACAAGGACAACAAATGATACTTTTTTATCAAACTATTTCAGATAAAAATAATAATAAATATTTTTGCTAATTGCATCAGTTACTAAGGAACGAATGGAGTAAAACAGATTCCGATAAAGTTGACATTGTATAAAAGAGCTCTAAAAGAGTTCTAAAATAGAAGGGAAAGAAAATATGTTTAAATCCGTAAAACACGAAAATAAACCAACGAAAAGTAAAACTTTATTGAAAAATATTAGAAATAAAAAATACAAGAAGATGGATGCAGCCATTCAAAGCGTCTCGTTGCTACTTCCACTAAATCTTCTTCGCCCCTCTTCTAAAAAAAATTATGGGCGAACAAACTTTAGTGGAAGCAGCAAAAAGAAGCATGAGAATTGTTTTAGCCATCCTATTTTACATAATATTATTTTTTTACATTTTTCCAAACAAACACACACTAAAGAAAAAATACACCTCTCCTTACTATTCACCCTCCCCCACCCAACCCCACCCCCTTCAGATCTCTTAACACATTCTCTATCGTATATTCTAACCCACTGTCCATAATCATGCCAAGTGTACGGATACGAGACGTGTACACATGGCATAATCCTAACATATGGGCTAGATGATGTGGTAGAGTATGAGATAGGAAATCCTTAGGCAGAGGGGATTTTAAGCAGAAGGGAAAGGGGTTGTGAATATTCATCGCTGAGGTGGCGGCATCTCATTGGCTGTCGTCATTCGGTGATCGATTAACCATCTGGATTCATATTTTTCAGCCCATTCAGGAGCAATCAACTGATAAGCATTGTGGACACATTTATGGTAAGAAAAGTCTTCCACAGAACCGTCGTTTCGAACCAGCTGAAAACATCTCGAGTTATCGTGTTGAGCATGGCGTTCTACCTGAAAGACGGAGAAATAACATAAGAAAAACTAGGAACTCAAAAGACAAATTATATTTTTAAACAATCCGATGCGCTTTCCATTGTGAAATCCTAGAAATTTTTAGCTTAAACTGCAAAAATAGTCCTGCAGTTGGCTTAATTAGCGTTTTAGTCCTGTTTTTACTCCGGATACTTAGTCCTGTAATTTGGATCCTTTTTTGTTTGCAATTTTAGTCCTGCGGCGCAGGAGGAGGCTGAATTTGGGGGAAAACCGAATTTTGGCAGGGAAATGCCTCTACATGGCACTGACAAGGCAAAAATCGGGAAACAATTGCAAAATTTGTCCTATAGCTTGGCCTAAATACTTTCTTGTGCAAGTTAAAGGACTAATTTTGCAATTTTCACGGCAAAATCGAGTTTTTCCCCAAATGCCAGCAAAATCCGGCCAGAGTTTTGCCACATCAGCATCCTCCGACAACAGTGGACCAATATTGCAACAACGAAAAAATCCAAGTTACAAGAACAAAATTGCAACCGGAGAAATATCAAGACTTAAACGCTAACTAGGCCAAACTAAAATTTGCAGTTTTTGCTGATTTTTTATGCTTGACAATGATTTTACATAGTTTTATTGTTTACTTTTTAACTATTGTATAAGCTCCCTTTTGATTCTTAGTATAATTGTTGCACCAAGTGCCGGACATTTATATTTTCTTTCATCGATATACGCTCCTAATATATAAAATAAAAGTAGAAACGAATGAACGTGATACAATAATTGATATAACCTTTCATATAACGGTTATACCATAAAGTTTTCAGAAATGTAAAAACGCTATATAGGCAATAATATGGTTTACCTTGATATCTATAACGCCATTTCCGATCTTTACGCTTCTTCGAGGGTGGAAAAACAAAGCAATCATTACCACATCTTTGTCTTTTTCACTTAATTGGGAACCGATATCATACCTGCATCATTTATGCCAACAAAATAATAAATAAATAAAATCCAAAAGGAGTTATTGATACATTCCAAACTCAAATCGTTTTTTCAAGTCCTTTCATACATAATGCAATTCCAGAAAGTGTAAGTATCCCTTTAAAAAATTGTTAGGAAAAAAAAAAAACAAGGGCTTCAAGATTCAACGGTGAACTGAGCGGAGGCGGATCCAAGAATCAGGGTCACCAGGGCACAAAACAACAATGAAGAAGGTATATATCAAGGGTATAAAGTGTATTTTTTTAACAGCAAAACGACTATCGTTTTAACAAATAAAAGTCCAATAATTTCATCAGGGGCACGTGCCCGCAGTCTTTCTACTATATGTCCGCCCCTGGAATCGAGCCAAGAAAAAACTTAAAACTTTTGATCATTTGTTCATTGTTTTTGTGAAATATAAACTCGTAAAATAATCATAAAATGCATAAAAAAATAAAAACTTGTTGAAACTTATTACAAGAACAGAGACATACTTGTGTAGCAAATCCTTCAATCTCTTCGAGAGCGTTTGGATATCTTTCACCGACAAGAACTTCCTCAACAACGTCTTTGATATCACCAATTCTTTTCGTTTCCTCGTCGCCGCATCATCGATTTTAAATAACTCTTGTGCTATACATTTGTAGGATAGTTCAATATCTTCCATCGGTAAATCGACAACCGAGCCTCGGCTTCCTTTTTCTGGTTCTTCTGGAGTACTTGATAAACATCCAGAGACTTTGTAGGCTCATGATCCTGTTGTAATGTAATTAACATTTTATTAAATGAAAATCCCATTATTAAGAAGAAAATAATGAATAACGGGAATCAACAAAAGTAAGCCCCAAAAGGGACTGAAGCAGTTTTTTTTTATCAAATATATATATATATATATATATATATATATATATATATATATATATATATATATAGAATGGCTGATTATGTGTATAAATATATACATATTATCTCGATTGCATAGGTATAGGACTTTTGAAAAATATGGGATATGGGTGCTTAGGGGATACGTGTAAATAGTGAAAATATAGGGATCAAGATGTATATAATAAAACTACAAGGGCCATTCTATCAATTTAAAAAATTATCAAACAAAACAAATTCTAGTGGCTTTCTTCAGTTTTAAATAAGGATTCTTCATTTCATGAATTTGAGTTATGGATATGCATATCTGGATTCCGTATCCAACTTTTGAAAAAAAATTACAAGTTAGCCTCAGGGCGTGTGTCCTAGGTATCCCGTGTGTCCAAAAAAGCGATTATTCAGAGTGTTGTTTACCTTCTTGGAATAGATGATATCGAAACGACCACCGGCCCCGATTGAAGGTTTCCTTCCCCAGACTAATTCATCCAGACTTCCTTGAAGATCATCCGTAAGTCCAGCCTTCGCGGCTCTGATAAAGCAATCCCCGGGAGTCTGAAACAATTTCAAATAAATAATATGAAGGCAAGAACAGTAAAAACAACATAAATCAAGACCAAGAAACGAATTAATATATATATATAGTGAAACTTACGGAAAAACATGCTTGTGAAAGAGGAGAAGAAACGGAAAACTCTTTTCTTTGCGTAGAAAGTCCTTTGGCGTTTAAAGCAACGAATTCTCCGGTAGCAGAGAGACAATCGGCTGTAAGAATTAAATGTTCTCGAAGTATGTTCTTGCCGGTTTCGCAGACAGCAGAATTCAGGCTCTGCATACAAAACAAAAGCTATTCATATTAACACTTGAAAACGATATTGTAAGATAGAGATCTAAACCATTCAGATCCATCTGCATCAGAATCTCTATTTATAACTGATATTTGGCCCTTTTTACTCAATCTTCAATATGGTTCTTTATTTCACATGTCCAGATATGCATATGCATATCCGAATCCCGTAACCCACATTTTAAAATTACCAAGTTCGCCCCCAAATGTGTGTTCCAAGTATTCGGTGCATATCTGTGTCAGATACGTATCGGATACAAGACATGCTACCAAACAGAAGTATCCGTGCAACATAAGCTCTAACCACAGAAGTTAAGGTTTTCAAGAAAATACTACATTCCTAATCACTTTGCAAGAAACAACGATTAAAAACATTATCGAGAGAGTTATAACTCACGTCGAGAAAATGCCTCCAAGCAACATCGATGCCATACGCTCTGGTTAGATCATGGATATCATCGGGATGACTTTGCTCCCAATCGATCATTGACATTAACGGGAGACAACTATCCACTAAAGTACTCCAAAACCGACTCTTATCACAAGTTTCAGACATGAAAACGCGTAAGTAGACTTCCCCCGGTGTTTCATCAGAGAATTTCGAAACATTGGGATATTGTTTCCATAAGATATCTACTTTCTTAAATTCATGGAATCCTGCAAATATATATACCAAAACAATGTTTATAATTAATCACAATGCACAAAAATATATGTATTTCAAAAAAAAAAGGTAGAATACCGACCTTTTATAATTGTCCCGAGAAGGAATGGCATTACCATATCGCGAAGAATTTGAGTTGTAAAGATAAATTCGGATTTATCGGCTAGCGAAACACTAATGCAAGTTTCTGAAGGTTGTTGCTGGTTTACATCAAGGTGACAATCCCTACAGAACGAAAAAAAAAAGAACGATGCTATTCGTTTAATCAAATGATCATAATTTTTTTTGAAGATTATTGAAATTCAATTTCTGATGTCAATCAAATAGAAAGCCAAAAAACAGATCAACATATTACTTGTTCGATATTTTCACATGTTCAAGATACTGCAATTTCTTTTTTCCACTCCGGCGTTTCATCTCAAGGGCATCGATTATTGCCTTCACTGTTAATCGTTTCTTCTTTAAAACTTCCTGAAGAACCGTAAAACACAATTCAAAAGAAAATTAGTAAAAAAAAGTTAAGAAAGATGATTATTTAGCAATTATGATTCTTTATGTAGAAGTAGAATGCAGACCTTCGGTATATGAAAGTGACAAATCCAAGAACTCATATGGGAGCGCTCACTTGTCTTTGGAGAGTGGCTAGCGTCAATAAAAATACATACATTAGATACAAGATACACAGTGCGAGATTTTTGATTAATATGCAATACATGTACGGAGATGATATACATATATATTCAATTTACAAGGACCAAACTGTAGATTATAAAACTATAAGGACCGAACTATAGATAATAAAAATCATGATACAAAACGATTTCTAATGAGTTTTCTTCATTTGGAGAGCTTGTCACTGATTTCTGACGGGTTTTCTTCAGTTTTAAGCAGGGTTTTTCCGTTTCGCAAATGTATGGAGGGGATACATGTACATATTAAAAACAAATGGACCAAACTGTACATAATAAAACTATATGGACCAAGATATAGATATCAAAAATCAAGTAAAACGATTTCTAATGAGTTTTCTTCATTTAGGACAGCTTTTCATTAATTTTTTATGGGTTTTTTTCAAGTTTCGACAGGGTTTTTCATTTCACATGGACCAAAACTGAACATAATAAAACTATAAGGACCAAACTATAGATATCAAAAATCATAAAGTAACATGATTTCTAATGAGTTTTCTTCAACGGACAGATTTTCATTAATTCTTTTCACAGGTTTTCTTCAATTTTCAGCAGGGTTTTTCATTTCACGCATCCGAAAACTATATAGGGGAACCGAATGGCATAGTTTACATGCCCCAAAAGGAAACCGATACGTGATAAATATGGAAAACCGAATAGCACAGTAAACCATTACCTGATCATCAGCTTGGAAACAATGTCTGAAAATTGTACTTTCTCCAGATGAGACTTCAGTTCGAGTACTCCGTATTCATAACCGTACGGTGACCTACCGACTTTTTTAGAGAGAAACAAAGATGCGCTTCTACTACCACTACTCCTTCTCACTCCACATTCTAGAATGTTCTACACACACACACACACAACAAGAAGTTTGTCAGGAACTTTGAGTATACACACATTATGAATACCTGAATCCACAAGTAAAAACAGAGATTAGGCAAGTCATGTGAATACACGGGTGCAGATACACGGGTGCGGGATTTTTCAAAAAGATATAGGATACGGGTACGAAAGTGATTCACGTAGCTATGTGAAATACAGGGACTAAACTGCACATAAAAGAAGAATAAGGACCAAAGTATAAATATTCAAAATCATAAAAAAAAAAAACAATTTTAAGCGACTTTTTCAGCATTTCTGGTGGTTTTCTTAGTTCCGGACAGCTTTAGCGGAATTTCTTTGAGTTTTACCGGGATTCTTCATTTCACGTATCCCGATTTATCGATATGCATATTCAGATCATGTATCCAACTTCTAAAAAATTGCAAATTCACCTCAGGTGATATACATATTCAGATCCTGTATCCAACTTCTAATAAATTGCAAGTTCACCCCAGGTGTGTATCCTAAATAGTCGGTGTTGTATGTATCGGATACATGACACGTTATCAAACAGTAGAAGTATTTGTGCATTGTAAATCACAAAAACATAAGGGCAATGAAACACACTAACAAGGGAAAAGAGAGAACCTTGAGGTTTAAAAGCGGTGATGATTCGAGTGCACTAACAGGTTGATCAAGAGCACTATAAGCTGCTTCAGAAAGCGCACAGCCAGCCAACGAACCAACGGGATGTCCACCAATAACCTCTCGGTTTTCGTCCTGTGAACCGTAACAAAACTGGACAAGCTGATTCCCGTAAGAATTTCTAACCGTTCCGTCATATGCAACGACTAAATCACGCATGAAAAACATCAGCCTCCTATGTAGTGTTCCAGAGAGATCAGCATGTCCACTAAACGAACCATCACGGTTTGTCAAAGAATGGACAAAGCATTCCAATGGATTCAAACCCGTAAGAAAAGAATTCTTCAGAACAGCAGACGGGATATAAGACTCCGGATGATGGCTTTGAATTCCGGATGAATCATTACGCGTGGCGTTATATTCGTTCCATGAAGCACAACAAAGGCGATGAGGGAGTTTAAAGGATAAAGAAACTAATGAATGTTGTAAACCGAGACACATCCCGTGTTGTGCAAGTTTTAGCATATTACCCTTGCTTCCAGCTTTTAACATAGCTATAAACGAATTATCGTCACCAGCATAATTGAAAGCCAAATGTTGAATATCCAAAAACGCTTCTTTAAAAGAAGAAATCGAAGCTTGTGTAAGCGGTCCCGAGGTTTGTTCTCGTATAAACATGCATTCTTTTCCATAACCTACAGATTTCTTGCTTTCTTCAGAGCTCTCGATAAGAAATTCCTCGTTGTATTTTACCATTAATGTCCTGATATACTAAAGCTGTTCAGCTTCCTGCAAACCACACGATACTTCATCCATCAAATTCTCTCTGAAATACGAGTCGGAAGCAAGGTATAAATCTGCTAGTGAAACGCTTAGGCCTCGAGTTGATAACCACTCACAAAGAACTTCTTGTGCAGCAAAAGACAATCAAGAAACTCATCTTTGCAACGTTTAGCAAGATGATTGAAAACGTCCGTATCCACGAAGAAGCGTCGGATGAAATCATTATCTCTCCTTTGCTTATATAAACACCACCTGATTGGACACCGTAATCGAAACTTCGAGGCAAGAACTGGCTAAACAACTGTTTCCCTGTCCAAAGCGGCGTATTTGAATTTGAGGATGATAATGACTTTAGAATAGCCGGAAAAACCGGGTTTTGAGAACATAACATCTGCAACTGTTGCATTTGAATCTTCGATAAAGTAACGCCATCCCCTAAAATCATATGAGCAGCAGTTATACTATCATGACTTAAAGACAAAAGGTTTTGACCGTTTTGCCCATCGATTAACTGTTTATTTACCGCAACAAGCTCCTTAAGCTCGACTGTACTATCAACCGACTGGGGCACGTAACCGTGTAGACAATCACCATCAAAATCTCCACGAAAAGGTGAACAAACAAGCGGATTTATAGAGAGAACCGAAACTATAGGAAGGATCTTGACATTAAGGGCAAGAAAGGAATGTTGATGAATAGAAGGAGGTCTATTTATCAAAACAATATCTCCATCGACAAGTGGCCTGTGTAAAACATCGCCTTGCTGCAATTTATCTCCAAGAAATAGACCGATTATTAGTCCCTTTTAAAGTAAATGCGCACACATCACCTTCTCCAAGAAGCATTAAATCAAGATATCTCTCCAACTTATCTTTGTTATATCTGTTTACAATCTCGGAAACACGCATCTTTTCTGCAATATGACATGGGACACCAACTTCATCTAGCTTTATATTCGGGTCACCAACAACCACCATACGGAATACGTGATTATTTCGCTTCCCCAGAAGAATTTCTTTAATATATCTCAATCCAGATGCAGCTGCATCAGCTCTAGATATGTATGCTAAATCCATAGCTGTTAATTTTTCAGCATGTACCTACGATAATACAAGTAATACACAGCTTTTTGAAAAATTCATTCACTGAATCAGAAAAAAGACGAATAAATTCATGCCTAAACGGACATACCTTTGAGGATTTCAACAGGTCCAGGACCCGAGTACTCAACTCGTTAGCTGGTCCTTTAAAATCAACTAACCTGCGGTAAAGCTTCGTGCTTGTATCCTACGAAATAACAAAAATAAGTAAAACCATTCACTTTATGAAAATACAGAATGCTTTACGATAAAAGGGATTACAAAAATTTACTTACAAAAGCTATATGTTGTCCACATTCCGTCAATCGGTGATTATTCGGGGTCACCAGGACACTGTCCAGAAAGATGGAATTTTTCCTTTTGGGAAATGATTCAAGATATTTTGGGTCTACATCTTTTAATATGTTATAAACCTAATGCACAGAAACAGATATCATCAAAAAGTTATCCATAATAAGCACTGTAAAATCGGGCATTAATATGAAACGTGATTATAAGAAAGCAGAGAGCTTTAAAGGGATCAAGATTAAACAGCAGGGGCCTCATTCAGATTCACGGGTACGAATATAAGGATACCGGATACGCCGGTGCGGGGTTTTTGAAAAATTATAGGATAGGGGTATGAAGGGCATATGACTAAATGTAAAAATATAAGGACCTAACTGTACATAATAAAACTATAAGGACCAAACAATAAATTTTGGACAGGTTCTCATCATTTTGGACAGGTTCTCTTTCATTATGCAACGGTTTTTACTCCATTTTCAACATGGTTCTTCGTTCCACATATCCTAGTTATGGATATGCATCTATCCAAATCTGTATCCAACTTTTAAAATTACATAATCACCCCCCAAACAGTTTTTTTCTTTTCCTTCAAGATTCATTCCCCAAGATCATGCAATTCAGTTGAGTCCAAAAATACCACGCAAATAAAAAGGCAAAGAAACCGCATTATTATAACTGTGTAGTAGTTTCTACCTGGGCATGTGTAAGAAGGCGTTTATAATCCGAAGTACTCTGTTCCGCCTGGCGATCAACAGGAATAATATCCCAATAATCAGAAGGTATTACTGCACTCTGTGATCCACAAACTTCTGCTACAATCGCAGTTTTGGGACACGCGTCTTTTGTATTCACTTTAAATCTCATTGACGGATAATTTCTAGACCTCCCCTGTTATATATCAAGTCTTAACATAACTAACAGACCAAGAAATTCATATAGTAACAACCAACCGAACAAGAACTTACATCACAGTATTTGCAGGCCTTTGATATCGAAGATTTCCGACCCTGATACATATAAAACAAAGAAAGATTAGTTCTTTATAAAACCAAGAAATTAAGGTTTTTGGACTTAAGCTTATAATCATGTCTAGTGAAAGATTCCAAGTGCAGAAATTCGATAAAATTGCTCGAATCATTTTACGTAGCTTTTAAGTTTTAACTTGAAGAGTTTAGTACCTGACCTTAGCTTTATCAAACAGAACAGATTTACAGCTTGGACAGATCTTATTCAACATCTGGGCGATTTCCGTTAGAAAATAAGGATTGAGAATCGTATATGGAAATTTAATCAATCCAAAATGCCCTGAAAATTGAAAGAAAGAATTTAAATAGTTGATTAAATAAATTAATATATCACGAAAATTATCGTTTATAACATATATCAGAGGTTAGACTGCACTGTACCTTCACAAATAGTTTCCATTACACCTGCAAAAACGAAAAATCGTAAGCTTATATATTGGCTTAAAAGCGAAACTATGAAGTTTAGTATATATTACAGATTAAAATATGTCAAACCTTCGACTTTTCTCGAGCTTCTGGCACCACACGAAAGACATTGGTTGCTTACATTAGGCACTCCTAATGCAGGATCCGTCACTTCACTGGTAGATCCGATTACCTTAGCCGCTATCTTCTCCTATAAAGTAACGAGATTGAGATATCAAAAATCGGTCTTTTTCATCACCCGGTATTATAAACTGCTCTTAAAATACGAATCACGCAAGACATGACCAATATATGCAAGGCCTTTCAAGAAACGTTATATATAACTCCGTATTTGATTAACACAACAGATATTATCAAAGGCTATAATGTATACATACCGCATCAGCCTCAGATAGGATGCTAAAACTAACGCTTTTCAAGATTCCTTTTGGTTGAGCATAATCTTCTGTCACGTGATTCTCGGTATAATCACGATGATCCATTACAGCTTACCTAGATTTAACAGCACAAAAAAAGATGTAAGCAGCTAGGAAATCTAATACTGCGCTTTCATTCCAACAATATTGTAGCGCATACTATACATGAGAATGCACGTATTGTTCGATAATAGATGCAATAGGATGAGAAGATAAACCAAGGTAAAAGGGAAAGAACGAAAAAACACGAGATAAAACCATTAACAGACATTCAATAAAATCCGTACTTTGCATTAGACCAATGTCTGCAAGAAACACATCAGCAAATCCTCCACTGATTCTTGCCTAAAACACCGAACATTAACCTGTTGTTCGTAAACTCAATCCCGTCTTGCTATTGGAAAAACACACACAAACACACAAGCTACCAATTTCCTCCAAAAACAGGCAGAAGGGAAAGTTAGTCTAATACTAAACTTGAGGACGAACACGCATATGCCTATTACATCAATCTCGCCTCACCAACAAGACATAACCAGTACATCTAATTTTAATTCCAGTACAACCAATATACAGTCAAAACTGTGATACGGGAATCGGATTTTCAATTTTAGTGTAGAAGAACACATGGTCCATGGTAATCACTCATTAAATGATTAATCTGTTCGTATCACTCCTTCGTCAGCATTCGGATGACATTTACTGTCCACTCAAGTGTAGAATTGATCAATAGTTATTGGACAAAGACAAGGAAAGGACAACCAGATGACGAGCCACGAATTTCAGATCAGTCGACAACCATATTGAAAACTCAAAGGAAGAAGAAACAGAGTATTGGTTCTACTGTAAAAAAACAACCACAAGGTGAGAAACCAAATTGTATTTTATTTGCTTTCGAGCTTATGATCCTTGCTACTTTACCAACTTTTTGTCACATACTTATATATAATAGATTAATCATCACAATATACATCATCTGTTTGCATATTCCTACCAAACATCTACTAAGCAAACGATACATAGATAAAGAAAAAGTAACATACACACCTGCACATTTTCTGGACACCGAATCCAATTCGCAAGCTAAAATGCGCAAAATAAGGGACCAATAGACTCTAGCAACTACTTCCTTGATTGTTCTGTATCGTTTACTTAAATTGTGTTCGGGTATTAGTTTCGGTATCGTTTACTATGACAGTGGCTAGTATGAAACTGGAGCTTGAGAATGAGGACAGCACAACATATGGCTATGAAGATTTCTACGAACCTTTGAGGTTAACCATTAACACGAGATCAAAAAATGGTGAATTTTTAGAAGAAACTGGTTGTTAGCATTGTGTTCCTCAATCCATCTTTACTAGAATTCAGTAAGAAAATTTTGGATCTGCATTTACTAAATCCAGTAGCTTGATACTATGCAGTGGTGAATCCACATATTCATCTCAGTTGGGGCAGTGCAGCAAAATTAATGATCCACCGGGGCAGCAATAGTACTTTTACGATTTTTAACAACAAAACTACATTGTTGTTTCGATGCCCGAAAAAACCTCGGATCTCAGGGGGCACGTAATGATACATAGATCCGCCCTTGCTACTATGCCTTTGATCTATCGGGTTCGTATGGATACGAAATATTTTGACTTGATTCAGAGAATAAATTTTGGTTTTCGTGCAGGATAAAGTTGAATTTTTTTTTTGTATAGTGAGAAAAGTAAGAAATAAATTAACTTTATGCATTGAATCATTGAATAAAGTTATTTTGCTCAGATCAATTAAATCTCAACAAACCTGATGCCAAAACCCATGAAAACACATAAATGCCTCAGGAAACTACCAAATTACCTACAACCCCTTTTCCAGCAACAGACAGAGACTTATGAAACAGAATCATGATCACAACTAAAAGGCAAAACATTGAAAGATTCAAAACGTGTTCAGCCATTGCGTTATGATCATGAGGAAAATATACATATACATACATACATACATACACTATACATGTATATATACATGTGCGTCTGTGTGTGTGATACACATTGATTAGAATTTGGGCCCCTAAAATCTACAGTCCTGTCCCACAAAAATCAAACTCCTGGATCCTTCAATGCTTGAATCCCCAAATTAAAACCAACAGAACCTCAAACATGCAAGAACCAAACAGGGTTAATGTGCAAGAACTCAATGCACATAAACCATATGATCAAAAGCCCATATGAGAAAAACCATTAACATTGATGATCACAGTCAAAAACCCAACTCAACATCAAAAACCCAGAATGTAATTCACAACATCTCACAAAGAAATCCAATAGAACAACTCACTTTTTTACTTCACCCCAGTTGAATTTCGTCCCCTTCAAAAGAAAACTTTTTGTTCTTGACCGCGCCAAAGGGTGAAGGGAAGAAAAAACTCAAGATCAACGAACATTAAACAGCAGCAAACACCTCTTTTCTCTCTGGATTTTCCACACTCAGGTTGTCAGCGAATGACCAAAGAGCAAAAGAATATAGCTTCAATTGAGAATGCTATATATATATACACACGCTATGATTCTGGTTATATAAACTGTTGCCATATTTTAGTAATTTAGAAAGGTAAAAACGTAAATAAATAGAAAACTGAGGGTATTATTGACAAAATATAATGCGGTAATCGAGGAAGAAAGTGAAAGGGCGGGCCGTCGTAATGAAACGTCCGGCGGTGACGTCATAAAATGCGAAAAAAATATGTGTATTTTTTTTTTCGGAAAATAATATGTGGAGTGCACGGCCAGTGTGTGGATCCCAAATTCTGTGGGGGTCAGATTCGGTAAACCAATAGGCTTTATCTACATAGGAATATTATTTTTTTAGAAAAATTTCATTTATTAATTTTATTTTTTTTGTTACGGTTACGAAATACTACCTCAATTGTCTGATATTGTTAGTCCATTTAGATAACCATTGAAAAAATTATTACATTTTTTCCTTTTATTTTTAATCTATTATTTATCCATTTATTTTTCACTATTGCATTAATAACAAGTAATGATACGCGCATAAAGGTTGTGTCACAATGAGTGACACATCGGTGATATGCATCGTTGATCGTGTTAGATTTACATCCGATCAATTTAGAGACAATATTATCAACGGTACATATCATTTGTTATGTCACTTCGTTGTTGGCGACAAATGTTGTGTCAGTGTCAGATCATTCTTCATTAATAACGATGAAATATCATTTTAGATTTTTTTCATTTGAAACTTCGACTTGGACATTTTCCCAGGATTTTTATTGTCGTGCTCGAAATTCAACCATTGCGGACATGTCATTGAGCGATCTCCTCGTATGGCAATGCCAAAGCAAGGAAAGAAGGCAAGGTCTTGCAGTAAAGGCTAAGCTTTGTCGGATAAAGAGTGGCTCATCAAAATTAATGAATTTAACCAACTTTCTTAATCATTGAAAATCTCTAACTGGATTTATATTTTAGGGCGGATGTAGTATATGCACGCACACTTTTTGTCATTCAAATTCATTATATTCTTTCATTTTCTTAAAATGTATGGTGATGATGTCCGAATTAGCGGGGCCACGTGTCACTCGTATGATATCCGGATCCGAGTAATCCATCATAGCAATCTTAACCGACCACCGCAGGTCGGTCAGGTCGAGGCCCCTCCCGAGGAGGGCATGTATGGACCGACTCGACGCAGATCGGACTGAACTTTTCTTCAATATTCGAAGCAGCCAAATTAGATAATTGCGGGGAGAATCTTTTGTCATTAAGACTATGATTTGAATAGACAGATATACTCGTCCTAATCATTAAAACTCAGGGTAGACATTAACTAATCCTTAGGGATTAATATTCCTAATGCTTGCAGGACAAGCAAATGGTGAGACACCCCTTACATATAAATTATCCCTAAGGAACTACGAGGGACTTAATTTCAATAGACTAATTGGATACGTAGGCAACTTGAGAGCAAACTCTCAAACTCAGTCTAAACCTAATACCCAAATACTTTCACACATACACAATTCTATCTTTGAATCCTGATAAATTGCCTCTAGATTGATTTACGCCCAGATTGTTACCCGACGGGATCCATCGCCGTTATATGGAAAAAAAATCAGATGACTTTATATTATGGGACGGATGTAGTATTCATATTAAGTAACAAAAAAATGTAGAATGGTTTAGAGTTTGGAACGGATGCGGTAAATTGCTAATTAGTAATAGTCGCATTAATTTTTTTAGAAAGTTGATGAATGTAATAATTTTGGTTTACATAGTCTAAAATGATTTATTGACTATCAGTAGTGCAATCAACGTAAAATTTGAAAAGTTGTTAGATTGCCAGCAAGGCATTGACTCTATGGTAATTACTGCTGCTTTTAATCAGGAGGTTCCGGGTTCGAGCTCTAGCGATGACAAAAAATTGTGTACGTATATTTTGTATCCGTAAAAAAAATCAATCAATCAAACAAACAAACAAATTGTTTGTTTTATAATAAATTAGGGGTAGTATGGGAAAATGTGTGATAATGGATTAATTGGTATTCAAAATCCATCATACTACTCCAAGATCGATCAAGATTAAGCTCGAACAAGATATAATCTTCTCTTACTATATTACTTTGAATATTCTAAGCATTTTGTGAGGAGAAACTTTTTCCCTTAATTTCTATGTGAAGTGGAGCCCAAGTGAGGTATGATATATTAGGTTTAGCTCTTGTAAAGTTAAGAGTGTCCACAATGGTACACTTATTAAGTACTGCATATTGATGTTAGGGTGGCTTGTTCACCTTTTAAGCCACAATAGACTCCATTTTATGCCCCCTTTCTCAGCATTCTGTTAACACACATCAATTTTTAGGAGAGTCTTAAATGAAATAGTACCCACTTTTCTACCATTCAACCCAACCTCCTTCCTCTCTCTCTTCGTCATTTCATCTTCTCCTACCACATCTTCCCAGGAAATGGGTATATGTTGGGTAGGAGATGAGATTGTTGGTGTTAAAGGGGCTGTATAGGGTGTAATTGTTGGAGTGAATCATAATTTAGAGGAATGTAAAATTGTTTTTGAGAAGTGTTTTAAGGTGTCACCATTGTGGACATTCTTACCTTCTATAGACTTAATTTGGGCATCTAGGAAAGACCTAAATCCCTTACGCAAGCTTATGGACTCGTACGTGCTTTGAAGCCCAATTAGGCTACTTTTAATCCTTAATCATCTGAAGATTATGTTTTATTTAATTTAATGAACTTGGCCACTTTAGTTGATCTCAATATTCGATAACTGCCGCTTCTGTGTAGAAAAAAACCGTACTTAATCAAATTAAGAAATTAGCCTATGTAGAAAACGTTTTCCTAGTTAATTAGTCACAAAAAAATAAGTAATCTTATATACGTTATCTTTATCCATTATTTATCACTTAACTATTTATCACATGACTAATATATTAATGGAAAATATTTTTTTCTCACTTTCCATTTGTCATATAAATGTTCCTCTGCTTAATCATGGAAAAACAATTTTCCTTTTTTTATCTCGGAGTGCTACTAATTTGGTTCACAATAAGACAAACCGGGGACCATTCGTCTAATCCAGAAGCTTCAATGATTAGAGCAACCAATCAAACTCTTTAGTTGAATCACCAGCCTCGTTAATCCCCGCGTCATATCCCCATAAAGCTGAGAATGCACTTTTCCGGAATATAGAACATATTTACTCTATTATGCATATAGTTAGCCCACTCATATAATAATTATCTATAAATAACCATCCACATACAGTTTGTGTATGGAGCAAGTCATTGTCTGAAATACCTCTCTGTAACATTTCATATCAAACTACCATTAAATCACTAGTGACTGATATCTTTGATCATATCAAATATATATCCAGCCGATCGATTGGTACTAGAATTAACAACCGAGGGAACCGTCTTTTTACTTCATCTTTCGAGGAAGGAGTAGACTCCATGTTTGGGACTTATATTCCAGGCTACCGATCCCTGAGTGATTCCAAAAAGGTCGAGATTAAGGAAAGTACCACTTGGATATCCGTACCTCCAAATCAAACGCCATCTCTGAAAATGTGTGAGTCTATAATCACATCAAGATTAATATTAAATCTATAAATCGTCATCCAATGATTCAAAAAGATTCTCTTATTCTGAGACTTAGTAAGAGATCATCATATTGAATCGATTCGATCTATTTGAACACTTTACATATAAGTGCAAATATTAACGTGTCCAACACCGACGGCCCAAATCAAAAGGTCACACTATAAGTACTATTCTGGGGCACTAATGGTGGTTTGACTTTAAGATTCCAAAATTCAGTCGATTTCACCACAGACTCAATGTCTAAGGAAGTTCATCATAAACTCAATGCTCTTGTACATAACCTTATGCACTAAGTCTTATGGTCAAATAATGAGCCTCTTGGGATTTTCATGACGTACATATAAATGCCTACTCTTATTCAAATAAATTAAAAGATGATAAGTGTCAATTTATTTATTTAAAACAATACATTATTGTTTTTCAGGACACCATGACTAACAACATTCTCCTTATCTTAAGGATTTGACGTCCTTGACAGGTCTCTACCACAGGATTCTCGAGGTGGCATCGTTTGTCTCTCACAGTTTGACACTTAATTTCATCTGCAGCTGGCCCTCTTTTATGACTTTGCTTGGTGTTTTTTTCACAGGTAAAACATTATTAATTCAAATCAGAAATACAAGCTGAAAGAATCCTACGTTGAGGAGAAGATCTACAATCTACTAAAGACAAACCCTTTTTAGCCAGAAAGTGAGCCAAAAAACTACCACTACATTTAACAAAAGAGAAAGAACAAGACACAAAGGTCTTAGCTAAAGCAAAGCATTCCGCAACCACGCAACCAAATGATGATAAATCCTCCAAAAAGAGACGATAAACCTTGAATAGAAGCTAGCGAGTCTGACTCTAATTAAAACGATGCTCATGTATCCCAAGGTGCTTGCCAGACTAATACCCAACTTAATAGCTTGCAAGTCAAGCGACAACACTTTAAAAAAATACCTTTCATGCCACACGAAAAAGCCTTTAGCACACCACCCTCATGATTTCGAAAAATGGCTCCCACATCCTGAGAGTTTTACCTCATCCACATTAACCTTCACCGTGCCATAAATCGTCTTAGCCCAATTAGTTTGTCGAGGTACAACTCCACTGATATGAGAAGAAGTGTTAAGATCAAGCGATTACCATTCTACTAAAACCAAGTGGTTGTTGTAAAGGCGCTACTGTTAGGAAATCTACGCGGGAACGCAACGGAATTCAAAATTTTAATTCCTTTTAACCAGGATCAACTTCGTTTAAGCGATAAACAAATAAGTAGTAGACGGTGGTTACATTGCTTGATCTAAAAGGTCGACGCTTTGACCGTCTAAGGAGAGTAACGATGCACGGAGCCGCCCTAGCGTTTGGCCTCTACCGGTGATCCACAAGAACAGCCTGCCGGAATCTCATCATGGATTGCTACTAGAAAAATCCGGTTGCTAGACCGACATTTACTCTCTCTAATATCTCTCTAAGAAACTCTTTATTTTTCACAAGAACTATTAGCTCTTGGAATTGTGATGTACAAAAGAGCTAGCCAACCCTTCTCTTATATAGAGAGTGGGGCGCCTCATGTGTCTCCCAAACTGATTGGGATTAGCTTCTAGTAGATTTAGAAAAAATAAAACATTTTCCTAATAAAATAAGGAAAATACCTTTGATTATTTATCTCATTTAATATTCAATATCTTATATTAAATATATTTCCAAGATATATATTGACAATATCTTATATTGAATATATCTTTATCTTATTACCATAAATCTATTTTTCCAAAAATCAATTAATATCCAATATTAATATTATGGTAATCTTATTAATTAAATTGCACAATCCAAGTGTATCATAATACACTTCCATATGCGCCCCATATATCCTAGATTTGGCATCCGGAATATTCTTTAATTAATATAATGCCATGATTAATTAATTTGCAAAAATACATGTGTATCATATACACATATATATTTTTCGACATACACATACATTATGTGTTGTGGAAATATTACTCAGCAGACTCAGTCTGCTGAGGCTTCAGCAGGTTGCTCAGCAGATTGCTGAGCCTTAGGATTTCGTGCATAATATTTTGTACACCTTATTTAATTGTAAAATTAATTGTAAAAGACATATTAATTGTGAGTCATATAAACAATTAATATGTCAAACTCTAGTTTACTTTATGTCATAGACATAACTTTTACTTTTTACTTTTGCATGCTTGCCGCCCACATCTACATACTCAGTGGCACTGCAAGCTAGCTAGCTAGTCTCTATCTCAATTGTATCTATTTATACATCTTTTACTCAATGAATAAACTAAGTTGAAGTTTACTCTTGTGTTTATCACATTCTCAAACTCTCTTCATGGCATCGAGCCTTACGAGTTCTAAAAATCCATTTGCAAAACTCAGTTCTTTTTTCGAAAAATGTCAACATTATCGATGTTTCATCTTCTTCATGAGACTCACAATTGCCTCGTGAGGCCGGGATAATCAACACTCTTCTTTACAAATCATAAACTTGATGGTAACAATTACTTGCTATGGTCAAGGTCTATGAAAATGTATATCTCCGGCCAGGGCAAGATGGGATATCTGCAGTTCCAAACTCCGCCTCTGTTTGGCCCGACCCCAAGTTTGAAGCATGGGACACAGAAAATAACCAAGTCATGACCATCCTCACGAGGTCTATGACAAAAGAGATCGATGAGAACTTCATGATGTATGACATCGCTAAGGAAATGCAGGACAATGCCGAGACCTTTACTCAAAAAGGACAATACATCCAAGTCTATGAACTCAAACTCAGATTCAAAATTGCGACAAGGGGATATATGCTCAGAATCAATACTTTAATCAACTATCTAAGGCATGGCAACACCTAGATATGTTGGAAACTCACCCTGGAATGATGTTAAAGATCTTTGCACTCTTTAAAGACATTATCGAGAAAAGAGAGTATTCAAATTCCTTCTCGGATGAATCCTACTCTTGATGATGTCGAGGTAGAATTCTTGCTACTAAACCTCTTCCAAATCTCAAATCCATGTTTGCCGAGGTCAAACATGAGGAAAGCAGGAGGAAAGTGATGTTCTTTGAACCCCTGTGACAACCCTACTGAAAGTGCCACCTGCCGATCGTCGGGAACCTGCTTGAGGCTACTTGAGGCTTCTGAGAAGCTGGCCGATAAAATCTGGGAAGGCGTTCGTGACCACTTGCAAGCGCACTAATCACACCAAGGACACTTGCTTGGAAGCTACATGGCAAGCCTAACTCCTCCAAGACCTCCGGACTGCCAAGGAAAGTCGAGGCGAACACATAAGTGAGGAAGAAGATGACAACAAAGTTGAATGCTCGACTTGCTTTGCATTCAAAGCCTTCCTAACTCAACAAAAGGGAGGTAGTCACTCTCTTGACATAGCCTCTCATGCCAAGACAGTAAATTCTACTCATCTATTAGTAATGAAACCTGGATTGTTGACTCTGGGCCTCATCCCATATATTAGTAATAAAAATCTCATTACTCAACTTAAGCCATGTCCCCAAATTCACAATATTAAGGCGATGATGGATCTATCTCTAGTGCAAAAGGTTTTGGTCAGTCAAGACTTACTAATAAGATATGCTGCAGAATGTCCTATTTGTTCCAAAATTAGATTGCAATCTCATATCCACAAGAAACTTACTAAAGATTTGAACTAATTGTTGTTTTTAATGAGAATCGAGTGCATATTCCAGATCATTCCTCAAAGGCGAGTGATTGGGACTGCTAAACCTTGCTCAGTCTGTTTGTGGTCAACCTGTGAGACAAGAAGATCAAGACGAAATCTGCCTCAAGGCTCTGCACTCAAAACCTAGACAATATCATGTTATGGCATTATAGACTAGGACATCCCGAGTTTTAGTTATTTAAAGTCTATAGATCTGAATTGTTTAAAGGTTGTAATTTGAATGATCTTCAATGTGATATTTGTCGGTTTGCTAAACTCACCAAATCATGTATGCAAAATTACCTTACTTACCATCCACACCATTCACCTTAATTCACACGGTGACGTATGGGGACCTCTCGAGAGTAAAAAGCATAACAGAAAGAGGTGGTTTGTTACCTTCATAGATGACCACACGGAACCACTTGGTTATTTTTAATGAAGGATAAGTCCGAAGTTGGACCCATCTTTCAAGAATTTTACAACATGGTCTCCACTCGGTTTGACACTAAGATCAAAATCTTGAAGACCGACAATGCTCTTGAATATTATGAGTCTCATCTCATTAATTTCTTGATGGATAAAGGGATTGTCCATATCAAGTGGTTGTGTTGAAACCCCTCAAAGAAAATGGGGTTCTTTGAGAAAGAAACAGGCATCTGCTTGAAATGGCTAGGTCTATTATGTTTACCACAAATGTTCCAAAATATATGTGGGTGAAGCCATATTGACTTCCACATACTTAATCAACAGACTTCCCAAGGTACTAGGCTTCAAAACTCCTATCAAAACCCTACTGGACACACACTCCTCGCCCCATCTTATTTCCCGATTACCTCCAAAATCTTTGGTTGTACTGTGTTTGTCTATATCCATGCCCAACACGAAGCAAACTTGATCCCAAAGCTCACAAGTGCATATTCCTAGATATGCAAAGGGCGAGAAAGGTTACAAGTGCTACTCTCATTCCGAAAGAGATTTTACAATTCTATGGATGTAAATTTTTTTGAAAGGACTCCTACTACTAAAGTCCACCGAGGCAGCCAGCGATGGAAACTGATAGAAATTGACCTAAACCCTTCCTTCAAAGAAACTCTTAACCTCAAAGAACCTCATCGATCCTCGTGGATGAACCCCAGTACCTCTTGACTCACAAAGACTCTCACGATCCCAAAGAACCAACCGACTCGAGCCTGCTGATCCCGAGCCCGCCGACACTCGGAATCTGCAGATCCTCGGCCAGATCTCATCGACATTGATGATGGACCTATTGCTCTGGCGAAAGGAAAAGATCATGCACCGATCATTCTATTCATACTTATTTATCTTATGATCGGTTGTCTGCTGTCTTTGCCATGTTTACACAGGACTCGGACTCTCACTCTATCCCTAGAAATATTCGGGAGGCCCTTCTTCAAAATGATAAGTGGAAGGTCAGCTTTGTTAAAACCGAGATGATTGCTCTCTGGATAATCATACTTGGGACCTCACAACTCTTCCCAAAGGCAAGAAGGCAGTTAGTCTGCAGATGGTTATTCACTATCAAATACAATGCTTGATGGTACAATTGACAAGTACAAAGCAGATTGGTAGCAAGGGATTCACTCAAACTTATGGTATTGACTATAAGGAAACTTTTGCACCAGAGTGACAAAACTCAACACTTTGTCGAGGTTTCGATCTCTCTAGTTGTCCAACTGGATCGGCCTCTACACCAATTGGATATCAAAAATGCTTTTCCCAATGGTGATCTCACCGAGGAAGTCTATATGAATGTACCTCCTGGTTTTGTCAATCCCCACACTCGGGGGCAAGGTATGCAAACTCGGGAAATCTCTATATGGCCTGAAGCAATCCCCAAGAGCCTGGTTTGGAAAACTCACTCACGTGGTTAAAGGCTGCTTTGGATATCATCAATGCAACTCGATCACACCATGTTTGTCAAGACAACCAACCGAGATGAGGTCCATTCTAATTGTTTATGTGGATGATATCATCCTTCTTCGGGAAGACTCTCTTTGAGATCCGAACTTGAAGACTCTACTGGCAAAGTGTGTTCCAAGTTAAAGATCCGGCTACCTCAAGTACTTTCTTGGTATGGAAGTAGCTAGAAACACCAATGGCATTTCGGTCTCCCAAAGGAAATACGTCCTGGACTCTCAAGGAAACGGCGGCATCTTTGGGATGCAAACTCGTTTGATCTCCAGGTAGACCCAGGTCATACCTCTTCGCATGGTGACATTCTTTGTCGGGAAAGAACAATATCAAAGGCTTGTAGGCAAACTCATATACCTTTCTCACACAAGACCTGATATTGCATATGGGGTCGATCTGTCGACTCAATTCATGCATTGCCCTCTTGAGCAACATTGGGATGCGATGAATAGGATCTTGAGGTATTTAAAATCCACTCTGGCCAAGGCCTGCACTTCACCAAGTCTACTTGATAGATCAATCAAGGTCTACACCGATGTCGATTGGGCCGGATGTCACATTGATGGGAGGTCTACCACAGTGCTATTGCTCATATATATGGGGAACCTGTTACTTGGAGGAGCAAGAAACAACCCTCTCGTGTCAAGAAGCGATCTTGAAAGGTGAACTAAGGGCACTTGTACTTGGCATTTGTGAAGCTCTATGGCTAAAAGTAGTCTTGATGAACTTCAAAGAACCAGTATCGAAGAACCTATCACACTCTGTTGTGATAATAATTCAAACTTATGCATGGCGGAAGATCCAGATCCATCATGATAAAACCAAGCATGTGGACATTGACAGACACTTTCCGAAGGAGCGATTGATGCCAAGATTATTCAACTCCGGTATGTTCCTCAAAGGTCGAATGTTTGATATTCTTACCAAGGCTATTCCACCTCTTATGTTCAAAGAGACTAAGTAGCAAACTTGGTCTTTGCATCAACATATCTGACCAGATTTGAGGGGGTGTGGAAATATTACTCAATGAGACTCGGTCTGCTGAGGCTTCAACAGGTGCTCACAGATTCTTTGAGCCTTAGGATTTCGTGCATAATATTTTGTACACCTTATTTAATTGTAAAATTAATTGTAAAAGACATATTAATTGTGAGTCATATAAACAATTAATATGTCAAACTCTAGTTTACTTTATGTCATAGACATAACTTTTACTTTTACTTTTGCATGCTTGCATCCCACATCTACATACTCAAGTGGCCGCCCAAGCTAGCTAGCTAGTCTCTCTATCTCAATTGTATCTATTTATACATCTTTTACTCAATGAATAAACTAAGTTGAAGTTTACTCTTGTGTTTATCACATTCTCAAACTCTCTTCATGTGTATATTTAGTTAATCAACATTATTAATATCTTGTATTATATTTATTCATAATAAATAAATACCACTATAACCTTTATAGTGCGAGATAAATTCTTTCATTATTTGGTCATCAACTATAACCATATTTTAATCCGACTTGATGTTCATATGTGTGTGACCCGATAGGCTTCAGAATATGTTGGCCGTAGACACAAAGTGCAAATTACGAAAATGCCCTTCATATATAACGATCACGGGATAGCGTCTAGCAACACACCGTGACCCCCAATCATCGGAAGAGTCAAATGCAATGAATACTATATTTCATGTGAAACAGTTACCGTGTAAAGAGAATCATATTGCTGTAATAATATCCATACGGTCATTCGTCGAGTGTCAAACATCAACGACCGTATCTTATAATCTGGATATCATGCTTTCTCGAAGTAACTCATTTACTTCCACTTTGAAAAGATTCACGAGAGTAAGACATTCCTTCTAAGAAGACCATTTCGGATATTCACCCCTACTGATAGGGTACGCGATTTCCGGACGAACAAACATGTATACTCCGCATGCTTCAGTATCATACCAATCATTACCGCATGATCGCCCCATGGCTAGGGGAAACCTCAATAGTGTCAAAGCATGACAATCCACACCGTGATGCCATGTAGACTCCGGTCCTAAGGATAATTACACAACCGCCACATAGTGTGACACTTAACATTGTAAGTGGGTCAGTCTAACGTACGCAATCTCTAATACACGTCCACGTACAGTCCAAGTGTCTCTACACTTCGATAAACGAGATCTATCCCTGCCCTTAAAGACAAGAGACATCTAATACGTGCTAGCCTGTTTATACTATCAACACACTGTTTAATAGTACATCAGCCTAGAGACATTTAAGTATCAAACTTATTAAAGTGATTAGAGATCTCATCAACCATAATCGCCTAATTGGTTTCTCTATCACAATTTAATACTAAAGACGTTATCATATAACACTTCATAATTGGTTTTTTAAAAGAACAAATATATGACAACATAAAAGTCATTTAATATATGTATAAACATAAAGAAATAGTAGAAATGATCCGATCCGGTCGGATAAGGTCCAACCCGATTAGGTATAAGACACTATTTCAACAGCTACTATATTTCTTTATACATTGAAGAGTGTGAGAATCTCTCCCACCACTTCTCAGTGTGCTGCAATCTCTCCGAGCACTTGCACAGTTTTTTTTAAATAATAATACACCAGAGTTCGATCCTATGACCTTTGATGCGATACCATGTTAGGATCAGCGCGACGTGCAGTTGTACTAAAACCAATTGGTTTTAGTACAACTAACGCATGGCTGATCTTAACATGTGTATCGTAGCTGCAGGTCCGAAGATCGAACCCTAGTGGAACAATATTTAAAAAAATGTGCAAGTGTTAGACAATTGCCACACACTGAGTGTTGTGCTGGCATGATGTCCACCCTCTTGAAAAAAATTGTGCAAATGTTGATGATTGTCAACACTTCGGGAGTGTTGGGACAGATTGCTTGTGACACTTTTAAATGATAAGGAAATAAAGTTGCGCTCTTACTACCACCAATTGGTTTGTATAACACCTACACTCGATTTAATTATAACACCTACACTCGATTTAATTATGTTTTACATTGTGAAAATAAGAATGAAAATTAAAATAGGAATAAAGTAATTTAATGTGAAAACGACAGGATTTATAATTATTTATATATAAAAAAAAAAGAAAAAAAGGTGAACCAATATGTTATGACGTCCCATAAAAAAAAGGAAAAAATTGTTATGACATTATGTTCCCTTCTGTGTTGCCAAATATGCAAACCATATGCATTTGTCCTTCTTCGTTTTAAATACGCAAACATTTTTCATAATATCATTCAAGACATTTGCCAAGTACAATGCATATGAGGTACATTATTGAGAAAAATGTTGTAATTCTTTTTTGCCATTATTCTTCATATAGTATACTCTAAAATTGTCAAAGATAACATCCAAAAAAAATCAAAAATACTACTTGTAAAAATCAAAAATACTACTTGTTAGTGAACGATTGCTACAAGAAAAACACACTTTTAATACACTATTTTTTGTCACACACAATAAAAAAATGTTGTTATATACTTAATTTTAGCCATAATAGTGTGACAAATGAGTCTAACTAAGTATATATTAACCACAATACTTTTATGTATGGCAAAAACTAGTGTAGCAAAATAGTATTTTTCTTGTTGTGGATTTTATATATTTGTATAATAACACAAAATTATAAAATCCCTCATCCCTTTGTAAGGGTATTTTAGTCCATTCAAAATTTGTTTTATTTTCCTTTTATTTTTAGATTTTCTTTTCCTCCAAGTTATGGATAAACCGACCTAAACCCTGAAAAATCTATAAAAAAAGCTTCAAGGAGACCTAGACTTTATCATAACCGCGTTTTTAGGGTTTCAGCTTCTCCTTGCACGCTGAACCTTGAAAATCCCTTGGTTAAGCGTCCAGACATGCCTCAGACATGCCCAAACATCCCAGACGTGTCCCATAGCGTGTCCAGGATCAACCAGCACGCTGAACCGAGCACTGCTCTCGGTTCAGTGACCCAGTTTTGGTGCATACATCCGACCTTGTCCAAGACATGTCTGCAGATAAGAGACTTAGTTTCAAGACAGATCCTGATTCAGGAGCAGTTTTGGATCGTGTTTCTTCTCAAGAAGGTAATTATCGTAATCTCTCGCTAATTCGTAGATTGATCTTGTTAAGTTGTGGTTCTTGGCTTTGAGATTAGGGTTTCAATGGTTTGTAGATTCGCGTGTGTTTTGGAAGTATGATGTTTTGTTTGGTTCGCAGTTCGGCTCGTCTAAAGGTAAGGAGTTCTTCTAATCAAAAGGTTTCATTTTTTAGTTCAAAGATTATGCCTTTAAGTTGTTTTGATTATTGTTTTATGTTAAACTGCACGAAACTTGACATAATTATGTGTTGCCGGATATTTGCCAAATTGTATTTTCAGAACGTTAATCTTTTTCTGGTTATTTTTCTATAAATTGTCTTCTATGTCTTGGTTACGAGTAGTGGAGATAGGATGAGAGTTTGGTGCTCGTACGGCCTTGGAATGTTCCCGTAGGTTAGACATGTCTTATGTGCTTTATGTGTTTCTATGTGTTTATAGTTAGTGACCTCGTGATGTACTGAACGAAGTACCATGGGTTATAAGTCCTATGTCGGACGTGCGACCAGTTGTATTCCCCATGTCGTTCTAAAGACAAAGTACCACACGGGGTACCGTGACCCAGCCCCACGTTGGACGTATGACTAGTAATGTTCCCCGTGTTGCACCATGCCCTCTTGTTAAGTAAGTAACGAAACAAGTCAAGACAAGACAAGAATATGACAAGAACATAACAAGAACACGAGTTGGTAAGTAAGTAATGTAACTTAACAAGTGCGTGCAAGGTAAACCGATATAGTAAGTAGGCATGTTTTCTTGTGCATTTTAAGTAAATGTTTGAAGGTGGCTTCCCTTTATGTTTTCAAGTTGTATTTAAAGGTAGTTTTCTTTATGATTCAAGTGTTGTTCTATAAACTGTTTGAAAATCGGATGAAGTAGATTCATGTCGTGTCTCCGGCATCCGCGTACATGAATCTCCTTTTGATCTTATTTCTCCTTCATTGAGCTTGTGCACGGGCTCATTCCTTTATTTGTTATAAGAAGGTTGCAGGAACATGCTGTTTTGACGACGAGCTTAGAGTGCTAGCTTAGAATGAAGCAATGGAGTCGTTTATGAACTAGTTTCCTTTATAGTTGTTCATTCTTTTCAAACAAGTGAGTTGTAATGGATAATAGTTTTGCTTTTAGTTATTTATGATTTAGTTTGCCAATAATTTTTTTCTCATTGATGGTTGTTTCGGAAGACCCTGAGGGTGTATTTCCCGAGTCTTTTGCTTATTTTCTTCCGCGTGAATCTTTTATTACTCCGATATGACACAAGGCTTACTTGGCATTTAGGGTTTTCTCTAAATGTCACGTGCCGAACGTCCTGTGTCCGGATAAGAAATCGGTATCCGGACACAGTCTTACAAAAATACTACTAATTATTGGACTTGTTTATATTTCTATCAAAACTAACTTGAAAATATATAATAGATTTATAGAACTTGTGTGCATAAAGGCTAAAAATAGTGTTTTTGTTTTGTTGGATTTCTTTTAAGTAAATTCATTAATCCAAATCTTTTTATGCGTCTTTTAAGTAAATTAATGAATTCCATATTGGAAAAGTAGAGAAACATCATCAAGAAATGAAGTTGAGTCACAGTGGACTTTTTGACTATAACCATTTTAGGTCAAATGGGGACAATCGACCTATCTAGTTGCTAGATTATTATGGCTGAAAAAGCGCTGCTCGACCGACCTAGAGTCCTGAGGCGTTACTAGTGGCTGGATCATTATGGCTAAAGTAGCTCTGGTAGACCGACTTTTGTGGTGTTACTGGCTAGACCGACCTGAGTGGCGTTATTGGTGGCTGGATCATTATGGCTGAAGTAGCTCTGCTAGACCGACCTGACTTATGGGGCATTACATGTGGTATGTAGTATGTAAAGTCATGGCGAGAACACTTGAGTTCTGGAGTGTAACATGTTGTATGTAGTATGTTGGGCGCATTACATGTGGGCATTACATGTGGTGGTATGTAAGGTCCCGACGAGAACACATGACCGACATGAGTTCTGTGCATTATGGGCATTACATGTGGTATGTAGTATGTAAGGTCCTGTCGAGAACACCTCTGGGGTGTTACAAGTTGTGTGTAGTATGCAAGGCGCGTTACATGAGGTATGTGCACCTACTGACTTATGGAGCATTCTATGTGGTATTTGTATGTAGTATGTAGAGCGTGTTACATGTGGTATGTGTTAGGAAATCACTAGTTTAACGCAACGGAATTTAAAATTTTGATTTCCGATCCAAGATTGACTTCGTTTAATACAATAAACACATTAAGTAGTTTGACGATATATACCTTGGCTGATCTATAAGATCGACGCTTTGACCGTCAAGGAAAGTAGTACTGTGCACAAGCCGTCCACGCGTCCGGCCTCTATCGATAATCCACACGAACTCCTCGCCGGAATCCTCTTTGGATTGCTATGAGAAAAATCCGGCTGCTAGACCAGCCTTTTCTCTCTCTAACTCTCTACTAGAAACTTTTTTTTTCTCAAGAATAATTAGCTCTTGGAATTGTGATGTACAAAAGAGTTAACCAACCCCTTTCTTATATAGGGTAAGTGGTGCCCCTAGTGCCCCTAATCTGATTAGGAGAAGCTTCCTAGAAGATAGATGAAAGAGAAAAACAATTTCCCAATAAAATAAGGAAAATCACTTTAATTGATTTATCTCTTTTATTATAATATCTTATATTAAATAAAACTAAATATTTCCAATATATATATATATATTTTTTTTGAGAAAACAAAACTTTATTAATTAATATCCGCCAAACAAGCGCCAAAACGTCACCAGGGGCGAGAGCCCCAAGATGTCTTAAGTAATCACAAAAGAATGTCTTGCTAGAAGATGCTGTGGGACATTGCCCACACGCCGAATAAATAAAAAGGAAATCAAGAGAAGGCGGATAAAAGGTTCAATATCTTATATTGATTATATTTATCTTACTATCATAAATCTATTTTTCCAAAATCAATTAATATCCAATATTAGTATGATGGTAATCTTATTAATTAAATTACACAATCCAAGTGTATCTAATACACTTAGAAGTGGCGCCCCATATTGCCAATAATTGGCTTCCGAAATATTCTTTAATTAATATAATTAATATCTTGTATTATATTTATTCATAATAAATAAATACCACCATATTAATTTATCACTATAACCTTTATAGTCTTGAGATAAAACTTTCCTTATTTGGCTATCAACTATAACCGCATTTTAATCCGACTCGATGTTCTTATGTGTGTGACCCGATAGGCTTCCGAATATGTTGGCCATAGACACAAAGTGCAAATTACGAAAATGTCCTTCATACCTAACGATCACGGGATAGCGTCTAGCAACACACCGTGACCCCCGATCATCGGAAGAGTCAAAAGCAATGACTACTACCTTTCATGTGAAACAGTTACCGTGTAAATTACAATCCTACCGCTGTAATAATATCCATATGATCGTATCTCGAGTGTCAGTACATTAACGATCGTATCTTATAATCTGGATATCATGCTCTCTCGGAATAACACATTTACTCCCACTTTGCAAAGATTCACGAGAGCTAGACATTCCTTATAAGAAGGCCATTTCGGATATTCATCAAACATGTATACTCCGCATGCTTCAATATCACACCCAATCACTACCGCATGATCACCCCATGGCTAGGGGAAATCCCAATAGTGTCAAAGCATGACAATCCACACCGTGATGCCATAAAGACTCCGGTTTTAAGTGTTAGGAAATCTACGCGGGAACGCAGCGGAATTCAAAATAAATTTCCTATCGACCAAAGATCGACTTCGTTTAAGCAATAAACAAATAAGCTAAAGACGGTGGTTACCTTGCTTGATCTATAAGATCGACGCTTTGACCGTCTAAGGAGAGTAGTTCTGCAAAGAGCCGTCCAAGTGTTCGGCATCTACCGCTAGTCCACACGAATGACCGCGGAATCCCATCATGGATTGCTCTTTGGAAAACTCCGGTTGCTAGACCGGCCTTTTTCCCCTCTCTCCAACTCTCTATAGGATGCTCTCTATTTTACACAAGAACTATTAGCTCTTGGAATTGTGATGTACAAAAGAGCTTGACACCCACCTTCTATTTATAATGGAAGTGGCGCCTCTTAGTAGAGTGGAGGAGAAGAAAACATTTTCCCAATAAAATAAGGAAAATCTCCTAGATTGATTTATCTCATTTAATTTAATATCTTATATTAAATATTTTCAAGATATTGTCAATATCTTATATTGACTATATTTATCTTATTACCATAAATCTATTTTTTCAAAATCAATTAATATCTAATATTAATATTATTGTAATCTTATTAATTAAATTGCACAAACCAAATGTATCCAATACATTAAAGATTGCGCCATTCATTATCCAATATACGTGTGTCATACACACTTAAATTTTGGCCATATATATTTAATTAATAATATAGTACTATGATTAATTAATTTGCAAAATACATGTGTATCACATACCCATAATAATTTCGACATACATACATCATATGTATATTTAATTAATCAACATAATTAATATCTTGTATTATATTTATTCATAATAAATAAGTACCACCATATTAATTTACCACTATAACCCTTATAGTCTCGAGATAAACTTTCCTTATTTGGTTATCATCTATAACCACATTTTAATCCGGCTAGATGTTCTTATGTGTGTGACCCGATAGGCTTCCGAATATGTTGGCCGTAGACACAAAGTGCAAATTACGAAATTGCCCTTCATGCCTAACGATCACAGGATAGCGTCTAGCAACACACCGTGACCCCCAATCATCGGAAGAGTCAAATGCAATGACTACTACCTTTCATGTGAAACAGTTACCGTGTAAATTACAATCCTATCGCTGTAATAATATACATACGATCGTATCTCGAGTGTCGATACATTAACGATCGTATCTTATAATCTGGATATCATGCTCTCTCGAAGTAACTCATTTACTCCCACTTTGCAAAGATTCACGAGAGCTAGACATTCCTTATAAGAAGGCCATTTCGGATATTCAATCCCAATCATAGGATACGCGATTCCCGGACGACCAATCATGTATACTCCGCATGCTTCAATATCACACCCAATCACTACCGCATGATCTCCCCGTGGTTAGGGGAAACCTCAATAGTGTCAAAGCATGACAATCCACACCGTGATGCCATGAAGACTCCGGTCTTAAGGATAATTACACAACCGCCACATAGTGTGACACTTAATGTAAGTGGGTCAGTCTAACGTACGCATTCTCTAATACACGTCCACGTACAGTCCAAGTGTCTCTACACTTCGATAGACAAGATCTATCCCTGCCCTTAAAGACAGAAGACATCTAATACGTGCTAGCCTGTTTATACTATCAATGCCCTGTTTAATAGTACATCAGCCTAGAGACATTTAAGTATCAAACTTATTAAAGTGATTAGAGATCTCATCAACCATAATCACCCATCATGGTTTCTCTATTACAGTTTAATACTAAGAACGTTATCATATAACAATTCACAATTGGTTCTTTAAAAGAATAAATACATGACAACAGAAAAGCCATTTTATATATGTATAAACATAAAGAAATAGTAGAAATGATCCGACCCGGTCGGATCCGGTCCAACCCGATTGGGTTTAGGACACTATTTCAAAATTAAGGATAATTACACAACTGCCACATAGTGCGACACTTAATGTAAGTGGGTCAGTCTAACGTACGTATTCTCTAATACACGTCCACGTACAGTCCAAGTGTCTCTACACTTCGATAGACGAGATCTATCTCTATCTTCAATAAGATAGAAGACATCCAATACGTCCTAGTCTAATCATACTATCAATGTCCCATTTGACAGTATATACGACTAGAGACATTTAAGTATCAAACTTAATAAAACGATTAGAGATCTCATCAACCATAATCACTATCATGGTTTCTCTGCCACAGTTTGACACTAGGGACGTTACTATATATATACAATCAATAACATGAAGATAAACAATGTATAATAAAAAAGTGTTTTTATTAATCATAATAAAGTTATTACATGAACTAGAATATACTGTAATCGACCCGACCCGGTCGGATCCGGTCCAACCCGATTGGGTTTAGGACACCATTTCAACAGTATGTGCACCGACTGACTTTATAGGGCATTACATGTGGTATGTAGCATGTAACTATGTAAGGTCCTGACGAGAACACATGACCGACCTGAGTTATGTGCGCTAAAATAGTGTTGCTAGAGCGACTTGACTTATGCGGCATTACATGTGGTATGTAGTATGTAATGTCCTGGCGAAAACACTTGAGTTCTAGGGTATTATAGGTTGTATATAGTATGTAGGGCGCATTACATGTGGTATGTGGTATGCAGTATGCAGGGCTCCGACAACGACACATCTTTTTTAAGAGAGAGAATGTAATACATGCAGTATATAGTATGCAGTATGTAGGGTACTGTCGAAACACCTCCTTCTTAAGAGATACAATTTTATCTCACACATTGGAAAACCTCCTTCTTAAGAGATACACCTCCTTCTTATATTTCATCCTATGAAATTAATTAAAACACTAAAATGTGGAATAATTTGAATAAAGAATAAGATAATTCATAATTGCATGGCTTAATAATAGCCTACCATTACTAATACCACTTTTTACTTTATTTTCATCATATATGACAATAATTTATTTGTGCAATGACCACCACCCACCAAAAAAAATGGAGACTTTGTGTGCTTTGGGCCTAGGAAAAAAAAGATAACTTGGAAATGGCAAAATATACCTTAAGGAGTAAGAGATCCTACGTGGGTAGCATGCAGCAATAATAGGGGAGTACAATTTGGTAACACGAAAATAAAGGGCTACCTAAAAGTGCATCCATGTTTTTTTGTCTTCTCAATTAATGATAAATCATAATAGAAGAGACATCGTCTTGCTTAATTGTGACAAAACTATATAGATAGATAGTTTATATGTAATAAGTCAAACATGTTATAAATTAATTGTACTATTCTCTCCCGAGACATAACGCAGTGGTAAATGAGCAAGGTGCTATAGTGACAACCTTGTGTTGATCTGAAGTGTAAGAGTTTGATACCATGTATCGACTTCACTTAATGAAGACAAAAGTTTTCATGCAGTCCCGTTTAAATGGCCACCGAGACGTAATTCTAGATTTACATCATTCTCGGTTCTCAAGAAGTAGACCTTTTTGGCTGGCGCTCAACATTTTTAAGAATAAATGAAATAAACAAGGCTCAAATGTCATCATCATATGGCTCCTCAAAATCATTTATAAAGTCGTCAAGCTTCGATTCTTCTCAAAGGAAAAATGAAAATGGGTGAATTACAAGCATCAAAAGTTGAATTCATAACTTGTCAAATCTATGTAGCAAGTACTTTGAAAACAAATTTACTATCTATGCATTTTATTGCTTTTAAAAAATACTTCGAACTTAATCATAACTCCAATAAATGGTATGGTTCTCTTTGATACTATGTTTTCTTAATGAGCTCCGTAACTCACCCTTTATTTATCAGTCATATGAGTTGCAAGGTCTTGTATGACCCAGATAGCATTAATTGGCCTAACAAAGTGGTTAATGTCCAGTTTGAGGATGATACCATTACTCTCATGGTCTTCTATGAGGATAAAAAGTTAATCATGCGTAACAGTTCGTGATGTAATTTATGTATGATGGATCTAGTTGCATTTGTGAATAGATAGAAGCTTTGCATTTGATGAATTAGTATGAAATAAAAATTATATATTGATATTTGTCGTAAGTAAATCGAGCATTTTCATGTTCAATTTCTACATTAAATGGTACCATACGAGACTGCATGATTCAAGATTTTTTAATAGTATTCTCGCCATAGCCGAACAGTCCGGGAAAATTTACTCGGGGTTTCGGCGAAAATCGTTACTTTATGCAACAACGATTAACACAATACGCTTTTATACAATTGATAAGGAAAAAAACGAATCATATTCAAAGTTGCAAATTTATGGTATGTCACATATTATACCACAACTATTTCGTCACAGTGTCCAACTCCTTGGAAAATTCTAAGGACTTTTTATTAGAATGGACCAACGGATAAGTGACATGTGTATAAAGAGATGAAATAGTTTTGTCCTTTTACACATATGGCAATCATCCAATGACTTATTCAATTAGCGAGTCCTTACAGCAGAATTACTCGTAGCCCCTTTACGGCTATATAATTAGACAGTAGTATTAAATAAGGTGCAAACTCCTATGTTTTGCTTTACCAGCGGCGCAGTGTATTAAGTGATTCAGCCTCTTTCTTGATTAGCTTAAACAAAATGTCACTTTTTTTTCCTACTTTTATTTTACACTTTTAAAGAATTGAGTAATAAATATGTTATCATTTGTTAATTATATAAATTACATGTAGTACCTATAAAAGTTTAATTAATTTCAATGGGTCATGTATATTTGTACCTTTGAATTGGATGTTACATAACCTACCTAATTTAATGCTTTTGCAGAGCAAGCTGTTGCTTTGGTAATGCCTATAAGGTCTAAGCTCTTCTCTAGCATTTTGTTATAAGATTTTTTTTTGTGTGTGTAATATATCCGAATACAGATATACCAGGCTCTGTTTGTTTTTCCAAGAGTTTTTTTAGAAGTTTTTTTTACATCACATCATCCAATCATTTCTTATAATTTTTTCACCAATCAAATCTTCAACTACAAATAAAAAAATATTAAATCAACTCTCATCATTTCACTTTATCAACTTTATTATCTTTTTTATCATTATTTTATTCATTATTCTACTTTATTTAACCAATCATTTTATAATCTACACAAATTTCAAAAAAAACATCTTAAATTTTGTATTGTGAGCCTTTAAAGACAACACATTAAATCTACCATCGCTCTTAAAGGTACCATCGCTATTTTTAGATGTTGTGGTGTCTCAAGTAGATTCAGTGTTTTTCGTGCTTAAAGCCTTTTAGGACACAACACTAAATCTATTATTTCCCACAAAGGCACCCCAGTACATTCTTATTTTTTAATGATTGGTGCCTCAAGTAGATTCATTTGTATTTCGTGCTGGAAGTCTTTAAAGACAGCACACTAAATCTATCATTACCCTTAAAGACACCTATTACATATCTATTTTTAAATATTGTGGTGCCTCGAGGAGATTCAATGTGGTGCCTTTATATACCCCTTTCGACGTGTTTTACATATAAAAGTTCTAGGGTTTTCATGTGGTATATACTGCACACAAAAAAGTTCTATCATTATGAGTGATTTTTACATGGTGTCCCGTCCGTAGATACTCATGCGTTTTTCTCTCTGTCTAATTATGTATTTGATTAAAATTACTATAATTTATAAAGTGAAGACCCATGGAAGAAGTAAAGATATTTTCTCAAGCATATAAAGTTAATGTATTGACCGATGAAGCAAGTGGTAGGTTAGAAATTAGAATAATTCAATTGATTTGGTAAAAAAGAGAAGTAAATATGAAGTAAAGGGTAAGGTCCACTTTTATCTTGGATCTATCATAACCTTTATGACCCGTTCCAATACCTCAAATTGAGTGCTTTCGCATGTTTCTTTAGGATGGTTTCATTTATTAAAAAAAAAAATACTCTATTCGTTCTAATTTAACTGTCGTAATTGTTAAAAACAAATACTACCTCCTGAGTCCAAATATATGTCATCATCCTGGTGTTTTACACAGATTAAGGAATTGGTTGAATGTCATTAATTTGAAGGTTAATGTCTAAAATACCCCTTGACTATCATTAATACAATAGTTGTTAAGTAATGAAAAGTTGTTGAATTCATAATAAATTAGGGTAAGATAGAGAAAGAGCAATAAATGTTGCATTGGTAATGTAGAATGACTTATATTATGAGACAAGTAGAAAAGTGTAGGATGACTTATATTATGGACCGGAGGTAGTATAATAATGAGAGTAGTTAACGCTTTGACGTAATATCAAAATAACAATAAAACTCATTGAATATAATTAATGTAATATTGTTTTCAATCTCTCACCCTTTAGCTCGAACACAAAAAGCTTCCACTGGTCCGCCTAAAGTTCTATGAAATATGTAGATTGAGGGTTATGATTTAGTGATTCAGTTTGAAAATTCAGTTTGTAAACTATTTATTGTCTGAGAGAAATTGATACTCCCTCCGTTCCAAATAATCTGAAGCGATTCTACAAAAAGATTCGTTTCAAAATAACTGAGGCAGTACATATTTCAATGGAATATTTAATATATTATTCTCATTTCACCCTTTTTTAATGTTTTTCTTCCACTGCATTAAATGCACATTATTAACACACTTCCTATTTATTAAGGGATTCCAAAGGTTTTTTTGAAAGAGGATAACAACAAATTCCAAAGGTTTTATAAGGGTATTTTAGTCTATATCATATCAAAGTTAATGTAATAAATTGTTTCCTCTGTGTGTCTTTGGCAACTGCCTCGGTTATTTCGGAACGGAGGGAGTACATGATATCAATCTAGCACACCTCAACTCAAAATCAAGACGCTCACTAAAACATCGTTATTCTTTTACCACTGAGGTATGACTAGGCCTGTAAACGAGCCGAACCCTACCGAACCCTGGCAGGGTTCGGCTCGGCTCGTGTGTTCGAACCTTAGGCTCGGCTCGGCTCGAAATGGCCGAGCCTTATATTTTCATTATTCGCCTCGGGTTGGTCTGGTATTTGGGGAAAAAGCTCGCTCGGTTCGGCTCGAACATGTCGAACCGTTCGAACATGTTCGCCTCGAATCGGGTTTAAAAAAATCGTAACATGTTCGCCTCGGTTTTAAAAAACATGTTCGGCTCAAATCAGATATGAATTTATGATATCCGAGGCGAACATGTTCAACATGTTCGCCTCGACCACCGAATATCTAATTTGTAAGGTTCGCTCGAAGTTCGAACCCACGAAACGAGCCCGAATCGAGCTTTTTCGAGCCGAATACTCCGGATCGAATCGAATACTTAGGTCCATTTACAAATTTCTGTGTGATGACCCGGGATGATAGTTTTGTTTATAATTTTGCCATGTAAATGAGTGACTTTAGAAATGTGTAATGGAAATTGATTTGATTGATTGAATATATGATAAGAGTACATACTTATAGTGGGGAGGTTCTTGAGTGGTGTCTCCACACGTGTGAGACGCCTGCTGTGAGAGACATACACACCACACGCTTTCATTCTGCTTTTAAACAATTGTGGTTACGATCGTTTCACCCGTCACTTCGCCTCAAAATCTCTCTCCACACAATAACTTCCCACTTATAGTGTGTAGTAACTTAGTGAACAAGTAAATACACTAAGGACAAAAAAGCAAACACAATAAATGCAAAATTTTACGTAGTTACTTTTAGGGCTTCTAGAGTATTCTCAACACGTCCCCACAATCCCATTATAATGGAATTAACATGTAGATTGGACTTCAAGGTTTGGAATCGTGCAGGGACGGAACTAAGCAATTGCGCCCACTCGGTTTTTTATTTTCAGTACATCAAAAAACCTATATAACTTAGTCTAACACAGTAAGTTTTTTTTAATCTAGCCCACCCGACCATACAAATATAGTCCGTAAGCCCACCCAAACAACATTTCCTGGTTCCGTCCTTGGAATTTTGGATTGCCCAGTGGTTTGGTAAGAACATCCACTAACTAATAATTGGACGAGAGAAAAGATAAATGGAGCTTCTTGGACGCCACAAGTTCATGAGCATGGTGAAAGTCTCAATCTCAATGTGCTTAGTCCAAGTATGAGAGACATGATCGGAAGCAAGATACGTGGCACCGATGTTATTACACCAAAGGATTGAAAATGTGGATAGAGGAATATGCATTTCACTGAGAAGAGCAAATGTACTGTACATTGGCATTGTATGGAATAAAGACTTGTACTCAGCTTCAATGCTACTCTTGAAAACTGTATGTTGCTGCTTAGAGTGCCAGCTGATCAAATTGGGCCCAAGAAAGATAAAGTAAGCACCAACGGATCACTGATCATTGGAGTCAATGGCCTAATCTGCATCAGTGAAAGCATGCAGGGAAAAGGAAGCAGCACGGGAAAGATTGAGACCATCGGAGATGGTATGCTTAAGATAGCGCAAAATACATTTGACAGCCATTGAATGGTCCTCAATGGGGGAATGCATAAATTTGCTAATGCGGTGGACAATGAATGCAATATCAGGGCTAGTGAAATTGAGACACTCGAGGCCCCCCAACAAAAGTGCGATTGAGAGTGGGATTTGATATTAAAAAAAAGTTGCCGTGTTGCTGGAGACGACAATTGACAGCCATCGGTGTGATGCAAGGCTTGGTCGCTGTCATGCTGGCCTTATCAAGAAGCTGTAGAATATAATTCTGGTCTCAATAAGTAGACTCGGTGTAAATCTGAAAAGTTTGTATTTCTACGTATTTGCAAGAAAATAATGTTTCTAAGAATAATTTGATAAATAAAATTTCTGTAAAACAATTGATATTTTTTTCACGAAAGGGGGACATGAGATAAAAAATCCAGCGTTTCACTAAGATTTCGAATTGCGGTCCCGAATTCAAGTTGATTGTATTTGCCTCTTCCTCAGAGTTTTGGAGAAGCTTCAATATCCGCAGCGACACATGTTGTCGTTGCGGCGATGTCCACGATCCTAAGAGTCCTATATGAAAACAATTTGACACTATTCCGCTAGTGCAATTCAAATCAAGTACACATTGTCATGAAATTGCAAAAACAGATGCTACAAACTTAAAACATGAACTAATGACAATGAGACATTTTGAAATAAGGGAAACTTGAAGAAATATGTCTGAAAAATAAATAATTTGATAAAATATGCCTCGACACATGCGTCACTCATGCATCGCGTGTGCATCGCGCAGTGGCATGCGTGCGTCGAAGCAGACATATTTTTCAAATATTTATTTTCCAGACATATTTTTCCAACTTTTTACTTGTCGGACATATTTCTTCAAGTTTCCCCTTGATTATAAGGTAAAAGACACATTGCCTTTGAGTTACGAATATGAAGCTTTTAACCCTGCAGTTTTTTATTATATGGGTTGTCTCTCTACTTGGTAATTTTATCGGGATTTTCTGTTAGTTCCAATGCAACTATAACTTATTTTGATGATGAAATGGAATAAGTTTATCTCTCCTCACCAAAAAAAAAAAAAAGAGAGTGAATATACTTGGTTATTCAATAATAAATTGAATTTACCAACGATTAAACATTCATGATACAACTTATTTTTATTCATTACATGATACTTTTTTTTAGGACATTGCATGTTGCTTAAGTTGTTTTTCAGATTGTATATCTATTATATCGAATAAAATCAATGCACCCTATTATAGAAAAGAAAATTAGAAAAACAAAGATTTATTCAAAAGAAAAAAGGGGCCAGAGGCCAGAAGGACAAAAAAAGATACAAAATAGGAAAAAAGACAAGTAAAAAAAAAAATGGTTGAGAAGAATAAAAGCAGCATTACATTACTACATGTGTTACTACATTTGGTTGTAGCAACATGTAGTAACACATGTAGTAACACATTTTATTAAAGTGAAATAATTTCTTCTGAAAACACCCTCCTTATTTCAAGGGAGGTAAAACTGTACAAGAAAATCCTTGATCTAGTCTTACACTCAAGGCATAGGGATCATATCTTATGTAAGGTCACACAAGACCATGGCATGAAAATAAGTAGATGTAAATGAGAATTCATAAATATATACTAATAATAATAAAATAAAATAAAAATTCTATAGATAAATACATAACACATCAAACATAAATACACAAACTTATAAGAACACTTGTGTCAACAAATTAATTCTCTATTTTACGGTTTCGATCTAATACTACATGTTAATTTAAAGAATATACATCTAAAATGAAATGAAACAGATTCTATATTTTACCTAATAAGAATGAATGCAACAATATTTTACGGTTTCCAATACTACATTTTTTAGTTTACGTAATATATATCAAAGATAAAATACATCAGATTCTCTATTTAGATGATATGATAGATATAAATGAAATTTTACTAGAAACTGAATGAATTAATGCAGTAAATGTAAAGAATGTTATACATATGTGTAGTTTATAGTAAAAAAGAGTATTTGCTGTAGTGTTTTTTATGTTTATAACACTGAATGTACAAATCTATAAAATGCATTTTCTAGAACATTTACAATTAATTTCTATTGCAAAGGTTTGAACAGCTGATAAACATATGTGTTACAAGCTTCGTCTCAAATTTAAGTTTTTGTATCTAACATATATTTTGATTATCATCAATGACTTACTATAAATTAATGAAAATATGTTGAATTACTACTAAATAAAGGTAATCTAAAGAAGAAAAATATAATAATTGTTTTATTAATATAATAATAAAAAAAACTTATATCATAGAAATAAAAAGTTGATAAAAATACTTGTATATTTCAAGACAAGATGTACATCAATTTGTAAATCAAATGTCAAGAAAAACAGTCTTTGGGCCCCTCTAGGATACACCGAAAGATTTTTATTTCATGAAAAGTGAAATCAAGTTCAAAGACATTAGCTAAAAAACGAGTTACTTTTAATGGCAAAAAAGTGAGCCATATATTGTTGTCATACGGCCTTAGCTGGATATTATATCCAATTATATAATAATAATAATAATAATAATGTTTTGTTTCAATGTAACATATAGAAAACTGATATTTTACTCCACAAGGTCTATGTAATATCTAGAAAAAGCAAAGCAATAAATTACAAAATGATTAAATATTGAATTTGTGAAGTTCTGACTTTTGTTTAATAATTCAATCAAGAATCAATACAACTTACCGATATGATGTAGGCACTTAAAATAGCAATGAAAGATAAAGAAGATAAAATGTGATACAAAAAGTACTTTATTTTATGGGCATCCAATCACTTGTTGTATCCCACGTCATAAATGTCATATAGAAAGTACTTTCATATGAGGTTGAGAAATATAGTGTTCAATAATTTGGGTGAATCAGTTTATATCTAGTGAAAAAGATATGACTAAGTAGTTATTAGATCTATTATAACTCAATTAGCGTTTCTAGACTCGAGTTCTAGGGCGTTACCGATGATATCATGTTTCAAATGTGTTGCTGGTGATATTCGTTCTTACTACTAACCAGAACTAAATATCACGTCTGGGGCACCTCTTACTAGTACCCGGATATACCCAGAACTAAATACCATGTGAGGCCACCTCTTACTACTAACCAGAACTAAATATCACGCTGAGCCACATCTAGAACACTAAGATATTGTAACTATTGATATTCAAGTTTATTACTACCCAAAACTAAATATCATGCCGGGGCAACCTCTAGAATATTCGAGCTTAATACTACCCATAACTACATATCACACCTGGGTCACCTCTACATAGGTGATATTGGAGCTTTACTGCTATACCCAGAACTAAATATCATGTCAGGACCACTTCTAGAATATTTGAACTTACTACTATTTGAAACTAAATATCACACCATGATCACCTCTAAAATACTCTGATATTGTACTACTACGTAAGATATCAATTTCACAAAAGTGAAGAATATAAATTTCACACCGAAAAGGTGGATAAAAAAAATACATTAATGATCATGTTAAGGGTAATGCCACATGGATAGGATACTTCTTGGCTCACATGGGCATTTAATCGAACACTTGGCAGCAAAAACAGTTAAGGCGGTTACAACAGAATTTGATCAAGCTGAGTAGTATAAATAGTAATTGACAATCACATTGTAGTTAGTTAGCATAAATGAGAGCTTAGAATGAACTACATCACCGTATTTTTAGTTTTATAATTTTCCCGCTCTTTTCATTTCAAATCAAGAAGAAGATCTTCATCTTCTTCATAGTTCATTTTTCTGTAATTCGACTGTTTACTCGATTCAATCAAGTTCTATTTCAAAATTCAACATGGTATCAGAGAGAATCTGAATTCCGCTAGTGATATTCTACTTCATTCTTGTTCAATTTGTATCGATTCAGTTCTTAATCAATGGCTGCCACTGGTGTACCTGCAAATTCTGGAAACTTGGATAATCCAAGTTTAGTTCTGGTTCAGCCTCTGCTCAAAGGCGTGGACAATTTCAATCACTGGAAACGTTCGATGACAAAGATGCTTTCATCTCGTGGAAAGCTTGCGTATGTAGATGGTACTTCAACGATGCCTGAATTGACAGATCCTGGTTATGTTTCTTGGATGCAGGTAAACGATCTTGTTCATTCATGGCTGGTAAATTCGATGATTCCATCAGTAGCTGAAAGTGTCATGTATTATGATACTGCGAGAGAGATTTGGCTTGATTTACAAGAACGATTTGGTAGAGGAAATGCATATAGGCTATCGAATTTAGAGGAAGAAATTGAAAAAACCAAACAGGGGAATCTCTCGGTTACGGATTACTATACGAAATTGAAGTCACTATGGGATCAGTATCTAGTATTACGCCCAATTCCTCCCTGCACTTGCCCAGCTCTACAAATTATGAGAGAGTATTATGATAATGCTTATACCACACGTTTTCTGAAAGGTCTCAATGGCAATTTTGCCAATGTCAAGTCTCAAGTGTTAATGACCTTGCCTTTGCCAGACATCAAAACTGCATTTGTAATGGCTCTTAATCACGAGCAGCAATTGAATTACACTGTCTCTGCACAAGATTCTGTGATTCTTGCAACACAATCTGATAACAGGGTCAATGATCTAAGTAATGCAAATCTTTGTTATGCAAACAAGGCCTCAAGGTTATGGCGGGGTCAAGGAAGAGGTTACGTGGTTATGGAAGAGGTCAGAATGCATATAAAAGGCCTCAGTGTACTTATTGTGGAAAAGAGGGCCACACTATTGACAAATGCTACAAGAAGTATGGTTTTCCACCTAGATTTGGCCAAGGAAGGGGTTCTGTTGCAAATAATGTTGTTATGGATGATCATTCCAGAGTACCTTTGGTTCAAACTCAACAGATTCGAGATCTTGGTTTTCGAGTGACAATCTTGCGGAGCCATAACTCACCACAATATGATCACTTGTCAGCCCTTGATTCAAAACACCGCGCACCAACTAACAATCGATTGCAATTCGAGAGCATTGGCCACCGGTTCTCAATCACAAGGGCCAGTATCATTGACGATAGCAGCACTCACCGGATCATGGATTCGGAGCTCACCGATCACATCTCGCTTTCTTTACAAAATATGTTTGATATTGAGATTGCTTCTAATCTTTATGTTAAACTTCCTACTGGTATGCTTTGTGTTAAAGTCACTCACACCGAAAAGTGCGAGATAAATCAATTCTTGACACTATACAATGTGTTTTGCATACCTAGCTTCAATTACAACTTGATATCCATCGGAAAATGATCGCACATAGCAATCTTGTAGTTGCTTTTCATCCTAACAGATTGTGTTGTGCAGACCTGCGAGAATTTGAGGAAGATTGGTACAAATGAGCTTCTCAATGGGTTATACATTTTGGTTCTTTGATCCACCAAAGCCGCACTGTCAATTTCTAGTAGTCAAGTTTCATTTACAGCAATAATTGTCAAAATTGTAATAAAAGTACTTCATTGCTTTGGCATAGTAGATTAGGACATCCATCAATAGAAAGAATGAAAGTCATCGATCTTGTTGATGAAAATGTCAAAATTCCCACACATGCTTGTCTTTGTCATTCCATTAGCAAAACAAAAGAAGTTGCAATTTCTGCCGTTGTTTCGCTTCGCTTCTTGTTTTGACCTTATACATGTTGACATCCGGGGACCAAATAGGGTACCAACTATAGATGGTGAATATTATTTTCTTTCAATTGTTGATGACTATAGTAGGTTTACTTGGATTTTTCTAATGAAAAGTAAATCTGACACTAATGTTTTGCTGCAACAGTTCTGTAATATGGTTCAAACACAATATGATAGATGTATCAAGATCATAAGATCTGATCATGGAGCAGAATTTCACATGAAGTTGTATTACAGAACTAAGGGTATTGTTCATCAAAAGTCTTGTGTAAGAACTCCCCAGCAAAATGGATTAATTGAAAGAAAACATCAACATATATTAAATGTTGCTAGGGCATTAAAGATAACATCTGATATACCTTTAGATTATTGGGGTCACTGTGTTTTACATGCTGTTTATTTGATAAATCTCATTCCTACCCCTTTGCTTGGTAATAAAACTCCTTATCAGATGTTACAAAACAAAATGCCTGTTTATAGCAACTTAAAGGTTTTTGGCTGTCTGTGTTTTGTTTCAACACCTTCACAGGGAAGGGGAAAATTTGATGACAGAAGCACAAAGTGTGTATTTCTAGGGTTTGAAGATCATATGAAGGGATACAAAGTCCTGAATCTTCAAACCAGAAACATCTCTGTTTCAAGAGATGTCATTTTCCATGAAAATATGTTTCCTTTTTCTGATCAGCTTCACACTGTTTCTAACAATGATTTATGTATGCCCTTGCCTATTTCTGATGAATATGTGGAATTCAATAATGCATCCAGGGCAGAATCTACAAATCAAGGGCATGATACACCAACTGAACAGCCTTCAAGTCCAGAAGTTCCAGATCCTCCAAATCAGAGAAGATCTCATAGACAAAAGATTACTCCAACTTATCTCAATGATTATGTCTATACTAATCCTGCACACAGAACTTCTCCACACACTCTAAATCATGTGTTATCTTACAGTAATATTTCTTCTAATCATCAAAGCTTACATAAGCAATATCAATGCAATGCATAATCGAACTACATCATATCAGTGCAAAGCGATAGAGATCCAAATTGGCGAGGATGCTATGGACAAAGAACTTCAAGCATTGAATACTACCAACACTTGGACACCGGTTGATCTACCTAAGGAATCAAACCAATTGGTCGCAAATGGGTATATAGAATTAAAAGAAAGGCGATGGAAGTATTGAAAGATACAAAGCAAGATTGGTGGCAAAAGGTTTTACACAAATGAAGGAATAGATTTCATTGAAACATTCTCACCAAAGTAGCCAAACAGACTACTATCAGGTTGTTTTTAGCACTCGCGTGAGAAGAAGGATGGCATTTACATCAAATGGATGTAAATAATGCCTTTTACATGGAGATCTTGATGAGGATGTCTACATGAAGCCTCCACCAGGTTACAAGCTCATGGAAAAGTATGCAAGTTGAACAGATCTCTATATGGCCTAAGGCAAGCTAGTAGGCAATGGAATGCCAAACTAACACGTAAATTGTTGGAAAGTGGTTACAAATAGGTCTCGAGAATGATCACGAATTGTTCACAAAAGCACAGGGATCGACTTTATTGCTTTCTTGGTATATGTGGATGACATTGTAGTAGGAAGTTTGAGTCGACAAAGAATTCAAGAACTCAAAGATTTCTTGCATAAAGCTTTTACAATAAAGGATCTAGGGCAACTCAAATATTTCCTAGGCTTTGAGGTTGCAAGGACAAAGTCCGGAATTGTAATTAATCGAGAGGAAGTATTGCTGGACTTATTAAGACACTATGGCTATCTAGAATGTAAACACCTTCTACACCAATGGATTCTACTCAAAATTTAAACAAATACAGTGCTCCTTTATTACCATCCAACACATAATATAGAAGCCTTGTTGGAAAACTTTTATACTCTAGTAATACTAGGCTCGACATTGCATTTGCTACACAAAGCTTAAGCCAATTCTTAGACAAGCCAAATGAAGCACACATGAAGGCTGCAAACAGGTTACTCAGATATCTAAAAGCAGCTCCTGGAAAAGGATTATTCTTTCCTAGTGATAGTCCTATACACCTCAAGTCTTTCAGTGATTCAGATTGGGCTGCTTGTACAAAGACAAGAAGATCAGTAACAGGACTCTTGGTTTATCTTGGCAAAGCTCTTATATCATGGAAGTCAAAGAAACAAGCCACTGTTTCCAGAAGTTCAAGTGAAGCTGAGTATAGAGCCATGGCTATTACAGCCTGTGAAGTTCAATGGTTGCTATATTTACTCAAGGACTTTCAGATCAACTACACACCGCACTACCTTTTTGTATTGTGATAGTTCTAGTGCTCTCACACATAGTGGAAAATCCAGTTTTTCATGAAAGAACAAAGCATATAGACATAGATCGTCACTTTGTCGTGGAGAAATACTTAGAAAGTCCTCAAACCATTGCCAATACACACATCAACAACCAAAGAGACATCTTAACCAAACCAAATCAATAAATGATCCTTAGCACAATCGTTATTGCGAGCTTATCCTCTAAAAGACCTATTCCAAGGGTAATGCCACATGGATAGGATATTCTTGGCAAGTCGTTCATGGCCTTCACCTTCTTCCAGGCTTGAGGGGGTGTTAAGGGTAATGCCACATGGATAGGATACTTCTTGGCTCACATGGGCATTTAATCGAACACTTAGCGACAAAAAAGCATTAAAGCGATTCTGACAAATTTGATCAAGTGAGTAGTATAAATAGTAATTGACAATCACATTGTAGTTAGTTAGCATAAATGAGAGCTTAGAATGAACTACATCAGCTGTATTTTAGTTTTATAATTTTCCCGCCCTTTTTCATTTCAAACTGAAGAAGAAGATCTTCATCTTCTTCATAGTTCATTTTTCTGTAATTCGACTGTTTACTCGATTCAATCAAGTTCTATTTCAAAATTCAACAGATCATATTCATTATAACTCAAATAACACGGTCCCACCAAATTGGGAGAAAATACAACAGCATTCTCCTCCATAGATTGTTTTTGTGATAAAGAGATTCCAAACAAATAAATAAATACATAATGGATGTTGGAATTTTCGAGAAAAGCCGATATAGAAGAATATGTAATCTTCTAAAATAAAATTAAAAAAAATGGAAAAGTATCGAATATATGTTCGGACGGAAAGCAAAATCCACAAAATGTCAATTTATTTCTTTCCAAAAATGCCCGAATGGGTACACAAGAATTTAAATGAAAGAGACTGCAGTTTGTGGAAAAAAGACTTTGGCTCAACAATTAAACTATCATTAAACACAAAAGATTTTGGATTGTCCTACTATATAATTGAGACAAGTCTTTTAGTTCAAACTGTTTATCCATTTTTATAATTATATATCTTTATCTCTTGAGGGTTGAAAATATTCAGGACTCTCGTACTATAATGCCCCAGAACTTGGGTCTTGTGGCGTTATTTGAGTTATAAATGATCCGGTCAACTGTTTAAACCGTTGTCCGCGTTGGTTAATAGATCGAACTAACTCGAATTGACAAGACATTTTTATGTCTCACGCTTATATGAGGCGAGCATTCTACTACTTTATCGATATACGATTTTAAATGTACCGTAAAGATGTAATCCATTCGGCAAAAACAAGTCAAAATATTAAAGCAATTTTATTCATGAAATTCTGGTTTCTCTACATGGTATCAGAGACAATTGACAACCCTCTTACTGAATGTAGCCAGCTTCATCTCCCTTAAACTCACATCAAAATAAACTATCTCCTATGGCCTGAACATGCCCTAACTTTGGCTGAAAGTCAAGATCTTATAGGCCACGGCCACCTAACAACCAGAGGGAAGGGGTAATGCCCTCATTGTGATTCGTGAATTGTATATGACGTGAGAGCAGGCCTAGCTTTGGCGGAAAGTCAAAATCTGATAAGCCACCTAACAACCAGCTGTCGTCTCTCTTATCCATTGCTTGTATTTTATATGAAAACGATAAAGTTTTGCATTTAAAAAATGTAAAAATATAATTGACACTTTCTGTGGGATCATCGTATTTCTGAATCCGCCTCTCTATACGCTACACATATGATTCTATATAACCAATAATGATCAAAATCTATATTTCAAAATAATTCTTTACATAGGCTATTCTTAGAATAGAAATAAAACCATGTTGAAGAGAACATTTAAGTTAGACCGTCTATGCAAAGTTATATGTTATTCTAGTCAAATTATATACTTTTGTTCATTATTTGATCTTTCTTTTCATTGGTGGAGGATTAAATTCCTGGACTCTTACACTTTTACACCACTTGTGAATAGCCCACATGCAGATAAGAAAACTGTTTCTAGTTTTTATCCTTATTCCATGTGGGGGAGAAGAATATTGCAGTACAATTATTATATTTACATGTTATATAGACGCCACATCCAATCTATCGTGAATATTTCAATTTCTGTTAAATCAAATATTAATCATATATATATATATATATATATATATATATATATATATATATTTTGACTTTTTACGGTTGTTACTTTCTTTCCTTTTCAGGAAGAGACATCATCGGCGTCCTACACTCGACTTTCAAGGGGTATTACATTCTTTCCTCTTAAGGAGGCGTCCTCGGCGTCCTACGTTCGACTTTCCAGGGGTATTACATTCTCCCCTCTTAGAGAAGAAGCGTTCTCGGCGTCCTCGTCGGGGACCTTACCAGAGGTTATTAAGTGGTAACAAGAGGTGTCCCCCACCATCCTACATTCGACTTTCAAGGGGTATTGCATTCTCCCCTCTTAAGGAAGATGCGTCATCGGCGTCCTACATTCGACTTTCCAAGGGTATTACTTTCTCCGCTCTTAAAGAAGAAGCGTTCATGGCGTCCTCACCAAGACCATGCAGTAATCTGAAGTGTCCCCACCATCTCTAATCTGTGTGATATTTAGTTAATGTCTAGTAGTAGCACACGATACCACCTGTAACGCCATAGAACTTAGGGTTGGCCGCGCGACACCTTAGAACTTGGGCCTGACCGCGCTACTTGAGTTATAATTGATTCAGGTAACTACTTAGACCCATCATTATCGCTTAACCTAAAATGATTATATCAAGTTACTATGTATGTCTTAATATTTTATCTTAATAATACTTCTCTTAATCTCCTAATGTGAGACATTACACACATACACAGACACACGCACTCACGCACGTGCTCGTGTACACACATATATACACATTAACTTGTTTAAATTTGGGCAACCCTGTTTTAGGATATTTAATCAAAAGGTTTCCTCAATTATATCTTCAATGTATAGACTATAGAACAATAAATGAAAGGAAATGATTGAATACCATAATGGAAGGCAAGCAATATAGATGTAATAAATTCTTTTACCAGAATCCTGACATTTTTATTTATTTTTTTGGGAAACTTGAGAAAATAAGCTTTAAAAGATTTTTATTTGTGTGTTATGTCTCAAATGATAATATTTGAAAAATATGCCTGTAAAGCAATTCGTAGCGTTTACGTAGCAAATCGGTAGCGAATACACAATGAAATGCTTTTCAGGCATATTTTTCAAATCTTATTATTTTGAGGCATATCACACAAATAATTTACTTTTTAAACATATTTTTTCAAGTTTCCCTTATTTATTTATTTACTGTGCTGGTACTTTTGCAGAGTAATAAAATCTTTGTAAAATAAATGTGAAGTCAGAAGAGAATCGAAGGTTGTTGTTTTTCGAGTAGTGATACATCCACTACTCATCTTACCACAATATCTTACACAACATAATTAACACCATTCATTTTGTTGGGACCCATCACAATAAATAATTCATCACTTTAATCTATGGAAATAAAGCATGTAGTGGTTTGTCATATTTACTACATTTGTGTAAGACAGGTACCATTTCCCTTGTTTTTCTCTGCCAATGGGACAATAAACATAAGAGAACTTGGGACTTGTCAATTGTGAAAGATACATGAACAGAAGAAAAAACTGAGTGCTTTTGATATTATTTCTCCGCAAATTATAGTACCTAAAATTTCACCACATATCCTTTGGATGACATGAAAGATATATGAGTACATAATTAAAAACGACATTGTTATTGACATCACACTAAATCTATCAAAACATTACAGTTCGGGTAAAATTCGATGTTTCAGAGGTCGGATATTGTTTTCGATCTCTCTAGAGTCGAATTTTGAACTTAAATTCGACTGTGGAGAAGTCAAATAAATGTGGTGGCCGCGTGAAAATAAATTTTATGTGGCGCTAATGCCTTACATATTCAGACTCGGTACTGGAGCAGGACCCCGCAACTTGTTTCTTTGATGACGCTGGACAAATGAGAGCCAGCAAGATGGATACAATAGGCAACAACTGATTTTCTATCAACCGTATCACACCCCCAGTCTGCATCACTGAATCCATGAAGAGTTAGGGGTTTGTCAACCCCAAAATGCAAACCACGGTGAGTGGTTCCTTTGATATATCTAAGAAGTTTGAGAGCATGACAATGCTCTTCGGTTGGAGATTGTATGTGCTGGATCAAGGTTTTCACTGCAAAGGATATATCTGGACGTGTGAAAGTCTAATACTATAATTCTCCAACAGGACTCCTGTACAATGTAGGATTTGTCATATTGGGTGATGAGTTGGAAAACTGGTTGTTAGACACTATTGGATTAAGACATGATTTCTTGTTAAGTTGGCCAATGAAGGTCTGAATGTGGGAGGTGAGTTCCAAGTAATCAAGATGTTATCCACATAAACTGAGAGTCTAAGACATACATAAAAATAAATTCAGGGGAACGGCCATTAATGGAAACATTGTTTATATTAATCTGATTGATAGGCCAACATAGAGAGCCTGCAATGGTAAATATGACTGTAATTGTGCAAGCCTTGTGTAAGGAAATCATCCAGGTTGACGCATCAGAATGCAAAAATTTGATTTCGTTAATTGAGGAACAACTTCATATGAAACCATTGGAGCATAAAAGAATCCCGTGTTCGAGCCTCTTTTTAGGTTAAAAAACTAGTGTGTGAGTTTATAACAACCATACTTGTTGCACTTGATACTTAAAAATGAAAATAAAATGTTGCAAAGTATTGAATGGAGCTGAACATAAACAGACGGTTTAATAGAGTCCAAAAGAACCAAAAAAAAAAATGATGAATATATATTAGCAAAAAGTGCGTCTGCCGGGAGTCGAACCCGGGTCTATTGCTTGGAAGGCAATTATCCTAACCGTTGGACTACAAACGCTTGATGACTTTATGTTAAGAAAACAAGAATAATAACTATTTTTCTCTTGATGGTCTTCCAAAGTGTTGGAAGGAGGTTTGAAGCGGCTCGTGGTGATTTCTTAGCGGTAAACGGCTTGTTGCTCGCTTATTCGAGAGGGGATGTCATCTCTTTACGGGTACATTTATACCATATTACGGTGCATGTGGCAGAGCTTTTATATTCTGTATATGTTCATGTTTACTGCTGAATGCTAGTGACATTTATAATGTGTATCTCGAAATTCATTCCACCGCCCTGGATTAACCCCTATCTCAAAATTCCCATACTAAAAAATGAAAAGGGAGAAATAGAAGTTTATTTGAATTCCTACGACCGCCCCCTTGATCGACCCGTATCTCGAAATTCCCATATTAAAAACTAAAATGGAAGAATTGAATTTTATTCAGATTATCAAAGAGAATTCAAGAACTAGATAGGGGTTTGATTAAAGGGAAATCCAATCCAAAAAAAAAAAAAAACCCTTAATCTCATAACTTCCATCATACATTAAAATGATACAACAAACTGGTATAAAAATAGTCCCCCACATTCATCAATTTCTACTTCAAAAAAACCATCAAAATTTTGTGACAAAAAAGAAAGAAATATCCAAAGCCTTTTTCTTCTTCAAGAGGGCTCAAAGCAATAAAATACTTGTACAACACACTCTCACTTGAGAGAGAGAGAGAAGTGACTACTACATAAGAATTTCCGTCTTTTAAAACCAGCAAGAAATCTCACACACATCAAGATGCTGCTGGCGCGTAATCTTGTATAACTTCTGCAAGTTTATCGCGGTCTTCTTCTGTCTTTGTTCTTATCAAGCATGTTTGTGCCACAACAGTGTCGTTATTGTCTATCTCAGCCTACAAAACAAAAAGATCCTTCATCAAGGTTATGTATGTAAACGATAGAAGATGTTGCAATGGATGGACTCTCCTTGTGTGGCCGTTCTTCGAGTTAAATTCGAGAAAAAGACACAGACGATACATTATGCTACTACACACTTCCAGACCATTGATCAATTCAATCGGTCCCACCATGATTAATGGTCGTCTCGCCATGATCAATGGGCTACAAGTCTGTGGACACCCTGTATATGGGTCCCATCATGATTAATGGTCGTCTCGCCATGATCAATGGACTACAAGTGTGGTGACACTCTGTATATGGGCCATACCCCGATTAATATTCTACACAATCGTAAACTATGAATCATGGAAAGACTCGACTCATATACAAAGTCATTACACATTGATCATGGTAGGAGCGATATACATTGTGCCATAACACATTTGTAGACCACACTTGTAGTCCATTGATTAACGAGTTCAATGGGGACACTGTTATATGAAGTATTATCACCCTATAAACGAGTTCCAAAACAAGTAGCCAGTATATCATGAAGAAGGGAGCTTTAAAAGGGAACTAAAAGAAGCAAAAATACAACAAAAACAACTATAACATTTTATATTATGCATTTTGAAAACAACATCAAGGACATAATAAAATTACAAAGCGTTACCGAAGTATGAAATATTGCAACGACGGCATTCTTCTGCTTACTGGTCTTGATCCCAGGATATATCAAAGCATTCAGCAATAACTTCCCAACCTGCATCAATTAAAAGGTATCTGCTCAGCAAATTACTACGTAAAAGTGCCATATGCCTTACCGCATTGAATCACATTTGATGTGTGTGTGTGTGTGTGTGTGTGTGTAGAGAGAGAGAGAGAGACAACATCTGTTCATAGACAAAGTAAGGCCAGCAAATTAATACAAGGACATACATCATTTCGTATCAAGATAGTCGGTTTGGATTCACGAGTGCCCTTGTCAACACCCTCGTTGCATCTGATAGAAAGCTGACCTGTACCTCTATCCTTCCACGCGTTTTTGTCGGTGGGATCACTGGACTGGACCATAAATTTAATCAATATAGTGTATACTATTGGCAGAAAACACAAGAATGTATATGAAATCTATACCGAAAATGCCTATCAAAAATCTTAAAGATGATTGATTACCTTCACATAAAGTTTACATTTCACTTCATGTACCACAGATACCCCTTTCTCTTCAGTCCTTTTCACTGAGGGGCTACTAGGCTGCTCCAGAGGCTCTTTATCATCAAAAGTTATTGCCCGAGAAAAGAAATAGGAAAAAAAAAAAAGTCAAATACCACCCCGCCAGTGTTAAACAATTTTCTGGCAAATATCCCACCCCACACCCCCTCTTCCCTACCCTTCCCATCAAAGTAACATATCAGAAGTGTTTAACTTACCATCATCAACGTCAACAGTAGCATCATTATGGTTAACGATAATCGAGTTTTGGTTCCCAGAAGTTGAATTTTGGAGGCCTGAAGAAAGCTAGAAAGATAAACATCAAAAATATATTCACGGAAGTGTTAACAAAAGGTACAACGTCTGTGTTACACATAAGCAACTGCAAGTGACACCGATTATATGACTCACAAAAACCTTCCGATGTGAAGGAGATATATAACATCAAGAAATATAAGACATAGGTAGGATATATAAGATAAATAAGACGTATTAAAAAACCATATACAGAAGTAAGTGACAAATCTACATACCAAAAGAAAAAGGTGCTGCTGTATTATTAAAGAGAGACCCCGAGCCAAATGATGATCCAAAACTAGTTGAACTTGTAAAAGAATTTCCCGGTTTTTCAAATATCTGATTATTGTCCTTTCCCGCGGTTTCAAAGCTAAATATCTTCGGAACACTAACTGGTGTAGGCAATGGGGTGCTTTCAGCTTTTGCAGCATTTGCTCGTAACCAATTGACAACATCACTAAATTTCTCCTGAAATCGTAAGACCAAATTACGCTTAAAAGTACAAATACGACTACAAATTACAAATCTGCTAGCATGGCTGGAAATTCTGAGCTGGAAGGAAATATAGATTAATACCATTATGGACGAAGAATGGTTTAAATAATCTCGGACACCATCTTCCCATAGCTCATCCGGATGATTATCTAGCTGAGCCTTTACCCAACTGCTCGGACATAAAGATTACAAGAAAAACAATTTTACTTCACGGGCCAGCCAAGTTAACTACTAAAAACAAATCACAGCACTCTATCGAATTAAGATAACCTTGCAAATTGTGTATTGAGTGCTCTCACATGCTGTCTTGATGATTCAGCCTGCTGCTTGTCCAATGTCGGACCATTTGTTTCAATTTGCGGTTGTGATGGTTCTGCCCTGGGTGTATCAAAAGCTGCCCCAAAGGTCACTCTTTTGCTCTGTAGCTCCATTATACATTAAACGAAGAAATATAAGATACGAATTCCATCGAAGAAATAACCCAAACCAAAGACTGAGCAAGAACATTAAAGAACAACAACAACGTTAAGTACGAACAGATATGGAGCGATAAAGCCTTCTGCTTCACTAGCTCGGGATGTCTTTACTCCATACCGGGCCAATGAATGGAAGTGTAACATGTCTAAAACAAAACAAAAAATTGTCTTTTTTCTTAACATATTACAGTGTCATCTACCGGTGCAATAAAGACTCCGGGGTTAAAAATTCTCAGTTAGCTCATCCAAAAGGATTATGTGCAGCACATAGGATGCAGTGGAGAAGATGCATTATTGAAGTTTTGTAGCTAACAAGAAATAAATTTTGCTCATAAAAAGACACTACTCAGATTGTCACTTCTAAGAATTGAAATCGTTCTAGTCCAAAAAGAAAGTACTATCAGAAAGAATTTAACTATCTTCAAAATCGAAAAAGTAAATAAAAAGGTTTTGAAAAAGAGGAAATCCAAAAAACAAAGACTTTATTACAAGTCGTTTTCAAGCAGCCTGAATTCACATAAAAAGTAAGAAAAACCAACAAAACTAACACGAATCAAGCAATTAAGATACAAAAGCAAAGCAAAAAAAATCTCTGTAGCACAGAATAGCTCACCAGTGACTCATTAACCGACGGATTGGAGTCGGAAGATGCCATACGCTTCGCTCCTCTTCTCATAATGAAATCTGGAAAAATGTAAACTAGTCTTATTGCTATAGAGCAAAATCTGAACTTTCGATTTAGCTAAATCGACTTCGTAGTTCGAAAGGGGAAGAAAATTAGGGTTTTTGCGAAAGGGACAGAGGAATTGGGGATATTAAATTGGGGAGACGGAGGTGAGATCGTAGCCGTTGATTGCGATAATAATAGCTTTCAATTTCAAGCGGATATCGAAGGGAATATCCAAAACTGAAATAAAACATAAAAGCAAGGATAAAAACAACGAGTTGAGTCGAGTTAAATATTTACTTATCAAATTTAAATTTGAAATTGAGTTTGTTTTTTTTTTTTTTTTTAGGGGCAAAAGCAATTTTATTAATCAACATCCGCGATACAAGCAAGTAATACATGAGAAGGGGGGAAGTGCCTCATTCCATACATCCAACAAGATGAAGACCTTCTCTAATTGAGGGAGGGATGCCGGATCTCAAAATTTTCATGGTAACTAATTGAGTTTGTTTTTAATAGAAAATTTTGTTTAAGATCGTCTCGATTGAGTTATTAACTATGCTCAGGTTTAGCTCGATTATATTCGACAAATTCTTTAGCACTTTCAAACTCGAATTCAAGCTCGAGCAGCTTGAAATAAATGTTGAGATTAAAAGTGTTCTAGTGCGGTTCATTAAAAATACAAAAGAATATACATTTTAGTATAATATAATGATGTTTTATAAAACTCGCTTACGTTTGAGTCTATATATCTTTAAAATGATTGAGTTCGACTGTTAACCTTGATGAACTCGCTTCGATTTCAAATTTCTGAGTTCGATTCAAGTTCGGTTAAATCATACTTGAGCAATCAATTCGTGAGCCAAATGTTGAGATTTTTATAGCGTAAAATTCAACATCAAAACAACATTGTTTTAATATAAAAAAAATACAATTTTTTTTTTGAAGGATGGGTGATGCAGATACCCCTACCCTCTGGTGGTAGATTCACCAATAGGATTGACTTACATTTCTAGACTTGCATATCTTTTGCTTCTTCTTTCATGTCATGTATATAGGGGTGGAATCGGTCGTGAATCAATTTTACCCGATTCTCATTCTCATCCCGTAACCCTCTTATCCGATTCTCAATCCGATCGAATTCGGGAATCAATTTTTTACCCGTCCCCTACCCGAAAAGTGTCGGGACAAACGAGATACCCAAATGTTTGGGATTCCGTCGGGTCGGAAAAAAATATCCCGAAAATTGTTATTTTACTTCTTTCATCAAACTTATTAAACAAAAAATTGTTTTTCTTCTTTAACTTAGGCACTAATATTGAAGGTGAAAAATCAATTGAATTTGACTCGATCTATGATTTTGCTTTGAAGGCATAGGTCGGTGTCCTTGTTAGCCTCCCCAAATGACGCTACTGTGCATCGTTGGAAGCCAACCTCATTGATTTTTTTACTTTCCTTTTTAGGTATATGTGTAGCATTAAGCTGATGTGATGAAAATAAACAAATAAAAGTGTCTGCCCTCAGTACATTATTTTTACTTGCCTCGTTGATTTAGTGAGTATATTCAGTATTAAGTTTTGACAATGAAAAATATTAAATCCAATGTCTAATCGTTCTGAATCTGTCACTGGCCTCCACGACACATCCCCGCATCCCCTACAACCAACACTCCCACCACTAACACCAATACATGTCACCACCCTCATCATCGCATACATGTTCACCACTTGTCACCATATACCCCACCACCATATACTACTGCCAACCATACCACCATTCCCCTGCTGCCACTAGTCACTGTCGAACATGTTACCATCTGTCCCACCTAGTCACCACCTACTCCACCACCACCACCACCACCACTTGCCACCACGAACTCCATCATCACCACACACCATCCTTACCTCAAATTTATCACCAATAGTCCAATACAACCCCTTAACAACATCCATTCTAACCACCATCAACCCATCCATCACCGACCACCTACCATCACTGACCCATCATAATACAATCCACTATCATCTACCCACCCTACCACCACCCACGTACCCCATCCCTCGCTTTCCACCTCGACACCCTAGCTTGTCACCACCCATTCTATTACCACTACACCAATACCAATCCACCCCGCCACCACCTACCCACCCCACATTCATCTATAACCACTCACCCCACTACCACCCACCACCACCCTCTTATAAGCCTATTCTTAACATATTTTTTCTACATAACTAGACACAAAGTCGATAATTAATATTTTTGTGTTCTCAAATCTAGTATCGACATTTTCTTTTCTTTGTACCAAACGTGTCATTAATGGATTGGGAGAAAAAATCACTTTGAAAGTGACGAAATGATAGTCCGTCAATTCCTATTTAACCAATAGTGAAACTCACATATATTTAGAAATTAAAAAAAAAAAAAAGTGAAAAACACCGTAATTACTATTTTTCTGGTGTAAACCGGATCTTTATTAAAAAAAAAACATATGAAACGATAGGAAGTGTGTTCAAAGAACGAAAAACACTATACAAGAGTATCAAAATCCAAAAAAAAACACTAAGCTATTTGTGTCGAACTGATCTAAGCTCGCGAGCCTTTCGAATTGTTTGAGAGATGAAAACCTCCGTCGGGGGCCTCTGTCTATCACTCTGATGAAATTCTTCATTCCGCCAATGCCAAATTCTTAAGATGAGCTCCCAAAAAAAAAAAATAATACTATCATACGTCACAATCATTCTCGACATAATAAATGTCACAATAATATGACATTGAGACATCTTTTGATTTAAGATATATGTAAAAGGGATTTCATTGCCATATAATACAATGTAACAATGCCCTATAATATTGAGATATTTATTGAGCTGTTGTTGTTGTTGTTGTTATTATTATAATAATAATGACATTATTCAATTAATATGCCACATACTATTTAAAAAACTATCTTACTCACCCATAAATGGGATGTTCTTAGGTGCATCTGTCATATGCGGAATGCAACCATGTAGCGTAACGTAAAACTTTTATTTCTAAACTGAATTCAAACTGTTTAGTTAAATTGTTTATCCACAATTCAAATAATATGGAGATAGCACATAAAACTTCCCTTTAAAGGCCGGCCATATATCAGAAAGTCAGCAGAGCCTGAGAGAGTAGCAGTACCGTGTGTGGCGGTGGCCACTTTTTCTGCAGCAACACTATGAATTGAATATCATGAAAAGTTCCCTATCAACATACCTGGCAACATACCGTGTGTGGTGGTGTTCACTTTTTTGAGATATTACATGTAAAAAATGTTGGAAAAATTAACACAAATGATGAATAGATAAAACTGAACTCCAAGACACGCTGATTGCGTTATATTTTAAGAAATATTTTATCTTATGCAATGTCATACATGAACCAAACAAAAATATATTGTTTCAAGTGCAACATACATCACTCTTCACAAAATAATGCCTCATCATTATTCTGGGGATATAACCATTTAGCTAATATTGTTTGCAGGGTATATCGTTTTATACTGACAACATTTATCTGAATGGAATGTAATTTATGAAGAAAAACTAACAAAAGACCCTGATAATGAATTGAAGACCAATTTATCCTTCAACAAGAAATAAAAAGGTTGAGCCCAAACCCAAAGGCTTTATTATTCCGCCTTAGAGTACCGTGTAGAATACAAATCGAGAGTTATGTCTCGAATTCGATCGGTTTGCAAAAGACCGTTTGTACACATTTTTTTTTCATGCGAGAAGTCGATATAATGTATCGAACTCCACAATTCTAGCATAAAAACAAAATTAGTCCCTAAGGGCATATATAGCTCAATAGTTAAAGAGTTTGGGTGTTGTAATGACAACCTAACCTAGCAATGTGGGGGTTTGAAACTCGTATGGAGCGTCTCCTTTCAGCAATACAATTTAAAGGCAATATTGGTTCACTGAATCATTGAGACACATTAATCGATTTTCATCCTCCACTAATCCTAGATACTAAGTCGTGGATGACCATTTGGATTGGTGTTCAACCTTTTTTTTTAAAAAACAAAATTCTCACTACATTAGGAGTAACAAGAGTGATACAGGTAATTACATTATAGTTATAAATTATGATATATTTGGAATCATTGGTCAATCATATATTGTAACATAGTGTGATCCAAAATTTTGAAATGAATAAATAATTTTTGATATTTGAATAAATTATATCAAATGACAAGCATCGTATCATTTCTATTCACATATACAATGAAAAAATAGAATTATAATGGTATAATCCATTACCATAGTTATGAATGGTTGTGCCAAAGGGGCAGGTGTACCTTTGTGCATGAGAGAACTTAGATGGCTCTTGGTTGACCACACATGTGCTGCTCTGGTCTGGCTAACCCGATTCATCTTGGTTCGGTTCAGTTTGAGTTGTTAATTAATATAGTTATGGATAGTTTCACTTATATACTTACATGTGTTATGACTTTTTATGTTAGAGTGGATCTCAACATACGTCGAACATATTTTTAAGGGTTTATTACTTAAAAGTGCAGTTTTTATACTTATTAGCCTCATAGGACATAAAGGAATCATGTTGACTTATAAGGACATAATATATCTACATGTACCAAAATACCCCTAATCTAATCAAATAAATTAAACCCACAAAGATAAATGTTCTTTCCGTTGTTTTTATGCCTAAAAACTCAAAATAACTCCCACAATTAGTGAAAAAAAGCGCTCAAAGTTGCATTCAAGTCCCCTTCAACAGCAATTAAGAGGATTAACAGCCGGAATTCATAACCAGGCTTCAAAATCAAACCGCAAATCTGTGTTTCTTCATAAAGGAAGAACAATTGAAGAAAAATTTGAAAAAGCAAAGATATAATCGGGAAAAATGGTGAGATGTAAGGAGGTGGTTAGAAAACATCGAAAACAAGTACAGTAGGAGAACAAAAGAAGCTCCAAAGAAATCCGAGTAAGAAATCATTTACCTTAATTACAATGAGCAATTTTGACAAAAATGAATTTATTTTGTTTAATTTCAAATTAGGTCACTTGTAGTTCGAAATTATTGAAATTGTAATTGAAAGTTCTTCAAAAAGTGTTCCGGATCATATAAATGCATTTTTGAAGAACATAAAGCAACTCGATGTTGTCTAGAACAAATATCTAGATGAAATTGATATGGTAATAGCGAGATGTCACTTTGCAAAAAGCAGACTATTTTTACTTAAAATTGCGTAAATTGGTGAAGTCACCAGATAAGGTGTTCTAGATGACTAAAACCATGTGCATACATATAAAAAGAGGTTGTAGTCAACTGCATTTTCATGTACATAAGTTTTGAAATGAATTTAGTACTGAGAATATCAAGTCATCAGATAATCATTATGATGTTATTAAACTGCTCAATCGCATTACATTACATATCCGTGTTGTTGTTTATATAAAGTCTGTGAAGTTGAAGTAACTTTGTAATCGATATATTGTTTTAAAGTAATCGCGATGATATCGATTACAATGTCTGTGTTTTGTGGTTTCTATGGTCTCTCAAATCAGTAGAAAATATAATTCCATGTCAACTGCACCATGTCATCGCACCATGTCATCGCATGTATTTACACTAACATACTGTTTTTATCCACAAGACAAGAGAACAAAGATGTATCTACGTTAAACAAAGATGCATCGATATTCAAAAGTATAAGGCCTCATATCAAACCAAAGCATCGTGAATTGATGGACAAAACTCCTTTTAAACATATATTCAAGGCATTTGAAGATGAGAAGGTCATTTTGGAGAAAAAGAAGAACGACATACTAGATGAGCTTATAAATACATACAACAGATCAGAGCAAGCATTCAAGATTGGAAAGCATTATCACATGCCAACTAGGAGTGATGTCAAGCTAATTATTGCCATAGAAGATGGCAAAAAAGTAGTTGGAGACATGAGCAAGCACTCAATGGTAGAAACTTCATTGAAAACAAGGCTGTTCTTTGATGTTGGAAGAATAAAAGTTAGTGCTCTGAAAGAAACAATAAAAGAGACGGTGAAGGGAACTGACAAAACGTCAATTGAAGACATAGTCAAGCTACTATGCCTTCTATTACTTGGTACGGTATTCTTTGCCACCTCAGGCCAAAACATTGCTTGGTCGTATCTATACTTTGTGGACAAGCTCAAAAGATTACGTGCATATGATTGGTCCTCTCATATATTAAAAGAATCGCAAGATGGACTTAATCGACAATGGTCACATCCAAGATACGCCAATGGATGCACCGTCTTCCTCTCCTTGTAAGAACTCTATTTCATTATTGTTGCAACTTGAATTATATTGAAAAATGTATACTATTTAACAATACTATATTATATTGTTACATCTCTGGTTCGTGGCGCACACGATTATAGAAGATGTTTTCAAACCGGAAAAAAGCGAGAAAAAGAAGAGGGACGAAGAGTATATCAAGCGGAGGAATTCCAAGGATAACAAAATGGAATTTGAAAGACCTTCAAGGCAATCTAACAAAGAGCAAGCTACAAAAAATGGCGTAAGATGAGGTAAGTAATAAAAACAAAATTCATAATGTAGTTGATAGTTCATACTAAATCGATTACAATTCTATGTCATCAGCATTACAATATCATGTCACTGCATTCCTATGGCTTGCAACTCTAATGCTAAACTAATTTTAAACTTTTCCAATGCAATATCAAACAGTTCAATGCAGTAGAATTGACTCCAACAATGAATGAGCTACTCATGATACGAAGTCTAGGAGCAAATAGTGAAGAATGTGAAGAGAAGATGAATCAAGGAGAATCTAAAGGAGAATCGTAAGAAGAATCTAAAGGAAAATCGGAAGAAGAATCGAAGGAGAATCGTAAGAACATTCTCAAGAGGAGAAGAAGAAGAATCTGGAAGAGGATCTGATGGAGAATCTGGAGAAGAATGTGAAGTAGAGTCTGAAAATGAAGAGGCATATTCTGAAAATGAGGATATGGAAGATCAATGCCATAACATGGAAGATGAAGGACAATTGGAAGACAATGAAGAACATATTGGAGAGGAAGATGCAGGGGCTGAAGAGAGCAAGGAAGCTAGTGAAAGCAATGTGCAACCGTAACTGAAAAATGAAGCGGTTCGACAACAAAGAAATTTCATCAAACTCAAAAGGAACACAGACCGAAATTAGGACCTCTTCCATCATTCGAACTACTGACACCATCATCACCAGATGGTCCTGAGCATACAACAAAGAGAGGTACAAAAATGATCAATGAAAATACATAGTTCTATGAATACATAAAATTTGAATTGACATTATCTAGAACACATGCAGAAGAAGACAATGAGATGGAGAAATTGAAAGACCAAAACAAAGACACTATCAAAAGCATTGGAAGATGCCAACAAAAACATTCAACAACTCAAGCAAGAATCTGGTATGTATGTTGTTTATATTGCAATTCACACTACATTATTTTATGCAAATACATACCACGATGTCACTGCATCAAGTCAACGCATTACACAAGATGACTGATGATAGTTTCATTATCCAAATTTATTAATTAACAAGAATATATTGCGAGTGAAAGCAAAACTTCTCAAGCTAGCTTAGAGATTATGTCTAAAAGAGTGGGAGAACTAGAAGTTTAAAATGCAATCCTCGAATCCACCTGAAAGATTTGAAGGAAAAAGCAATGATATGCAAACAAAGAATGAAAAACTAGAGGCGTAAAGTAAACAACTCACCGATGAATTAGAGGAGAGAGTTCTGGAAAAAGCAGAACTTACAGTTGAGATTAAGGAGTTGAACAAGAAGCTTGAAAATGCCATGGCCACCATTCAGCTGCAACAAAACAATGAAAGAAAGAAAAATGCTTATATTGAAGAACTCATGGAAGCTACCAAAAAAGAATCAGACCAACAACAAAGGATTACCGGTCTATTGCAAGAGCTAGAGAAAAGCAAGAAATCAACTGAGGCCCTAAATGAAGAAGTCAAAAAACTCAAGAATAACGTGTATGAAAAAGACACAACAATTGGCTCTTTGAAAGCTGAACTTGTGGAGAAGAACCAAAGAGATAATGAGCTGATAGAAAAGTTGAAAAGGCAAGAAAGTGAAATTCAAGAGCTCAATAGCAAAATCCAACAATTGGAAGATGAATATGATTCTTTGGCAACTCATAAGGTGTCCCAAAATCTGAAAGAAGGGAAACAATCAGATGATAGTACTCGTGCATCCAGCCCCGCCACTCATGCAGGTGAACAGAAGAAGGAAGGTACAGATCAAGCAACCAATGTGTTCTCAATCGAAAAGAGGGTGAAGAATGAACCAAGAAAGAGGCAAATGCACAGAGACGACGACTTTCACTACTACTCAAGATGTACAAGAAGAAGAGAATTGTAGTCGATAAAAAAGCAACCATATTTCTTACCTGATGAAAATCCATGTGATGAAGAAGGCAAACTCATTGTGCACAAAGAAAAAGATTATTATGCTTGTGGACCACACATGCTTCCAGAAGTATACGCTGCAATTCAAGAACTAAATGCAAAGGAAGGCAAAGAGTAAGCATTCCGAACTAATCATCCAAAATTATTTAGATTATTTATATATTCTACACTAACAACAAATTAACAAATGCAGGGCACTAGTCTGGGCAAAGACACTCGGTGATTATCCATTTGTGAATGTGGACTCTATAATGTACATTTTGAATGACCTCATGTAGATGAAGCGGTAACTATTATCGCATTCCATGTCATCGCATCATGTCACTGCATCATGTCACTGCACATCAGAAAATTATTCAAAAGCATAAAAATACATTTTAATGTTCCAAAATGCCTGAATTCATGAACTAACTTCATTGAATGCAATGTCTAACAGGTTCTTGAAGGAGTCATTGAATTGATAAATCGAGACAAAGATATTGAAGGATTCAATCTACATATTCTCTACAAAGATAAATGTATACAAATATACTTATTTGCAATATGTGAAATTTAAATTTACAATTTAATTGACATTGAATCTGTGAGTCGTTATTGAGAGAGATCAGACGTTATAAACATTCACAAATGAAGGAATCACGAACATTGTACAAACAATCCTCAAAGGAAAGAAGGTATTACTACCGTTATGCTGTTCGGGAAAAGAGTCAAGACCATACCACTGGGTACTCCTAACATACAAGTTAGGAGATAATTCATGGAAATCAGATAATTACGCACTGCACAACGAAAGAAAGTCGACATATTCATTGAAGAGTGCAAAAGAACAAGAAGTTATCAAAGAAAACAAATGCATTAATTTAACTCGTGTTCTAGTAAATATTACTAAAAATTCTACATGTACTTACAGTGCATTTTTCTTGAAAAGCATTGAATCAATATCGATGCAACAACCACCAACAACAAACATTAGCGCAGCAAGTTGAAAAGATTGCAAACCTTCCGTTACAAGACAATCAAACGTAAGTCTAAATTCTATTACATAAGAAACTAAACAAAACAGAATGTATGAACTAACAAATTTTATAAACGTAATGCAGAACTCGTGCTTTGTACGCGTAGCATATTACATCTTCAAACTAGCACAAGATCGGGTGATTCCACCAAGATTAGAAGATGAACAAGTACAGAGTGGAAAAGGAAGGTTGTGAATTCATTAGTTCTTAACAAGTTACACAAATGGCAATATGAAAGATAGTGTAATTTGACTTTTGCATGGAATGGTTATTTTGGTAGACTCTAGTTTGTTTGGCCTAAGAGTCATTATGAGACAATGAATTTGTTGTTATTATCTTGAATATATCTTTTTTTTATCGTGCAGTGACTGTTTTAATAGTTCAATGGTTTATATGTATGATACATATCATCAATGATCACTTATTGATTATTTTGCTTTATTTAATGACTGAAATTTGCATTTTTTTCTTTATATATTCTGTTTTCAACCTAACAATAGTTCTTAAATTGGAAATAAATGCATTGGAACATGTCAAATCATATTGAAATGGATAATTAATCATTTCCTTGCAAACAAACAAAAAAGAAAGGTCTAATTGTACTGAAACCAGATGCAGTGACATGAGTGTCACTGTAGTGACACATGTATTATCAGGAAGTCTATAGCACAAACATAGAATTATAATCAATAAGAACAGCAAATTATTTGAAAGAAATATTTTTCAATACATCAAATCTTATTCAAATGAATAATATTCCATTACAACTAAGAAAAAGCAAAAAAAACATAAACAGAAATTACATTCTGTTTTCAACCTAACAATAGTTATTAAATTGGAAATAAATGCATTGGAACATATCAAATCATATTGAAATGGATAATTAATCATTTCCTTACAAACAAACAAAAAGAAAGGGGCTAATTGTAATCGAAACCAGATGCAAAGGACATGCATGTCAACTGCGCAGTGACACATGTATTATCGTGAATTATATAGCACAAACTTAGAATTATAATCAATAATAACAAAGAAAATATTGGAAAGAAATATTTTTCAATACATCAAATCTTATTCAACTCAATAATATTCCATTACAACCAAGAAAAGAAAAAAAAAAAAACATAAATAAAATGCAAAGACACATATGTCATCTGCAATGAATATCTTGAACAAATCCAACAAATCTATCACAGGTACTCAAACAGACTTTGAACTAGAACATGTCTTCTTATTATGGTGTCCAAACTTTCCACAACCGCCACATTTGATAGCATGCTTTGATGACGACTCACCACGAGATCGAATACGCTTGATCTTTGGCCTACCAGGCCTCTTCTGTGGAACATGAGGTAGCACAAGATTTTCAGGATTGTTATTTAAGAATAGACCAGGGATCGGATTTATACTAAAGTTATAAGAAGCAAAGAAATGACTCGTGACAAAAACATGGATCAACATAATCACCAATGGAAACTCCGCACTCCTAATCACAAATGCAAACACGAGCACAAGGATAGCCATTCCGTTGCCGGGCATTCCAAGAACATCTACGAAGATTCAGATCAACACTTGCGTAAGATTTGAAAAACTTCATATATATAATAACCGGAAGTAAAACACCAAAAGCCCTCCCTACATCCATCAACTTATACAAAATAGCATCAACTTTCGGACAGATTGACGAATTGAAAGTTGCGGCAAAGAAGCAAAACGCTTTCTCGAAAATCTTTCCATTAGCTTAATACGGATGCCATCAACCATATTTAAGACAGTAGGTGCCTCTCCGACGATCCATGAATTGAACAACTCGCTAAAGTGGAGCGACATGACCATATCGACAACCTTCAAAATAAGCGTTAGCCCAATTTTCCGGACGTAAATTTTCAAAGAATTTCGATGCACGTTTCCCACCTTCAAGTAAAAACATTTCCATATGCTTCGGTACTCTTCAACAAATGAAGCATAAGCACATTCATAAAGCAAATGAACCAATCTATCACGCAAAGCCTTATTGCCAAATTTACCACTAAAATGATTCTTCAAATTCATTTGCAAATGGTATATACAAGAGAATGAAATGCATCCGAAACACCTCCTTTATAGCTTCAATTACCCCAGTGATTTCTATCTCAGTAATAAACGTCATTCTACGAACAGGATACGTAAATTCCTCAAGTGTGACAAGAACCATGTCGGTAGTATCCTCGAAGTTACAACACCAATACATAAAGGATATATTCCTACTAAAAGCACAATGAATACACTAAAATATGCCGGTGACTAAAAGCAAGTCCAAATATATATAAAATCAAAGTTATATACATTTAATATTAACTCAATGCAATCGAAAATACAATGTCATCAAGATAATGTTCAATGTCATCAGATCGAACATTGCATGTCATCAAGATCAACATTGCATGTCAATGCATAAAATCGACATATAATTGCACATAATCAAGATACATACCATTATCACCATCCTTTCCAAAGAGCAACTAACAATGATGACCATGTTGATCAAACTTCAAATGAGCCCCATCAAGGAATAACAACGGTCGACAAATGTGCAAAGCCACGAACACAAGCATCAAATGCAATAAATGTGACGCTTGGAAATGGCGTAATGCAGATGAATCTCTAAATGGACAACAGATTCGTGGTTTGTCTCACACAAGATACTTAACATAAATCGTAAATCGTTGAAAGATCATTAACATCACCGTATAACGAATCCCGAGCCTTTTAACGCACGCCAAGCAAGCTTATAATTCATTAGACGACCATAATCGAGAATCGATGAACGTCGTAAATCTGCTGCGAAAAAAAGAGGGGACGAAGAGTATATCAAGCGAGAGAATTCCAAGGATAACAAAATGGAATTTGAAAGACCTTCAAGGCAATCTAACAAAGAGCAAGCTACAAAAATGGCGTAAGATGAGGTAAGTAATAAAACAAAATTCATAATGTAGTTGATAGTTCATACTAAATCGATTACAATTCTATGTCATCAGATTACAATATCATGTCATCAAGCATTCCTATGGCTTGCAACTCTAATGCTAAACTAATTTTAAACTTTTCCAATGCAATATCAAACAGTTCAATGCAGTAGAATTGACTCCAACAATGAATGAGCTACTCATGATACGAAGTCTGGGAGCAAATAGTGAAGAATGTGAAGAAGAAGATGAATCTGAATGAGAATCTAAAGGAGAATCAGAAGAAGAATCTAAAGGAAAATCAGAAGAAGAATCTGAAGGAGAATCAGAAGAACATTCTGAAGGAGAAGAAGAAGAATCTGGAAGAGGATCTGATGGAGAATCTGGAGAAGAATGTGAAGTAGAGTCTGAAAATGAAGAGGCATATTCTGAAAATGAGGATATGGAAGATCAATGCCATAACATGGAAGATGAAGGACAATTGGAAGACAATGAAGAACATATTGGAGAGGAAGATGCAGGGGCTGAAGAGAGCAAGGAAGCTAGTGAAAGCAATGTGCAACGTAACTAAAAATGAAGCGATTCGACAACAAAGAAATTTCATCAAACTCAAAAGGAACACAGACCAAATTAGGACCTCTTCCATCATTCGAACTCATCGACACCATCATCACCAGATGGTCCCGAGCATACAACAAACAGAGGTACAAAAATGACGCAATGAAATACATAGTTCTATGAATACATAAAATTTGAATTGACATTATCTAGAACACATGCAGAAGAAGACAATGAGATGGAGAAATTGAAAGACCAAAAACAAAGACACTATCAAAAGCATTGGAAGATGCCAACAAAAACATTCAACAACTCAAGCAAGAATCTGTATGTATGTTGTTTATATTGCAATTCACACTACATTATTTTATGCAAATACATACCTCGATGTCATCGCATCAAGTCACCGCATTACACAAGATGACTGATGATAGTTTCATTATCCAAATTTATTAATTAACAAGAATATATTGGCAGCAGAAGCAAAACTTCTCAAGCTAGCTTAGATTATGTCTAAAAGAGTGGGAGAACTAGGTTTAAAATGCAATCCTCGAATCCACCTGAAAGATTTGAAGGAAAAAGCAAATGATATGCAAACAAAGAATGAAAAACTAGAGGCGTAAAGTAAACAACTCACCGATGAATTAGAGGAGAGAGTTCTGAAAAGCAGAACTTTACAGCTGAGATTAAGAGTTGAACAAGAAGCTTGAAAATGCCATGGCCACCATTCACCAAAACAAAACAAAGAAAGAAAGAAAAATGCTTATATTGAGAACTGATGGAAGCTAACAAAAAAATCGCACTAAACAACAAAGGATTGCCGGTCTATTGCAAGAGCTAGAGAAAAGCAAGAAATCAACCGAGGCCCTAAATGAAGAAGTCAAAAACTCGAGAATAACGTGTATGAAAAAGACACAACAATTGGCTCTTTGAAATCTGAACTTGTGGAGAAGAACCAAAGAGATAATGAGCTGATAGAAAAGTTGAAAAGGCAAGAAAGTGAAATTCAAGAGCTCAATAGCAAAATCCAACAATTGGAAGATGAATATGATTCTTTGGCAACTCATAAGGTGTCCCAAAATCTGAAAGAAGAAACAATCGGATGATAGTACTGTGGCATCCAAATTTCGCCACTCATGCAGTGAACGTAAGAAGAAGGTACAGATCAAGCAACCAATGTGTTCTCAATCGAAAAGAGGGTGAAGCATGAACCAAGAAAGAGGCAAATGCACAGAGACGACGACTTTCACTACTCAGCACAGAAGAAGAAGAAGAGAATTCAGAAGTCGATAAAAAAGCAACCATATTTCTTACCTGATGAAAATCCATGTGATGAAGAAGGCAAACTCATTGTGCACAAAGAAAAAGATTATTATGCTTGTGGACCACACATGCTTCCAGAAGTACATACGCTGCAATTCAAGAACTAAATGCAAAGGAAGGCAAAGAGTAAGCATTCCGAACTAATCATCCAAAATTATTTAGATTATTTATATATTCTACACTAACAACAAATTAACAAATGCAGGGCACTAGTCTGGGCAAAGACACTCGGTGATTATCCATTTGTGAATGTGGACTCTATAATGTACATTTTGAATGACCTCTACGTAGATGAAGCGGTAACTATTATCGCTATTCCATGTCAACGCATCATGTCACTCGCATCATGTCACCGCACATCGTAAAATTATTCAAAAGCATAAAAATACATTTTAATGTTCCAAAATGCCTCAATTCATGAACTAACTTCATTGAATGCAATGTCTAATGTGTTCTTGAAGGAGTCATTGAATTGATAAATCGAGACAAACATATTGAAGGATTCAATCTACATATTCTCTACAAAGATAAATGTATACAAATATACTTATTTGCAATATGTGAAATTTAAATTTACAATTTAATTGACATTGAATCTGCAGTCGTTATTGAGAGAGACTCGACGCTTGAAACATTCACAAATGAAGGAATCACGAACATTGTACAAACAATCCTCAAAGGAAAGAAGGTATTACTACCAAGTATTTGTTCGGGAAAAGAGTCAAGACCATACCATCGGGTACTCCTAACATACAAGTTAGAGATAATTCATGGAAATCGTATAATTCGCACTGCACAACGAAAAGAAAGTCGACATATTCATTGAAGAGTGCAAAAGAACAAGAAGTTATCAAAGAAAACAAATGCATTAATTTAACTCGTGTTTCTAGTAAATATTACTAAAAATTCTACATGTACTTACAGTGCAGATTTTCGTGAAAAGCATTGAATCAATATCGATGCAACAACCAAATTAACAAAGAAACATTAGCGTGAAGTTGAAAAGATTGCAAACCTTCCGTTACAAGACAATCAAACGTAAGTCTATTCTATTACATAAGAAACTAAACAAAACAGAATGTATGAACTAACAGCATTTTATAAACGTAATGCAGGAACTGTGCTTTGTACGTAGCATATTACATCTTCAAACTAGCACAAGATCGGGTGATTCCACCAGTACTAGAAGATGAACAAGTACAGGAGTGGAAAGGGAAGGTTGTGAATTCATTAGTTCTTAACAAGTTACACAAATGGCAATATGAAAGATAGTGTAATTTGACTTTTGCATGGAATGGTTATTTTGGTAGACTCTAGTTGTTTGGCCTAAGAGTCTCATTATGAGAAATGAATTTGTTGTTATTATCTTGAATATATCTTTTTTATCATGCAAAGGATCGTTTTAATAGTTCAATGGTTTATATGTATGATACATATCATCAATGATCACTTATTGATTATTTTGCTTTATTTAATGACCGAAATTTGCATTTTTTCTTTCTATATTCTGCTTTAAACCTAACAATAGTTCTTAAATTGGAAATAAATGCATTGGAACATGTCAAATCATATTGAAATGGATAATTAATCATTTCCTTGCAAACAAACAAAAAGAAAAGTATTAATTGTATCGAAACCAGATGCAAGTGATACGAGTGTCATTGCAAAGACACATGTATTATCGTGAAGTCTATAGCACAAACATAGAATTATAATCAATAAGAACAAAGAAATTATTTGAAAGAAATATTTTTCAATACATCAAATCTTATTCAAATGAATAATATTCCATTACAACCAAGAAAAAGCAAAAAATAAAAGTAAATTACATTCTGCTTTCAACCTAACAATAGTTATTAAATTGGAAATAAATGCATTGGAACATATAAAATCATATTGAAATGGATAATTAATCATTTCCTTACAAACAAACAAAAAGAAAGTGGCTAATTGTAATCGAAACCAGATGCAAGGATACGCGTGTCAACGCAGTTGACACATGTATTATCGTGAATTATATAGCACAAACATAGAATTATAATCAATAATAACAACAAAATATTGGAAATAAATATTTTTCAATACATCAAATCTTATTCAACTCAATAATATTCCATTACAACCAAGAAAAAGAAAAAGAAAACATAATGTAAATGCAAAGGACACATATGTCACTGCAATGTATCACCGAACAAATCCAACAAATCTATCACGTGTACTCAAACAGACTTTGAACTAGAACATGTCTTCTTATTACGGTGTCCAAACTTTCCACAACCGCCACATTTGATAGCATGCTTTGATGACGACTCACCACGAGATCGAATACGCTTGATCTTTGGCTCTACAGCCTCTTCGTGGAACACGAGGTAGCACAAGATTTTCGTGGATTGTTATTTAAGAATGGACCAGGATCGGATTTATACTAAAGTTATAAGAAGCAAGAAATGACCGTGACAAAAACATGGATCAACATAATCACCCAATGGAAACTCCGCACTCCTAATCACAACCAAAACATGAGCACAAGGATAGCCATTCCGCTTGCCGGGTCATTCCAAGAACATCTACGAAGATTCGATCAACACTTGCGTAAGGATTTGAAAAACTTCATATATATAATAACCGGAAGTAAAACACCAAAAGCCCTCCCTACATCCATCAACTTATACAAAATAGCATCAACTTTCGGACATATTGACGAATTGAAAGTTGCCGCAAAGAGCACGCTTTTCTCAAAATCTTTCCATTAGCTTAATACGGATGCCATCAACCATATTTAAGACAGTAGTGCCTCTCCCGACAGATCCATGAATTGAACAACTCTCTAAAAGTGGAGCGACATGACCATATCGACAACCTTCAAAATAAGCGTTAGCCCAATTTTCCGGACGTAAATTTTCAAAGAATTTCGATGCACGCTTTCCACCTTCAAGTAAAAACATTTCCATATGCTTCGGTACTTTCAACAATTTGAAGCATAAGCACATTCATAAAGCAAATGAACCAATCTATCACGCAAAGCCTTATTGCCAAATTTACTACTAAAATGATTCTTCAAATTCATTTGCAAATGGTATATACAAGAGGAATGAAATGCATCCGAAACACCTCCTTTATAGCTTCAATTACCCCAGATTTCTATCTCAGAATAAACGATTCTCGGACGTCGAATCCTAATAATGATATTAATTTAATTCTTATTAGAATTTAATTAATCGATATGTAATTAATTGTTTAGTATTTATTTAATTAGTTGGAACTAAATAATTAAAATAAGTGGAAAATATATTTTCCATAATAATTGGCAAATTAGTGTGTATGACAAAATTAATTGACTAGGTCAATTAAAGATGCAATTCACGCCACATGCATATTTTTGGTAACAAGAATTAGTTTCTTGTGTATTAATAAGATTAATAATAAAATATTTATTGGATAAATATTTATGGTAAATAATAAAGATAAATATTATTAGAGATTTGTTCTAGATATTATGGAATTATCTTTTATTAAAAGGATTTATTTTGTTTGATAAATAAAAATCCTTGGGGCTTAAGTTTATTCTTCTATATAAAGAGAGTTCTCTCAAACTTAATATACACACAAAATTCAAATTCCCTAATGAATTAGAGAGGGATTTTTCGGCCATAAGCAAGGAGGAAAAAGCTTGGAGTTTTTTCCTAGAAAGATATCGTAAGGATTCGAGACGAGGATTTCCTTCCACCGGGAGTTGCTTTGATCACACGTCACGAAAGATCGTGGTGCTCTTCACACCATCTCATGTTCTTTCCATTGCGGTTCTTCAACTTGGATTTAGAGATCCAAGAGGTATGATCTACAACCACCTCAATAGATCTAGTTGTTTTATTACGATATATTGTATAGATCTAGATCCTTAAATCGTTTCATTGCGGATGATATTACTAACGATGGTATCGGCCGCCATGGTGATCTATATTTATACGTATAAAATATTAGATCTGGAGTGGAAAACATGTAGTTTTTGTCCAATTTTATGGGCGATGCATATGTTTGTTTAATTTTTATGTTGTTGCGATTGTTGTGGTTGAAGAGATGGATTGGGGTTGATGCATTTGCACCCGTTAGATCTATTGTAAACTCGTATAAACGATGAAAATTCGTTCATATGAGTATAGGAAATTATGTAATTTATCTTTATTGCGAGTTTAATTTCCAGCAAATAGATCTTGTTAGTAGCTGTTTAGTATTTTTTATTTTCCCGTTGATCGAACCGTTGAAACGAAGATCCTCCGGTCAGAATCAAGATTAGAATATTATGATCAACTCCACAAATTTTGGCGTCGATCAGAGTCCGTTTCAATATCCGTTTGATGCTGCGAAGAGGCTGCTGTAACAGAAAAACGCAGAATTCACAGAAACACTACCTGTGTCTTCCTCGATTTTCTGGGAGTGTTTGGACCATTGAAACGAAAATCCGACCGTTCAGATTGATCAACTTGGAGTTTTGGACGTACCATAAAAATTTCAGGTCGATCGGGATTCATCTCAATTCCCGATCTGCCTCAGGAAGTCCTTGATGCAGTGCAGTCAAAGTCAGATTCAGCAGCAAGTTTGGCGGTTTACTGGAGAAAATTGATAAGTCAAAGCACCGATCCAACCGTCCATATTGAAGTTCAAGGAGTGAAGATATGATCTGGAAAGTTTCGTCCCCGATCCGAGTTCGTTTGGTATGCCGATCGTCGAAAAGTTCGAACAGCTGCAGATTTAGTTAGAGTAGTAAACCCTAGTTAGGGTTTTGGTTTTTATTTTCTAATAGATTAGATCACGCGGTCTGCCAACGATCCATCTAATTGTTTAAATTTTCCGCAATTTATTTTTATGTGTTTGATCATAAAATAGATATAAAATCGAATTGCCATGACATGCATCATATCATAAATCCACTCCATGCATACATGTAGAATTTTAATTTTGGTAATTAAAATAGGCATGTATATCTGGCTAAATGTAATTAGTTGAAATTTAATTAATACGTGGTAATTAATTAATTTAGTAACTAATTAAAGATCCGAGGACGGGTTATGAAATCGTTAGCCTTTCGGTGTGTGTTCTCGGTGAACCGCCTTAAAAGTTCAAACGAGATCACGTTTTCAATTCGTAGTGTCTACGAGATTGAATGATGGTAAAAACAATAAATCTTGGATAAAACGGTTCGCTTATAGGTTGGGTGGTCAATTGAGCTTCGCTCGAACGACTTAACCCTCCTAGTGTGATGTATGCACGGGGTCCGCAAGACTAAGCCAAACCGAGAAGCGGAGGGTGATTCCTTCTAATCTCAATAGAGTTTGTCTTGACCCGATTTCGTCCGATCATCACATATGTTCCAACGAATAGGACGGGTAGGCTTGCCTACGTTACCGACACCATTCGAATCCTTGATTTGATGAGCTTTTATGATAACATCAAAAGACGTGGTTAGTTAACCCACAACCACTTCCAAAATATTGAGTGGGAGCGGGAGGCGACAACCAACCCCACGGCCTCTACTATAGATACAAGTAAGTGAGAGAAGGGTGACGCCTCGCAGCGCTTTGATTTCGTCCCCCTAAGGATGGTGTTCACCCCTATCAACATTCGTGGCTTGGTCTCTGAAAGGATAGGATTTACAGGTACTCGTCGGGTCAACGACCTATCCTAAGACGGCACACTCGGGCGTACCTAAGAGATCCGATATAGTAGGTCACACTCATCATGGGTATTTTTGGTAATACCTAGGCTTAAAAGGAAGGTAGTCAATGAATAAAGGGATGTTCGATTCTCACAAGTTAATCATTGATGAGATTGTCTCGCTTTAACCGTCATCTCTTTGACCTACCCTAAGGCGGCACTCGAGATGCGAGGTTAAAACCTTGGAATGGTAGAGTAGACTTATCTTTTAGTTTACAATTCCTAAAATTTATATAGTAGTGTTAAACTTGAATTAATTTATGTCATTTTATTTACAACATTATATCCCTTTCTAATTTGCTTAATATTGACTAGTATTGACTTCATTAAAAGTGGAAAGTAACTAGGACGTTGAACTAGTTAATCAATAATGCATTTATTTTTCAAAGAGATATTTTCTCTTAAGCCTTTAAAAAAAAAGAAACCAGTGACATATAGGTATGTCATTAGTGTCATTCGTGTCAAGCGAGAGACAAACTTAGTTTGATCAAAGGTGATTTCGACTTTGAAATTCTTCTAGTGAATTTTCGGTGTGTAGTGATTGCACACATAATCTGTTCTAATTGAAAACCGGAAAGTCATGAAGTGTTGCTAGTTGGGCGATATTTGGAATCGATGAACTAGTGGGAGTTCTATGATTTGTTGTTTTTCTGGAAACATTAGAACTGTGTAAGTGTTTACACGAGAGATTTTCAAATTGAAAAATTAGAAAATCATAAAATAAAGTATTGCTGGTTAGACGGTATTTGGAACCGATAAACTAGTGGGAGCTTTAATGTTATGATTTGTTATTTTTTCTGGTATATTAGAAAATCCGAAAAGTCCTAACAAGTAACACTCGAAATAAACATCCCACGGTTCAGGAGTAGTGTCTACTCACACGAACTGCTAGTTCAAAACTATTTTCATTTACGGAAAGTCAAGAATGGGAAAGTATGTTTAAAAGTGTTAGTCATCTAAAACTGAGTTGATTTTAAGGCTAAACCGAAAATTAATTAACTGAAAATCATAGGATAAGAGGATGCAGTGATTTCGGATCACCAACCTATGAATCCTTGGCGATTTTCTTGAGCTAAGTTCTTTGGAAGAACAAAGCGATGTGCATTTAACGATTAAAGGAGTAAACAACGGGCGCTTAATTTTAGCTCTAATAGTGGGAGTGATATAAGAAATGAATCTCGGATTCAATCCTTGGATATCGCGGAAAATTTATTTTCTGCATTTAAGATTCGTTGAACGAATGGATTTACCTTCTATCCGATAATTTGTTTGTCGTATAGAAAGTGAATATACCATTTGTAATCTGAATCCAAGACTCGGACTTTTGTTTGATAAAGTCAAAACCACTTAGAAATGCTTTGAAATATGTATATAAAACACATCTTAAGAATCATTAAAAATTGGTTTCTATATTTAGATAAACGCTTCTTCATATTCCATAGTTAGTGCATAGTCCCTAAAAGACAAGACACGAAGGCGGCTCGGGGTGATTCCTTTCTCCCACCAGTTAGATTGTCTTAAAGGTTCAATGACTAATTTTCCTTTCAATCGGGAAAGGATAATGGTTATAAAGTAACATAGCTTGTTCATGACGACCTTCGGGTTTGATGAAAGATACAAGCTAGTAGGAGCTTCCGAGTAGTGACTTCTTGTCCGACAACTATTCAAACACTCCGGTAAGTTTATCCAAAATATCCAAAGGTGTCTCGATTTTGTCGGAGATGGAGTATTCTATACTCAAAATGGGCCATCACATAGTCCTGGGGACTGATGCTCGGCTCGCTTTATAGTGAAATGCTTTCACTAAGGAAGAAACCATTGAATTGCCTTTACATAGTTGTAGATGTGCCACAATACCTTTCGCTTAACTCAATAAAGATATTGGAAATGAAATAACGGTTTACATTGAAGTATAGAACCGAGAAGTCTACCTAGAATGTGCTTTGGAATTAACGGATAATGAGTGGATTCGGTTCACCCAAATTCCGTCAATATAAGCATTTAGCACATGATGCTTGATGGTTTGATTGAATTTCGCGTACCGCGTTCGGTCGGTGACCAATCGTTATATATCTTGTAGCATTGAGAAAAAGGTTCGTTATCGAGATTCTTGACATCGTGAAGGGGACAGGTTATCTTTGTTGCATCCTTTACGATAGAGTCTATGAACAACAAACCTTGAACCTTGGAGTGCGGTTACTCAAGGTAGTTACTTCTTGATTAGATCAAACCACATCCAACATTGGTTGTTGGTGATGACACTAAATACTCTTGAACTAAATCGAATTTCGATCCACCAAGAAAATAGTGGGAGTATGGTTTATCCATTACCCATTATGGGTTCTGCGGACTTTATGGTCTACAGGATCGATTAATGACCTATGGCTCTTTTGTGAGTCAGTATAGGATTCGATAATAGAGGTTGGTTTATAAGCCATAACCACAGTGAATGGAGTTTGGTACTCAGGAGAGTCGTTCATACTCTTGCGAGAACCACCCGAGTGTCTCGAGGCCAGAGAGAGTAATTGGATCTACACGGAAAAGAGTAGAATGAGTTCGGTATTGCATGATTTCGTTCAAAAGCGAGAAAATAGGGGTGATTCCACGAGACTTTTCATGCCGAACAAACGGAATCTGGATTCATTCGAACGTATGGTTTAAGCTTAGAACCCATGACAGGATGGTTCCCAAGGCTTATGTCCTTTGTGGATAAGAAGAAAACCTCTTGGTCATTAGAAGCCACCTGCTTCTAAAAACATGTGGATTTGACCAAAGATATTGATAAGTCTTTTTGTAGGCGGATATCAATATTAGTAAAGTAGTGAATATATATAAATATATATTAGTGTTTGTGAAGGATGACCTTGCACTGGCTTGGTAACAACATGGGTGTGTTATCCAAGTTAGAATCGACAAAGCCACAATTCTCTACAAATGAGTTTTGGACAACATTCTAAAGAGTTTGATTCGGTCGAATTCATTAGAATCGATCCACTGTTTCCCATCCATCTTATTGGTTAAGATGATGCGTCAATGTATGCAACATTCAACGAGGAAGTTCTACCTATGCCTCAGGAATGACTCTCTTAATCTTCGGATCAAGAGAAATGGGATAGATTCTATTTCTAGTAAGAGATGGTCGAGTTATTGAGCGTCAATTTTGACCGAATCTTAGATTCGGCGGTTAACGAAGCAAGTTTAGTATGTCCTTTAGTATCTTGAGAGAGCGAGAAATAATATGTGGGCATATTCAAATGTGAACTTAGATATGTGAGAATACATTGGTTCGACTTTGTGTCGATTAAGGATGATCGTTAAGTCGATCTCGGTCTCGATGTTTACTCTTGTGTTGAAGCTATTGCACCGGAGGAATCAAAGAACGCCAACTCGACTTTAACTAGTTGGGTGATTAGCGGCTTTTTGTAGTAGCTAGAGAGGCGATATAGCCTCAGGATTTCCTTTTCAGTTCTGGGAGTGATTCCAGATTTGGAGAGCCGATACCACATCATTGTGCAAACGATGAAGGGGTAGCTTATAAGGATTTCCGAAATCACTTGAGTTCAAGAGCATATTGGGAAAGTACCACATGATTAGATGGACCGGTAACGTTTCGATTCTACGGATCGTCTCGAGCCGACAACCTGACTAATCATTAAGACCCATGACATTTAGATGTAGGTGCTCCCCGAGTCACTGACCTATCCTACGACGGCATACTCGGAGTGTACTTTGGAATCTGAAATGGTTATGATATGCTTAATGGGTACTAGAATACGGGATGTGTCTCCATTGCTTTAGAGCAAGTGGGAGATGTAGTTTGTTGTATTTTAAATAATAGGGTGTGCTCTAAAACAATTAATCACATGCTTTCGTGCAAGTGGGAGATTGTTAGGTGTAATGCCCGAAAGACAATTTTGTAATTGTTTTATTTAATAAATGAAATGATGTTATTATTCATATTTATTATTCTTATATTCACCGATGTGACAATAGTATTTACACTACAGAAAACCCTAAGTATATCGTTCATGTAATCACTTAACTCGGTGTATGGTATATACACGGGAGGATTGAGTTAGTGAAGATGTACTTAAAATAAAATTAGCCCGTAGTAAAGTTAATCGAAGTATCGGGTCTCTCCTTTAACGTGCTATTAATGCGCCTTGAGAACACAATAGGTGTGATTGTCTTATCCGGACTTTCGGTTAAGAGAACCTAATGGGGCATTTATATATGATAGATATATCATATATAAATTTGGACCGATTTGATTAGAGTTCACGATATAATTCCGTAATCGAGAAGTCTTATCAAATCAATGGATGATCATATTTATGGATATATCTTAATCCTGAGGTGATCACAGTCAACTGCTTGAATCAGTATGAGGTTTGACTTGACGGTTAAGGATTACACTGAGTCTGTGGTCTGAATTACCCCATCTTGGCATTGTACTGGATTGAGTGAGTAGTCTGTGTTATCACGAATCTGGAATCCATTCCTTCCATTTATGGAAGTAGATGACGATTCCTTTATTTGTTAATCCTAAAGCGATCGATCGCGCGAGTTCATATTACACTGATTAGCTACCAGTGAGTTGTATGAATTAATTGATCACTAGGGGGTTAATGGTAAATAAGGATAAGAGGTTCTGAAAAGGGTTAACGGTAACTTCCCGATTTAGAATGAACAGTCTATGGAGGATTAATCCATATGTAATGATTATATCAATGGACGCTTATTACTTTCTCGTGAGGAGATAAATATAATCTTATAATCGGAGGAGTGCAGTCACGGGATTATGGTGGCATATTCCCGTGATTGATTTATCGAATATAATTATTCTGTTCGTAAGATAATTATTTATTTGATTTATCGGAGCCGCTGATTATTAGTCCATGGTCCCCGACGTGCTTCCGATATAAGCGTAGCTATTCTCGGACGTCGAATCCTAATAATGATATTAATTTAATTCTTATTAGAATTTAATTAATCGATATGTGAATTAATTGTTTAGTGACTATTTAATTAGTTGGAACTAAATAATTAAAATAAGTGGAAAATATATTTTCCATAATAATTGGCAAATTAGTGTGTATGACAAAAATTAATTGACTAGGTCAATTAAAGATGCAATTCACGCCACATGCATATTTTTGGTAACAAAATTAGTTTCTTGTGTATTAATAAGACATGTGCATAAAATATTTATTGGATAAATATTTATGGTAAATAATAAAGATAAATATTATTCTAGATTTGTTACAGAATATTATGGAATTATCTTTTATTAAAAGGATTTATTTTGTTTGATAAATAAAAATCCTTGAGGCTTAAGTTTGACTCTTACATATAAAGAGTTCTATCTGAACTTAATATACACACAAAATTAAAATTCCTAATGAATTAGAGAGGGAATTTTCGGCCATAAGCAAGGAGGAAAAAGCTTGGAGTTTTTCCGGGTAGCATATCGTAAGGATTCGAGGCGAGGATTTCCTTCCACCGGAGTTGCTCGGATCACACGTCACGGAAGATCGTGGTGCTCTTCACACCATCTCATGTTCTTTCCATTCGCGGTTCTTCAACTTGGATTTAGAGATCCAAGAGGTATGATCTACAACCACCTTGTAGAATAGATCTAGTTGTTTTATTACGTATATTGTATAGATCTAGATCCTTAAATCGTTTCCTCTGCGGATGATATTACTAACATTGACAACACCAAAACATAAAGGATATATTCCTACAAAAAAGCACAATGAATACACTAAAATATACCAGTGACTAAAAGCAAGTCTAAATGCATATAAAAATAAATTTATATACAGTTAATATAAACTCAATGCATTGTAAATATAATGTCACTGCATAATGTTCAATGTCATCAGCCCGAACATTGCATGTCATCGCACTAAACATTACATGTCAACTGCATAAAATGGACATATACTTGCACACAATCAAGATGCATACCATTATCACCATCCTTTCCGGTAGCACCCAACAGATGACCATGTTGATCAAACTTCAAATGAGCCCCATCAATAAATAACAACGGTCGACAATTTGCAAAGCCACGAACACAAGCATCAAACGCAATAATCAAACGTTAGAAACGTTATGTAACATGATGAACCTCTAAATGGACAAAAGAATCAGGGTTTGTCTCACACAAGATACGAACATAGGCTGGTAAACTGTTGAAAGACTGTTTAACATCACCGTATAACGAATCCTTAGCCTTTTTAACATACGCCAAGCAAGCTTATAATTGATGAGCGACCATAATCGATGAATTGATGAGCGTCGCAAATCCGTTCTTGAGAATAACTAGGATCATCACGGACCTTCTTAACGACTTGCTTGCCGATAAGATCAGAAGTCATACGACAATCCCGGCCAAAATCTCTTGAAGATGTACCACAAGTATGAACATTGCGGTAGCTTTTTTACAACAAACTGTCTTGTGGATGTTTCTACCGAACCACGAACATTCCATCCACATTTCGATGAATCCTTTAAAGCACAAACAACATTAATCCTATCATTGGAATTCTTGGTATAAACATACTTAAAACCGGTTTCCGCAGGCGGTTTTTGCAACACATCCCTAAAAGCAATTACACCACCCTTGAACCGACCTCTCCCCGACAAGTATTTTATCCCAACCGAAGTCAAGCGACTAATTTCGGGCATAGATAATTGAATCCTCAAGTGCAAGAACACTACCGCCATTATATGAAGATGAAGAACCAACAACAGCACTCCCAACAACTTCCATATTCACACGACTACTATTGTATGATTCAGCAACTGAAATCATTGACTGAACATTATCAGAGCATATTAACCACTTAGGGTTATCAGGCAACAAGTAGTACAAATTGATGCACACATCCTTCAAATCAGACCACCGATGCGAAAGTTTATCATGAATAAACTTGAGAGTAGTATCACGTGTAACGGAAACAACGCATGTTTCCTCTTTATACCCACACATAAGCAGCAACACACTCATGACTAAATACCTGTGGGAGAAAGAAAACATGTCGATGAAAGATTAAACCATGTCACTTTGCATCCCTGAATTATGTCACTGCATAAACCTTTCAGTTAAATCATCAATCAAACACATAAAACAGTTTGTTCACTACATAAATTATTCAAAATCAGATGCATAAACCAACAAAAGTCATAAACCAGCATCAGAAAAGCATACAGTACTAATATGTTCTCATACTACCAATAACAATATCAAAATCAACAACACAAGCAAATATAGTTCTAAAAATGAAGAAATTATTAAAAAAATGAAGATACAAAATTCGAGCATTAAACCATGTCACTACATCGATGAACTATGTCACAATATATACCTTTCAATTTAAATCATCAATCAACCATATAAATTAGTTAAAATCGGATCCATAAACCAACAACATTCGAAAATCAACAAAAACACTTTGCAAATATGCAGAGAATGATGCTTTATCCAGAGAAAGATGCAACAATAAAAACACTGCAAAAAATGAAGAAATCACAAGAACAATATAAACCACCCAGATACAGAAAATCTATAATTAAATGGTCCAGCAGATAAAATACGATTGAACAAACTGAGAACAAATGAAACCTGGTAATAGCAATGAAGGATTCAACAATGGCGGATTCAACAATTGAAAAATCAGCAATGACAGAAACAATTTCGATGTAGTTAATGTAGATCCAAGCCACATATTCGTCTTCAAACTAAACCAATTGCAGAAATGAACAAGGCCGGATTCATCAACGAATATGGCGGATTCAACAACGAAACTCTATGATGACACACACAATTTGAGATATGAACACATTAAATTTCGACAAAGATCTTCATATTCATATCTATTAAATGCAAATGCGGCGATAGTCATAGCGTGAAATCTTTGTACTAATGAAAGATGCGGTGGATTAATTAGTATTATTTAAGGGTAGAATAGGGAATAATGAAAAAAGTGTGTCATTATAAGTCAAGCGATTCATTTTGTCCTTATAAGTCAATAAATCCGTTTGTGTCTTTTGGGTCTTTGGCGCAAAAAATAATGATGAATTGCAATAAGTCTTTTTTTTTCATTGATCGTACCACAACAGTGGATTAACACACCACATAATGTGGGTATAAGTTTTCTAATTATGCTGGAGGACTCTCAAATTAATTATTTCCAGATTTAAACCTGAGACTTTCTGGTTTGAGCATCATTCTAGTAGTTGAAATTGCGCTTTATTATATCGTAAGTTCATAACCCATAACCTGCTTATTAAAACAACATATTATATTTTTTCTAGTCTGTTGGGTCAACCCAAAGGTAAAAATAAAAAAACCAAATCAATCCAATTATATCTGGTTCATGCCAAAAGAAACAACCCAAATTTTTGGTTTCTATTGGTTTGGGCTCATCATTATTATTATCTTTTAAAACTAAAGATTCACACACGTATCCTTTGTTATTTTAGATGGGACTCAAACCCTGATCAGTACCACGATATGACATAGTGTTAATCATTATGCTAATACTTTTTATTTAGACAACTTTTATTAGCACCATATTTTTATTTCGGCACCATATTTACGTCCATCACTAAATAAAATTATTTCGGACAACACGATTATTTTTCGAGCAAATAACGTTGATATTGACGTTACTTTTCAGACTAACGTTAATTTTAAAAGTAACATCAATGACATTGACGTCCATAGTATGGTATCGAAATTAAGAAAAAATACTCTCTGTAATATAAGGCCTATTAACTTATTTGTGTCGTCACAAATATAAGTCGTTCTACGTAATAAAGTCGATATTAAATCGTTGTTTTCACTTTTATATTAAACAATACTACCTCCCATCCAAAATATAAGTCATCACTAGGAGTTTTCACACATTAAGGAATTGGTTGAATGTCATTAATTTAAAGGTTAATGTCTAAAAAATACCCTTACTATCATTAATCAACAATTGTTAAGTAATGAAAAGTTGTTGAATTCATAATAAATTAAGGGTAAGATAGAGAAAGAGCAATAAATGTTGCATTGGTAATGTAGAATGACTTATATTATGGGACAAGTAGAAAAGTGTAGGATGACTTATATTTTGGACCGGAGGTAGTACAATACTATGGGGCACTCTAAAAAAACCAATACAATATTTTATTTTAAAATTTTAAAAAGCAACTCATTTATTGATTTTCTTACACTGTATATAAAATCTATAATGACTTATATTGCGGGATGGAGGGAGTAATATATATATATATTTATATGTAGTGTCAGAAAAATATGTCACTTACTCTGATTTTGATCTGTCAATTACTCTGACTTTGATCATCAAAATCAAAGTCAATCGCTTGTAACCGTCCCATCTGAATTACTGAACGATGGCAACCGAAACCGCCAAGTTGAAAGTTGGAGGGGCATGGAGTGGAGTGATCGAAGTTGAATTGGGAGGATGGACAGTGCCTATGCTAAGAGATGAAGTGGCGAAGCGATCCGGGTGCGATGGACCCCACTTGATCAATTTGATTTTCGCTGGCAAAGTCTTGAAAGACGGTGACGGCACTCAAAATCTTGGCCAGTTGGGGTTGAAGAACAATGCTAAAATTCTGGCTACTAGGGTATCGGCTGATGTAGGCAAAGTGAAAGAAGAGTTTCTGGCCGAGGAAGAACGCTCCAAAAGGATATCAAGGCTAAAGTTTGTGCCATTTTCCCTTTGTTTTGCAATTTTATATGGATTTTAGGGTTTATTGGTTTTGGGGGTTGATATGGATCTGAGAATTTTGCAGTGTTGGGTAATTCTTGGGGTTTTTCGAGGGGGACAATTTGGGACTTTGCTTTTACTCTTCGTTTTTCGTTTGTGATCAGAATGATAGTAGGAGTATTTGGGGAACTCTATGTTGCAATCAGCAGACTCTGAATTGTTAGATCAACTTACATTATGCATGATACTCTGTATTTAGTGTTGCCGTGGAATGGTGTTGTTTAGTGTATACAAGACATGATGATGATCAAGCATCATATGCATCATCCTACATTCTTTATACCTGTTGTACTTTGATCTTAACCCTCCTTTGTCATTGTATTTTAAACCTTTATGATGGAGATCTTCATGCGTAGTCAAATTTTCCAGTGCTACATTTAGGCTATGTATCATATTGATTAGGATTCAAAAACCCATTCACGCAAGTAAGGTTTGGTTCGACTCTTACTCATAGCATAGTGAGATATGAAGGGAGTGTGTCATATCTATTGGCTCTTGTTTTTTTCCACCAAGTAATTGGGATTTCTCCTGTTATTGTTCTCTGATTGTTTATGTAAGGAAATTTTGTTGCTTCCATTTCAACGGAGACTTGTATGGTTGGATGATTTTCTTTTGTACCAAAACAATAAGATCGATTACTTTTGTACCAAAAACAGCTAATTGGGATTTCTCCTGTCCTTATGTTATTTATTTATTTATTTTAATTGATGCAGCTGTATTTAATGAGAATTGTTTTGGGTCCCTTTCAACAGAGATTTGTATGGTTGGAATGGTTTTGACTTTTCAGCTCAAGTTTCATTCTTTACAGTCGTTGTATAGTAGGTAACAAAAGAAATTGTTGGCATTCTATTGCGATTTATTCTCCTAGCACACTGTTGGCTCCAGAAGTTATAGCAGCATAGGAATCAGCATAGACTTTAAAGCTGCACTTTCCATTCTATGCAAGTGTATCTGCATGTGCCAACAATTAGCTTCTTTTGCATTCTCAAGATGATTACTTTGTTGGTTATATCATATCTGCACCTCTCAGGCGTGCAAACTCGCTCAGTTGCTCACTTTCTAATGCTTTATGTCATTACTTTCACACTGCAGGGCTGCTGCCACTCGCTGGCACAGAGACATGCTGACGGATCATTACCTATTGAAGACTTCAATTTGGAGCTGGAAAATCAGAGTGGAGAGAAAGTGTATCTCGGCTCTGAGACAGACCAACGGTATGAAAGAACTTATGCACTTAAATGAATCTGCACTCTAGAAAGAAAAACCTCAAATTCCAGTCACTCTGATCGGTTACAAGATGCCTGACGATTTATATTTTTCACATGTTGAAGAAACAATTAGTCATCATACGGATGTTTACATTTTCTCTTCCTTTTTTTTTTTTTTTTTTTTTGGCAGAGCCATCATGATGGGTCTCATGCTGCATCTGAATGCGAAGCAGTTGATTAGACAGCAAAAGTTTGTAGATGCATTAGAAGTGCTAACCATGGGAGAGGTTAGACTTCTAAACTGGTCACAATGTTAGATTTACGCAACTAACGTTCTGGACAATAACTAACTCTTTTAATCTCTTGTTTGATTTCATGCAGGAGGCGTTCTCTCTGTGTAACCCCAAGGCAATTGAAGTAAGAAAGCTAGTGCTTTTCCTGTTTGTTTTCTTGTGCACTTTATGCTCTCTCTCTTCTACCCCACCCCCCCAAAAACAAAAACAAAAAAAAAACTTTGGACTTGTGTGGCTCAGCTCTCAGATTGACAGTAATATTAAAAACTACATAGCCTAGCCTTCTTCACTTGAATGTGTTGTCGATATACTATGCCTTGTTTGTAGACAAGTCTAAAGCTGACAGCAGTCCTGTTTTGGCTTATCTATGATCTATTTATCAGAATTATTTTTTCCCCTTAACTCTTCTTGATCTTTATCAAGATGTTTTGTTGTCTTTGCCTCTTTCAGATGGTTGACAATGTATCAATACTGCAAATAGACATGGTCTGGTGCTATTTTATGCTGCGTGATATCAGCTGGCTATCAGTGGCAGGAGTGCGCTTGAAAAAAGCTAGAGAAGGGATTGAACGTGCTTATGGAAAGGAGGCGAGTCGAATGAGAATGCTACAAGGGGGCAAATATCCTGAGCTCGTATTGTCAGTGGTTATATTGATAAATATCGTTTTAGGTTTCTTGATTTTTATATTGTTGGTGGAAAGGTGGTGAATGCAGACAAGGTTTGAGGTTGTTTCATATTATTTCTTTATGTATAGGCACTTGAGGATGGAGCTTTTGGAGGGGGTTGTAGCATATCATAGTGGTCTTGTGGAGAAATCTAGGAAGTCATTGGGTGCTGCACAGATTAAGTATTTCCAGGTTTGTACCTTGATGAGATATCTTCTTTAATCTGTTGATGGAATAGATAATGTGAGATGATTAATATTCCAATTTTATATTATCAAGAAAGCTTGGTGGTGGTACTTATGTACCCTGTAAAACTGTTTTCATGAATTTTAAGTGGAATACAAACCATTTTCACCACTTCTTCTTTCTAGGGATTCTTCAGAGATTCATAATTATCTTGGGAGGTTAACCTAAAAAGTGTTGAATTCAACAGCTGCAAGTACCAGATGAAACGCTATCTATGATGTTGAGCATGGGCTATGATGAGCGTGATGCAAAGAGAGCACTACGCATGAATAATCAGGATATAGGAAGGGCTATAGAGTTTATTATTGAAGAGAAGGCGAAGAAAGCTCAGAAAAGGAAGGATGACATCCAACGACAAAAGGATATTCTGTGAGTTATTGTTGAAAAAAATTGAATCTGTAGTCTTTATATTATATTATATGCTACTGACGGCAAATGTTTGATTCAGGGAGCAAAAGCGTTACGGGATGACACCACTTGGAAAGTCTGTAGATCTCCAGAAATTGAATTATTTGGTCTCTATTGGGTAAGAGGGCTTGCTGAGTAACAGTTGATACGTAATTTTGCATTTCTATCTTTTCTTGCAGGGCTTGCTGAGTATGTCTTTCGATTATATGTTCTTTCTGAATGTCCGCATTGCTTGGCAGTTATGAGAGGAAGCTTGTTGCAGAAGCCCTTAGAAGAAATGAAAATGACACGCAAAAAGCTTTGGACGATTTAACAAATCCAGAGATCAACTGCGCCATACAGGCAAGTGTTTTGGATCTCTCTTCTCGATTTTAATTTGAATCTTATGTGTGTTTGTGTTGCTCAATTTGCAGAGGATCTTGAGTTAGCTAAGGGAAAAGATTGCGTCAAGCAGTAGATCGTTCAATTAAAATCCTCGAATCTATGGGATTCTCTAGAGAATCAGGTATCTAGTTGAATATTAGAGTATCATTTTTATTTAATAATTAAACATTATGCCGTTGTCGGTTGATTTGAACAATCTTTTCAATACTTGACAAATAGAAACTTGGTCGGTCTTATAATTTTCTTGAAACCAGCAGGGATCATAAAATATAGTTATTATATATTGTAAAACCTTTGGGTTGTCATTGGCCTTTGTGATGGATGAGTTGAAAATCACTAGCAGAAGGTTAACAATGGTTCAGAATATAAAATTTCAGAGAGATGGAGGAGGCTACAGGTCTTAAATGCATTCTGCCTAGATCTGTTAGTTGATCATCGAGATTGTCTTTACTCATATCGTTTTTTTTTTTTTTTTCTCATTCTTCCTTGTTTGTTCTGTTCTGTAGCAGCGGATGCTGTTCAGAGGTTTGGGACAAAAGAGAAAGCTCTCGACTTTTGACTGGAAATCTCTCTTCTGAAGTAGTTGCACCCGTGAGTGTTTCTGGTGGGGTGGGGATGCAGGTCATGGAAACTTTGTGAATAGCAGTGGAGGAGATATATCTAGCATGTATGAAGAAGATAGCAATGCAGCAGGTCCATCAGTAGGAAAGAAAGTAGAAAGGGATGTTGAGATGGAAGATGAATTGACATACGCATTACAAGAGACGGATGCATACTCAGACTACGACATTGATGTCACAAAAGAAGGCGAAGCTATTGCAGAGTACCTGGCTTTGCTCGATTCTGCTGCAAATGTCAACATCACTTGTGTACAGGGGGAAGTAAAAAGCGTTTAACACAGACAGTAGAGAGACAGGAGGGGTACTAGTACATAGAGTATCGTCCCAAAAAATAAGATTGCTGTAAATATGGTTTTTATCTTTTTGGCTGTAGAGGAACAAAGATTTAATCTTGTGATGGAAGGATTTATTTGTCATTTTGGAGGCAAAAAGCTCTTTTGGCCCGGTGGCATGGGAATGGAGATGTTTAAGTGCTCTTTTGAACCTCTTTTAACTTTTCGTGGTTTGCACTGATGAATGTGGAAATAAGTTTGTTTAGTACATGAACAAACACAGACTTGTTTGTTTAATAAATAAATTAAATTTTATATTTGAATTTTGTTCGTTAATTCTTTATTTTATTTTTTTTCTTAGGGTTCGTTAATTTTTCAAGTCCCGTTTTCAAATGTTAAATGACTGACATGTTGAATGCATTCTTGGGGAAGCAAAATGAGAATAAGTAGTAAACATAATTTTGTTGTTCGTTTAATGAAAAAAAAAAAAAAAAAAATGAGAATAAGTAGTAAAGGTCGTGCTATGAACATAAACATAAATGGATGGAAGGTGGCTATGGAGGGGAATCCATCAACCATGTTTGATTTTCTGTCTCCTTAGAACTCAAGGTTACAGAGGTATGATCCTATAGAACAGATCCTGTTCAAGTAAGGTCGTGCTATGAACTTTCCACCCTCCTCCTTAAGTAATGCCTCGTTTTACTCTCCCTCACCAATGTGGTAGTACTGTTAGCTCTTTAAGCTTCAGGTTCTTAACATTCATGAGAATCATACCTTGGTTTTTTTTTTTTTAAATAATGAATTTAAGAAGTAAATGCATAGTTTGGTGAAATTGAAATGTAGAAAACGATTTGGGAATTGGGATGACCGGTTATTGCTAGCACTAGAATTTACAGCTCGATTGATTTTAATCCGTAGTATGCAGGAATGGAATGGCAGCTGACTAGATAGACGGTGCTTGGTTTTGGAGATATTTGGTTTTGTTTGATTGATTAGAAGTTATGCCCTAATTGCCTTGTAGTAGACATTTTGATTAGCATGATTAATTCTTCTCTTGTTAGTTGTTACCTACCCCTCTGTGTTCAAACTTCAGTTGCCCCAGATTCATCTGCTTCTTGAAGGACCCTCTCTGCTTGAACCTCTCTTCCACTTTCTAATCAGTCATGGTGTCTTTGCAATATCCATGATGAAACCCTACCCCTTGTTCATGCCTTGCAACTGCATTACAAGAATTTGGTCCTTCTTTATTCCTAACCACAGCTCAGCTGGGGTGCTTTTTTGCATTCAATCTGACCCTTCAGCTTGGCTGACCTATAACCTCTCCTCAAGGTTAGATCAAGGGCCTTGGGGGAGCCTTTGTTGATTCTGTCCTTAATCCTGTCGTCCATTTGCTGACATGATCAATAGGAAGGTTCCGCATTTTTGTAATTATTGTTTTGCTCCTGCAAGCCCTGTATCCTTTGTTCTATGCTGTGGTGCGCCTTTTCTTTCACTTGTTGTTTTAATGCTTTTCTGCTCTTTCTATTACACTTGTAATACTTTGGGAGTTCTGGATTATATTTCTAAGTGTCTTTGTAAAATTGGTGGGGTGGCCGTAAAACAACCCCTAACATTTTTTCAATCAAATCTACCAAAAGGCGGCCAAGCCTTTCTATTGAGGCGAAATGTACCTCTGCTTTTACATCTAAACACAAATAGTGTTTAATCCGGACCAATAAAACAGGTTAAAAGACAGTAAAGTTAGTTTTAACTCAACATTTACACTTTAAGGATTTGTATGAACAACACCGCATTTTACATTACAACCTTCAAATGTAAGTAAAAATATTACATATAAGACCGAGAAGATGTTTGCTTGAAATATCAGCTTCACAAATTCCGGTTTTGGTATGAACATCATGTTGCATATCCATCTGAGTTGAAATTAGGTAAAAGCGCAGTGATCATTGCTATTTTTCATCTTCAACGCTTTCTCCTTTCTTCATTTTCCCTCTTCTTTGGAGAGTGCACTGCAGTGAATGGTATGCAACACCGGTTTTTCTTCCTGGAATAGTCTGCAACAATAAAAGATCATTAAAGCCGACTGACATTGTAACTTGCGGAACAGTGCACCGAAACATAAGATGGTTGCTCAGTGTACACACACACAGATCAGTCTTCACAACTTGTAAACATACATTGTCTAGCATCAGACAGACGGACTTCACGGGTGCTTGCAAAGTATTGGGCATTGGACAGTGAGAGCATATTTGCAAGTTGAAAGCTCTGTGATAGAAGTTATCATGCCTCTAGGCTCTGAACAAACAAACCTAACCTGGCAAATATAACATTTTCTATATTATCAACCATAAAGGCAGAAAAACAAGCCAAAATAAATATAAAGCAAGTCCACCTCTGTTTCCCGTGGCTGGTTTGTTAAGTCACATATGGTTCCATTGGTGTACTGATGAGCATGATACCTGAGGATAATGAATCATATTTCACATATCCAAAACCAGAAATAGTCGTTTTTCCCCTAAGCTAAGTCTTCTTGGTAAAGAATTAGTCACTAACTTTTGTCATGACAATTCAGTTATTCAATTTACTAGTGTTTCACCTTTGGGATCGTCTTTTGAGCGAGGGTCTTTGAGGAATGAGATATCAGAGAGGTTCTGATGGTAAGCTTCAGTAGCAGCAGCGTCATATACTCCCAAGACAAATTCTTGAACCACCTGTAACACCATGCATAAATATCACCGACGGTATCTCTAAATACACTTTTTAATGCCGCCACATTTATGGGAAATTTAGCCACCTTTTCATCCTCCACATGTATCTGGCGCAGCTTCTTCTGATAACAAAACTCATACGACCACCATCCCTCTTCCTGAACTCAAGATTCATCAATGGAACTGTATTAGGAAAATTAATACGATACAACATTGTTGAGAAAGAAAGACGAAAACAATAATATCATTTTAATGTAAAGACGGCAATTCTAACAACACATTGCATTGGAAGAAATGTCCCAAGTGGAAAAGGAAATAACCAGAGGCAAAACGGTAAATTTTACTAAAGGGGTGGTGTTATAGAAGTACTAATGAGGCATATATTCCCCTTTAGTTATAGTTTCCTTACCCGGAGAAAGCAACGATCTTTCAGTGCTTCAAGTAGCTCATCCGGTGTCTTCTGTATGAGGCGTCTCTCCATTCCCATAATAATGCTGCTCAAGTTCTGTTGGCTGTTTTCAGTTTTTGGTTTCTCAGGTTTAGGCAAAAAGCACATGTATTTTTCTCCGTTACTGTTGGACATCACTAGAGATTCCCGGCCATCGTCCTGCAAAATAAAAATTTAACCATTAAATCGTTTCCATGTTATGGTGCATATGCACATTGGTGACTGACAGATAGATACAAAGGACCTAGATGGTGAAGACTAAAAACAAAACGACCGTATCAGATTCTTCAAAGGCAAAGGCAGACACACACAACATATAGAAGCCCAAAAGGATGTATCTTCTCAAATTATTTTCCTTACATGCAGTGTCAAGCTACCATAATTGTGGGCAGAAAGATTCTCCACATGGGTCATTTCCTCTGATAATTATCAGAGGTTGGATTATAATCGTTAATAAACATGCAAAATACATTCTTAAGTGAGGCAAAGACAAAGGCATTCAACATTATTTTCCTAATGCATAAGAACACAAAACACTATCTGAGTCTCTATGAGATCTAAAAGCCATGAAACATATAAGAGGGCACTATATCACTATAGCAATTATGTCCACTTACTGGATGAAAAGGAGCATCTGCAGGATGAAACTTCGATGTTGTACTTTGGTTCACGTGAGCTTCGACCGATGGTCATCCCTAATGTCAATAAAAATACAAAGATGCATAAGCCAAGTGCCAGCTGCCAAACATTACACCAGATACTAAATAGCACACATTATTCTCAGATGGAGAACAAAGCAAGAATGTTCAGTCAACTATTATTCAGAAAAAAGATGTTCATAGAAAGCTTCAAAATAATGATCAGGTTCACACATACTACATACATGTATATTTAGTTGTTGCTACACCAAAGTAAGATACTCTCTGACAACACAAACCTAAACTCGTGATCCTAAACCCTAGAATTTATTTCAAGCTCCATCCATAGGCAAAAATCCATAGGCAAAAACTTTCAGGATAATTCTCAAAATACTTCTGGACCTTTACATTAGCTCGACAAAAATCCATGATACTATCTAATTTGTATGATGATAAATCGCTCTGAGGAAGAAAGTAACATATCCATACAATTTAACTGCTGGAGCCACAACTATACAAAAATCCACATTAAAAGAAAAGCCAAAAGTTTCGGTGTCGACAATTACCACGAGTAATGCCTATTTACAGCTCAATCAAAAATGGTAACGGCGCTCAGATGATCTCATCCATGATTCCATGTTCATTTTACTTTTTGTATTGTGTTTTTGAGTGGATACCTGTATGTGCTTGGAATATCGGATCGGAGAAAACTACCGCGTCGAAGAAATTAATGGATAAAAGGAGGATCCACCACCATAACTTAGGCATCATCATTGTTCTTCAGTCACCGGCTTACTTCTTTGTCTTTCGAGTCGTCGGAGAAGCCAAAAAGTCACCGCCGAGTTGTAAGTGAAAACTGTTTTAAAAATGTGACATATGCAACTTTCCAGAATTACCCTCGTATCAGTCATTTTGTTTTTATGTTTTTTTTTTCCGTTTCATACGTTAAAATACAAGTAAAACGACGTAGTTTTTATCCAAGAAATATAAAAAATTCGATGTGTACGGACTCCTTAAAGCAACCCGAATGAAGCCAAACTAGAGAGAAATTACATTATGAAAACTTCACTTGTGAGGAAATAACGCGCGTGGTGATTACGAATACTTTTTGGCAGAATAAAGTAAATATTCCCATAAAAGCAAAATAATGATAGAAAAATAGACAATATTTTTTTTAGCTTCTCTACTCTATTGTCTCTTTTGGAAGAGATAACTAGACAATTATCTCTCTATAAAAAAACACCAAAACCACCTTTTTTTCAGGAAAAAAAAGGTTGTGTTTGTTTTGGGTTGGAGTTTTTTTGGGAGTTTTTTTTGGAGTTTTTTTTGATAAAGTGATTGAAGTAATGATTAGAAAGTTGAATGGGTAAAATAAAGTAGAATAATGATTGGTGTAGATTATGAAATGATTGGTGAAATAAAGTAGAATAATGAATAAAATAATGATAAAAAATGTAATAAAGTTGATAAAGTGAAATGATGAGAGATGATTTAATATTTTTTATTTGTAGTTGAAGATTTGATTGGTGAGAGAATTGTAAGAAATGATTGGTGATGTGATGTAAAAAAAACGCCCAAAAAAACTCGTACCAAAATGATTGGTTATTATTTAATATTATTTTAATCAATAGATTATAATCATTCTGATGTCCTCACACATGTATGAATTGTCTCTACAATCCTTATATTATCACCATTATAACATCGATCATCACATAACACGCAAATTATCCCTGCAATGACTTATATTTATCATTAAAACATATTTATAACATCACCGAAAACAATGATAATCGAAAGAACATCTCCACAAATCTGCCTAGGGTTGCTCTTATTAGACGGACTGAGCTACGTGTAGAATAAGATAAAGATATTTGGTTTGTTCGTACACGTGAAAATCATTTCACGGTTATTGTAATAGAAAATATATAAAGCAGAGTTACGAGAAAGGTAATCCCATCTCCATTTAATGTACTCTTGCCTCAATAAATATAGCCGCCTCCCGTTTGTTTACTTTCACGAAGCCAAATCACTACTCCTTCTGTTTTTTAACCGCCAGGAGAAAGTATAAATACAATATTGAGAAAATAATTGATGTATGCGAAATAGAATGTAAAATAATAAAATTATCCTTCCGTTCGCTGTGTATGGAAAATTGTGCCAAAATTTAAATTTCTTAAAATAAAGGGAAATGGAGGAAAAAATAATAAATGTTGTATTGATAATGTAAAATAACGGATAAATAATTAAAAAAACAAATCGAAAAATGTGATTAAAAAAAAGCGGGTGAGTATTATTTTTTAGGGGCAAATGTCCAAAAGACACATATTATCTTAATTAAGCGAATAGGATGACTAAGGAATCTTATTTGATTATAATGACACAAAATTACTACATAACCAAACTACCCAATTTTTTTAGGGTGGTTTTTTTCGTCTTTTTCGGGCATTTTTTAGTCGTTTTTCCCGGTGACCACCTCGATCGCGATGGACACCCCGCAAAAGCGTCTCGATGAAGTGGCCGCGTATGCATTGACCACCGGATCCATTGACCACCGCCGATGCGATGGCCACCTCCGATCACGAGACACCGTGATCTGATGACCACCGCCGATCACGAGACACACGCGATCACGAGACACCCCGATCTGAGACACACGCGTCACGGTGACCACCCCGATCTGAGACACCACGATGAAGTGACACCACGATCTGAGAGACATCGCAATCTTATAACATTTGTGATGCAAAGATATCGCGATTAGAACACATAAATCACGAGACACGCGATCACGAGACACCACGATGAAGTGACACCCACGATCACGAGACATCGTGATCTTATAACATTTGGCGATGCAAAGACATCGCGATTAAGAGACACCGCTAATCTGAGACACCACGATGTTATAACATTTGGCGATCACGAAACACCGCGATGTAGAGACTAGCGATGTTATAACATTGGATGATCTGAGACACCGCGATGAAGTGACACCGCGATTCTGAGACACGCGATGAAGTGACACGCGACGAAGTGATCTTGTGATGTAGAACCACAACGATGAAGTGACACCACGATGCGGTGACACCCGTCACGAGAGACACGCGATCGGATGACACCCGATCTGATGACACCGCGATGAAGTGACACCGTATTGCAAAGACATCGTAAAGTAGAGACAACTGCGATGAAGTGCCGCTTAGCGATGTAGTGACCACCCCGATGTAGAGACACCGTGATGAAATGACACGTATTGCGGAGACACGCGATCGCGAGACATCGTGATGTTATGAGATTTGATGATGCGAGACACGCGTTGTAGAGACACGCGATGTAGAGATATTGTGATGTTATGACATTTGGCGATCACGAAACACCGCGATCTGAGACATCATGCGATGAAGTGACACCGCGATGCAAAAACACCGCGATCACGAGACCGCGGTGATGAAGTGACACCGCGATCTGAGACACGGCGATGAAGTGGCACCGTGATGCGAGAGACACCACGATGAAGTGACACCCCAATGAAGTGGCACCGTGATGCAGTGACATTTGATGATCCGACAACGCGATGCAACACCGCGATGACATTTGTTATTTTTCCGACTTAATTTGAAAAATCGATTTCTTTTATTCATAAAATTGACTTCAAGCAATTTGTATCGCGGTTGAGCCAAAAATTGCACACCCTGCAACCATGGACAATGACATTAGCGATTTATGAAGTGACAAGAACATTTACAGCGATTTATCTGATGACATTTGATTTTTGCTCATACAACATTATTTACGAAAATTGAAATTTTCTTATAAAATCGACGCGATCACGATGACATGTGACGATCGCGATGACCATCGGGATCGCGATGACCACCGCGATGCATTGACCCCCTGTATTGACCATCAATAAATCTCGTTTTTACTCAATTTTCAAATGACTATATATTTGATATAAAACTCCGATCATCGAAATTCTTTCACCATATTTCATATTTTTTTTCGTTTTAAATGATGTGTAGATTATATATTTTTTGACTTAATTTCTGAAAATCAAAATTTTCTTCATAAAAATCAACGCGATGCAGTGACCACCACGATGCACTAGCCATCGTGATGCGTTGACCACCGCGATCGGATGACCACCGCGATTCATTGACACAACACATACGCCAGGTGACTCGTTTTTTTGTTAAATGTGAATTTGTATTATAACCAATATCCAACTATCCAAATAGTAGCCATTATCCAACTATTCATTCTTAGGAGTATTTCCTTGTCCTTGTGCAGCCCAGCCTCTTCCCATTCTGTAACCTCCTCTGCGTCTCTCTCATTTCACTTTTTTTTTGTTTTTCTGTATCATTTGAAATATGTTTTCCTCTTCTATGACTCTTTTCCTCTTTTGAAGTAATCAAATGATTTCTCTACTCTTCTCTCACTCCAAATCAAATTTGTCAAAGGAATCTCTTGGACTACCCTAACGATGTAGTCAACCGAATAAGTATTTTATCACACTTCTCAAGCTTTTAATGGCGCTTTTCTATCAAAGTCATGCTATTATGTGATTGAAAATTGATCAAGACTTGTAAATAGATTTTAAGTATCTAATCCCGTAACTTTAGGCTTTTATGCCAACTTTTTGTTATCGAAATTACACGAGGTATCGTTTTGGCTATATTTTGCGAGATACCCGAGTTAGATATGAGTGTTGGAAGATCTTGGAACAAACCATTGAGCTTTAGAGGTTTCTTGTTGAGGAAGTTAGAGAATCAAGCTAAGAGTAGGATGTCGGCGCAACCTTGAAGAACCAGTTTCAAGTTTTAAAGCTTATTTTCGACTTCATTTGAAGGAAGTTTGAAAAAAATACACTTTTCTCCATCTTGAAGGCACTTCCACTTTCAAGGCTCATCTAGCCAAAATTACCACAACTTTAGCTTTTAAATTGCAAGTGTAAACATTAAGAATTCTTGTTTGTTATCTTGGATGCATTATTTGGACAAGTTTGTAGCTTTTGGGATACACTCTTTCCATTTGGAGCTTTTGAAGATTGAATGCAAGTTTTCTTTTCAAGTTGATAGCTTGTGATTGATATAATTCTTAGCCTTTACTTTGATTTAATTGCTCTTATGGTTATGAACTCAACCTTGACATGGTTAGGCTTATAACTATGAGTGGCTAGTTTCACACTAGCCAAGATAATGTGAAGTGAAGATGGATTCTCTTGGTTGTGAATGAGTCGGTAGTTTTACATTAGAGTTTCTTGTAGTGTCGAACCTTCTTTTACTTGATGTTGTTGTTAGCAATGTAGGAAGTAATTAACCCTAGTTCACACACACAGACTTGATGGAGACCGAAAGGATACATTGAGTGTGGGAAAGAAGTAGAAGGATCGGAAGGTAAAACCGACCTTAAGTGGAATTCGGTTTCTTATCCGATGGTAGCTTAGGCTTGTGTTCAAGTGCATATCATGTTGAATCATTGGACTTAGGGTGCCTAAGTAAAGGAGGAGACATAGAGTGATCGTTTGTGAAATCATTAACACATAAGAAGTGGGGGAAATCATCAACACAACATGAGTTGGTGAAATCATCAACACAGAAGAAGTGAGGAAAATCAAGCACCATCAACGTAAAAGAAGGTGGTGAAGACATCAACACAGAAGAATTTGGTGCGAGCATCATCAACACAAAAGAAGCATGTGAAATCAAGCATCATCAACATAGTAGAAAGTGAGGAAAATAAAGCACCATCAACATAGAAAAAAGGTGGTGAAGTCATCAACACAAAAGGGGCTGGTGAAAAGAGTTCTTCAACTAGGAGATCGAAAGTGATACAAAGATTTCCTTCAAGTCTTCCGTCAAAAGTCGAAGTTCTTCTGTCATATTTGGGAGCCTTTAACCCAAAATCAAAGAAAAAACAATATCAAACCCTCTAATGCACCAATGTGAAGAAGACGTGAAAAGTCGAGTGAGATAAAGCATCGTTCTTCTGTCATATTTGGGAGCCTTTAACCCAAAATCAAAGAAAAAAGTATCAAACCCTCTAATGCACCAATGTGCAAAAGTGAGATAAAATGCATCATGTCCTAAAAAAAAAGCACATATACCATATACAAATGGGGTTCACAACAACGCTACAAAAGAAAATAAAAAAATAACCCACTAAACAAAAATCTTGCATCCGTCCCTCCTTATATGATTTTTCATTTTTTTTTTTTTTTTTTTAGAACGGTTTTTCATTAGTAAATATCACTACTAGTTTTCTTTGTATTTTTCTCCTTGGAAATTTGGAATACACGTTTTATAGTAGTAATCTTTGACTTAAAACTTATTAAAAGTGGACTTTAAATAAGCTTAGTCCTAAAAAAAAGAAGGGATTGATGTGTACTACCTCCGTACCACAAAAAGTGTCTACTTTTTATAATGCACACAGATTAAAAAATCAATTAATATGTTGTATTTTAAGTATTAATTGACATATATACCCTTATCACATAATAAATGTTATTTTGGAATATGAAATAAATATATAAACATTAAATGTTAGCATATGGTATGTTTGGAAAAAGTGCATTAAATGATGTATTGATTTTCTAAATAGACACTTTTTATGGGACAAGTCATTTTAAAAATATGAACACTTTTTATAGGACGGATGTAGTATTTTCTTAGTAAAAGGTGCACATCTGCATGCTGGGAAGTTATTGTGTGGTGTCTCCACATGTGTGTGGAAGACACGTAGTGGCGCAACACACACAACCATATTACTCATTCTCGTATTTAAAGCGTGTGGTTACTCGTTTTAAAATCACTTCACCTAAAATTCTCTTACCACACAATAACTTCCCCTCCATACTTGCCTTATAAAACTCATTTATAGTACTTCGGAAATCCAACCAAATGAACAAGACAAAACGCATATCTATGTTGTTCCGCGACCGTCTCCGGCAACCTTGGAATACACGAGATTTTTCTGAATAAAAAATGGTTTTTAGGATGTATCCAGATTTTATTTTTATTTTTGTTGTTATTTGCATTAGATCCCCAAAATTCGAAACCACTATCAGGATTTCACAACGGCATTTGTTTTCTTCATTATCAAATTTAAACCCAAAATTTAATTTGAAGAGGTAGGAATTCAATAGTCAATATTTGCAAAATCGAATTCTTTCTTAAACAACATAGTCACCTAATAGATTCATCTTGATGTCAATTACAATGTTTTTGTTTTCACTATTCATAAATGTATTTTGGTATAAATATTTTCCACGGGATTTAAATTTTATATATATATTAAACACAAGTAATTTTTTTCTTTTTTGAGGAGGCCATGGATCACTTATTTAATAAATGCACCACTGTTTTAACATATGACATAAACTAATTTTTCAGGAATTTTCGACCATATTTGTTTATTTTTATTATACTAAGGAATTGTTTATTATCATTTCTCTAACTTACTTTTATTGAAATTCAAAAAAAAAAACTTACTTTTATTTTATATTAATCCAATCACTATGCATTAATTTACAATTATTACAACAATTAAAAAAAAAATAGTCAAAGTTCATTAGTAATATTTCTATAATAAATTTTTTTTTGTAACGCTTCGTTTCGAAAACCCGAAAGTATTTTAAAATCTGGATCGTTCGATCATCTTTCAGAGATGAAATCTCATAACACGAAGTCTTTTAAATTAATCTATTCCCTCAAAATTAATAGCAAAAGCTAAACAACACAACTCGGGTCTAACACAATCTTTTACTATTTCTCAATAATCTTGCGATTACATCATTGATAGATAACATCCAAGAATCTGCATAAAACCGTTTAATAATTTATATTTTTGGGAGGGTTGAGTATTAAGTTTGTGGTAGAAAAAAAAGAATTTTTTTTTTTAATAGCTGGTGCATTCCTTTTTTGTGGCTTTAACGTGAAGAAGAATGCATCGAGCGACAAACAACAACAAAGTAAGAACAGATGTGAGTGGTCGGCTTTCCTCTTATTTTTGGCACCAAATATTCACATTTTTGCTAACCAAAATGGCAAAATCTCTCTTTCATTTCTCTACTAAATCTTCTTCTTTGAGGAAAGTCAAGCCAAGCTCCACTTAGATAAGTATTCTATATTCAATTATTCTTTGCTTCTGGTTCACCCTTTCCCAAATAAAGCTGATTATTCCACTTTTGCTGCAACAATTGCTAAATTTTGCAGCTAAATAAACTCTTGTTATATCAATTCATTCACTATATCTCTCTGAATTGGAGTTTCCAAAAAATTATTATAATTATACTTCGCTTGAAGGTGACAAAAATAGTATCTTTTTGTCTATTTTTTATTCCCTTTTTTTTCCTGGGATTCTTTTCCTTTTGTTAGACTCCATGTGAGTGTTTCTTGTATTTTCAGCTTCTTTTTTGGTGGGTTTAGGCTCTTAGCTTGGTGTTCAAATTCTGGCGTTCTTAGTTGGATCTGTTAGTTGATTTATTAGATATTTGAACTTGTGCAAAGTTGTAATCTTTTGAAGATTCAAGATTTCAAGTTTTTCTTTACATGGTTACATTGCACAAGGGTTCAGGTGTCAAGTTTGAATTTAATTAGATAATTGGAGTAATCAAGGTGTTTTAGGCTGTAAAGTTTGAATCTTGAACCTTTTTGTTGTATAATGGGAAAGCAAGGTGGAAAGAGTAAAAGCTTAGGAAGCAATTCTAGTAATAGCCCTTTGAAGCAAATCAATTTAAGCGAAAATAGCGTGAAATCGTATGATAAGGACACTGCTGTATTCATTGCCATGTCACATGAGTTAAGGGATGAAGGGAATAAGTTGTTTCAAAAGAAAGATTTCGAAGGAGCAATGTTGAAGTATGAAAAGGCATTGAAATTACTTCCTAGAAATCATATAGATGTATCCTGTTTGAGGAGCAATATAGCTGCTTGTTACATGCAGATGGGCCTTAGTGAGTTCCCTCGGGCAATCCACGAGTGTAATTTAGCACTTGAAGTTACACCTAAATACAGTAAGGCACTTTTGAAGAGAGCTAGGTGTTACGAGGCTTTGAATCGGTTGGATCTGGCGTTTATAGATGTTAGTGCTGTTCTTCATATGGAGCCTAACAATGTCATGGCGACCGAGATTGCTGAAAGGGTGAAAACAACTATGAAGCAACAGGGTAGTTTAATGGATGGCATTCCAACAGACATTGTTATGAATCCACCAAAAGAGCGTAAAGAGAAATCACGAAAAAAGAAAGCGGAGGGGAAGAAAATGAATGACATCAATGAGGAAGATAATGCCAATGTAGAAACGGAAAATAAGAAGTCTGATGACAAAAGTGAGGGATCGAAGGATGAGAACAAAACCGAGGAGGAAGATATTGACAAGATTGACGACACAAATGCTGAGGATAAATTGATAGTGGATGAACAAAAGATAACCAAAGATGTGGAAGAAGAGGCTTCTAGGACAATTAAATTGATATTTGGTGAAGATATAAGGTGGGCTCAGGTTCCTTATAATTGCAGCATTTTGAAACTACGGGAGATTATAAGTGATCGATTCCCAAGCTTAAGCGCTGTACTCGTGAAATACAGAGATACTGAAGGTGATTTGGTCACAATCACAAACACTGAAGAACTGAGGTGGGCTGAATCAAGTGCTGATCACAGTTCTTTGAGGCTTTATGTGTTTGAAGTCAGTCCTGAACAAGATCCATTTTATAATCAGATTAATAAAGATTATCATAAACATGGCCTGAAACAGAACAAAACAGTGGGAAATGGAAATCTGGAAGGAAGTAACGGATTGTATAGTAGACCGACTTGTATAAGTGATTGGATAATCGCTTTTGCTCATCTATTTAAGAACATCGTTGGACTGGATCCCGATGCTTATCTGGATCTTCATGAAGTAGGAATGAAGCTTTATTCCGAGGCTTTGGAAGATACAATCACGAGTGAAGAGGCGCAAGATTTGTTCACCATGTCTGCTGAAAAGTTCCAAGAAATGGCAGCTTTGGCTTTGTTCAATTGGGGCAATGTTCATATGTCAAGGGCTAGAAAGAAAGTCTACTTCTCAGAAGATGCTTCAATGGAGTCCATTCTTTCTCATCTTAAAGAAGCATATGATTGGGCACAAAAGGAATATTCAGAAGCTGGAAAAAGATATGAAGAAGCCCTCATAATCCAACCAACTTTCTATGAAGGCATATTAGCCCTAAGCCAACAACGGTTCGAGTCTGCAAAACTCTCTTGGTACTATGCAGTTAGAACCAATGCTGATCTGGGATCTTTTCCTTTTAATGAAATTCTTCAGCTTTACAATGATGCTGAGGAATTCATGGAAAAGGGTATCCAGATGTGGGAGGAAGCAGAGAAACACCGTTTAAATCATAACAAAAGTGACAGCCTTTTACAGAAAATGAATTTGAATAACATATTTAAAGATATAACCGACGATGAAGCTACAGCCCAGATCGAAAATATGAGGTCCCAGATTAATCTTTTATGGGGTACCATGCTTTACGAAAGATCGATGATGGAATTCAAATTACAGCTTCCAGTTTGGCAAGAATGCTTGGAGGTTGCAGTAGAAAAATTTGAACTTGCAGGAGCTTCTCACACGGATATTGCAGTTATGTTAAAAAATCATTGCTCTAATGATACTGCTCTCGAAGGTAAGTATTAATTAAACACACATTTTATGGCAAAAATTGATTTTTCATGGAAAAGTTTGTATGTTTACCATGTGAGGTTCATTTCAGGTTTGGGGTTCAACATTAATGAAATAGTACAGGCATGGAATGAGATGTATGAGGCAAAACAATGGCAGCGTGGCGTCCCTTCTTTCCGGTTAGAACCGTTGATCCGAAGACGTGTTTCACAGCTACATTATGCCCTCCAACATATATGAGTGCTTGCTGGTGAACAAGAAAGACTCCAAGAACTGCTGCGAGTGCCTAATCATTCTATAGCCGCATACTTTGTAAGTAATTCCATAGAGTGTACTTATTTATGACACTTTTGGTTACATTTAGTTTGCCTATAAAGATGTGTTTGTTTTGTAGGATTTCATGGTTTAAGTGAGCTTTTGGGATAGAGCTCTGTGTTTAATGAGTGCATGTATTTTTTAAGAACACATCCCCATTTTAGGGATGAGTTTTTAGTGTGTAATCCAGGTCACTGGTAAAGGGTCTGGAGACAGGCGGAGATATCTTCTTTTTTAGTGTCTCTGCTGAGTCATCACACATTTAGTCTTTAGTCTTTTTGGTGTTTTATGATACTCCTAGGGTTTGTAGTAATTGTGTGTATGCATGCAGTGTCAGCATTTGTAATATGTATTTGGTAGGAGATTTGTTGTTGATTTGTAAGGCTAGTGCATGTACTTGTCATATTGTTATCAAGAGTTTGAAAATAAACAGTGATCATTGATTAGTGTTAGTTTCTTTAAGAAGATTGTGTAAGAAGATTATATCAAGTGGCATGAAAATCGGATCATTTCTTTTCTCTTTCACATAGTGGATGTGTGTGTGAAAGAGGATAAAAATGGAAAGATATTTGCCACCTTTTCTGTCACTTGTAATAGGGTCAAGATACAACTTTGGAAACACAACTGCATACATATTTGACAATGTTACATAACCACATACCACTTAATTTACAATGTTCATCCTGTTTTGCCATATATACAACAACATATCACCAGAAGATTTGGTCTACAAAATATAGTATATAACATAGCTACATACATATTTCACGATGTTTATCATGTTCTGCTATATTATATATACAATACATCACCACGTCGTTCCCTGTGAGAATATGAAAATATGCTACCCTCACAGATCGGTACCTTCATCACGAGGAGAAAAGTTCACGAGCTTTGGGAGAGCCCTGGATCTCAGTTTCTTGATTTCGGATGCATCCACTTTGCAGCCAGCCAATAACAATGTGCACAGATTCTTCAAAGGCTCTAGATGTTGCAGCCCTTCATTTGTCACTTCACAATATGATACATTCAGATACTCCAGCTTTTTTAATCCTGCATTTTCAATCCCCAATCCAATAACAATTCCGGTTATTCGACCCTAAATATACAGTAGGATGTTTTCATGCATCGGGATATGCATCTTCTAAAAGAGTAAATAGTAAGTTACCATTTAGAGGGACGAGCGCGGTGTTGGTGAGGTGGATATTGAGAGAGATATTCAAAATCACTAAAGATGACAAGTCCTTGATGTGAACCATGCATGCATCCGTTAACCTCCGCCACACATGTCAAGTGATGTAAGATTTTAAAACCTGAAGATTGGAAAGATTTTAGTAAAATGTAAGACCATATTTAGTAATATGGGACAGAAAAATGTCACCAACATTTCAAATGTTTGACTCAGAGTCTGTGATTTGAGCCCCAAATAGATCCAAATGAGTCAATCCAACAAGACCTACATAGTACATTAGTTACTATCGAGTGATTATGGCATTAACATTCGTTTTCTTTATATTCTGTCCGCCCATGAGAATCTGAGTGCTAAAAATATCAAATAATATGGATTATGAACATAGACGAAAAGTAATCACGCTTTTACCTTTAAGATCTGGAAGGCCACTATCTGTAATTTGTAGAGTATCCAAGCTCAGTGACTTTAGAGTTGTCAATCTGGACAGCTTCTCTAAACCATCATCGTTTACCGGTGAGCATGATAGACCCAGATCCTCTAGGTTGGTGAGTCCTGTATATATAAGTTGTTAATTCAAATCCAAGTCTTTTTTTTTTTTTTTTCAAGTCTATCATGTAAAAGGGACCAAAAGTGATTTTATCCCCCGAGAAAAAATAGCGAAACTAAAGATAAAGTTCCAAGAGACTGACTATGCCTACCGGTGAGATGTAGCAGTCCATCATTACCAACTTCAGTGTCTGATAGCTCGAGATTTTTCAAGTTTGACAAACCTGCAAAATTATAACATCAAACATGATTATTATTATTATTATTATAGTAACGCAATACGAATATAAATCATTGCTTGAATGCAGAACGTACCTGCTAAATTAGCAAGTCCTTCATCAGTAACCCGACATGTGTCAAGGTTCAGCCTCTCCAACTTTGTCAACCCTGTAAACAATCAAATATTTTGACAACGTATATACACGCAGGTGGTGCTTGTCTGTTTGTAGTGAAACCAATTCTCCAAAATTGCACTCGACAATTTCTACAACTCATATCTTGACGTTAAAAAATTCCAATTTTCGTTTACAAATCACGAAAACTGATGATATCCTATCACCCAAAAAAAGGGAAAAAGAAATGCAGTATAAAGAATCAAAGGATGTTGGATCACAAAATAATGGAACTTCCATCATAATTATTTATATACCAAACACAACTCTGTTTCCAAACCTGCCCATTTAACAATCATAAACTAGTATCAAAATGCATATGATAAACAGGAAAAGTAGACGAATAAAAAAAAAAAAAAAGTGCGATACTAAGTACTAACCTTTGAGATGGATCAAACATGCGTCGGTGAGACTGTTGTAGCCCAAGTTCAACACCGTCAGATTTTCTAGATCTGCATGAATAAGACGATATACTCATCACATGCTGGAGAGCTTTTAATACACAGAGACAAAATCATGCCTACACACACCTGAGAGTTTATCACATCCATCGTCACATAGACAACATCTGCTCAAATCTAAGCTTTGTAAATAAACAAGACCTGTGCCGCAATTTCGTATCATAAGTAAGGTATCAAAAAGACAAAAATAGACACACACACGTGAGCGCGTATAGAGAAAGAGAACCTGAGACGATATGAAAACACGAACTCGTAACCTGGCATCCCTCCAAACTAGAGAAATAAGGTTGCTCAATCCTGTAATGAAGAAACTGTATGTGTCAGAAAGAAAGAAAAAATGTATACTTTAAAACCATTTTTTTAAGTCTGAGTTGAGTTTTTTTTCTGGTTCGTTGCAAGGAGGGATAATCAGTAACAATGTTACTAAATCTATTTACTTAATCGCAATACAGGAAATAAATATATAATGGTTGATCAGATTTCCCCTAGGGAACACATTCGCATTTTCTATTTGTCGTGTTAATAGCATGTTTTACTAAAATGGCAACTAAAACCTAGTCCCACAGCCTAACAAGTTTAGAAAGTTAAGGATCTTGCAAGAACAGACATTCTGTATCTTGTACTAATGATATAATTAACTGAGTTATAGACATACCTTTCAGGTAATACACACCCAAATCCGTAACGTTAGGGGATGAAATCTGTAATTCCTTCAAATTTACTAGCCCTAAAACAAGAACATAAATCGATAATTTCAGCAAAAGTAGACGCAGCAACAATACCAAAAGCTTATGTAGAGCTTTTAAAGTATGTCTATAAACGTACCTTCAAGTGACGCAATGTCCGAATCTGTTATGTACTTACAAGATCTAACGGTGAAAGATTTGAGTTTTGATAAACCTGTAACATTCCAAAACAACATCATGTATAAGCTAAAGTGAAAAACAGAAAAACACGCAATTATAGCTAACATGATTACGTGTTGGTATAAGACAAAAGAAAAATAGAATACGGCTAGTAAAAATCCATATGATGAAGAGGATGAATTAACCTACCTTTAAGATGGATGAGGCCACCATGAATCTCGGTACATTTAACAAATTCCAACTTCTCCAAATTAAGTAAATAAGATAACACACGCATTCCTTCAGCTGTAATTGCTTCACACTTTTCAAATCCCAAATGTTTCAAATTTGAAAGGCCTGCTGATGCACAAAACCATACTTATAATAATTAGTAAGAAGTAAAAGTAAATAGTAATAAATATAGATGATCAAAAAGTACATGCAATTAATGTTACATTCTTAAGACAGTAAAGGATAAAATTTCAGAAATATTCACCTTTGAGATGGTGTAGCCCTTGCTCTGAGACATTAATAAGATGATCGAAAGCTAATGACTTGAGATTAGAGCAACTTTCTAGAAACCTCAATCCCGTATCTGTTAGCTTCGATCCGGATAGATGAATCAAACTTAACGACGACACTTGAGATGAAAGGACTTCGGTCCACGTGTCATTCACTCCTGGATAATTTCCCAGCCAAATATCCTGCCCAAATAAGATATATCCATGTGACCGACCAAGATGATAAAGTAATTAAAGAAACCTCGTAGGAGACGAAAATGTTCATATGAAACACACACGGTTTGAAAAATCACCTGCAAGCCACAATCTCTAAAAGCATGAATGGAGCGATCGGAAATAGATTGGCAGCTGGCTAATTCATTGAATACTAACTGGCTTACATCACTTGGCAGCATTGAGAAAGAAGTATACTTATCAACATCCTGCTAATTAAATTCGAAAAAATTATAAGATTATCTAAACATGTAGATACAGATAAAATCATAGGCCAAGTTATCGCAATGAAAGACCTCACGGATTTTGTAAATGCATAGCTCCAAAAGAGATGGACAACCGCGGCCTTCAGAAGGACGAAAATCTACCACTGAATAGTTCAAATGACATTGTAAAGCTCTGGTTTTGAAGTATGTACATGAACACCCTCTTTGTGTAACATAGTCATCATTTCCATCATTGTCTCTTTTCCATGACCAAGCAGCTCCCATTTTAACTACTTCAAATGCTTAATTACCTGCTCATTTTTATAATAAAACCAAGAAATTAATTATAATAAGGATTAAACATATAATTAAGTACATAATAAACTTACAAGATTATGGACATGTGGAAAGGTAGAACACACAAGTTGAACAGCTCAATATATAGTAGATATTAATCATAACAATTAAGCAGTCATTAGTAGAAAAAACTTAAAAACGGTGTTGTAATTACGGGGAAAAAGACGTACCCGAGAATTTATATATGGTATAACGTTCATTCGTTTACAATATCTTTCACATAAATACACACTTCAATTGATTGAAAGGGAGGAAATGGTTTGGGTTAACTTAATACAACGGTAAACTAGTAAGGATTATTACTATGCAATATTCTTTTGTGTAGTGGGATATGAATTATTAGTACTGAAAAAGGAGTTTTAGATTTGCAATTATCTTTCCAATATTCTGCAATTAAAGATTATATGCTTCTTGATTAGGCAAAAGAATATTTTCCCCTAAAGCTTAAAAGGGAAGAAAAAGAAAATAAAAAAGATACAGATTCTCGAGTCATGAAAAGAACGAGAATGATACTTCCCACTCCATTTCATTTACATAAAAGAAATAAAAGATACTTAAAATGATATGAATCACAAATTTTAAATGAAAAACTAAAAACCCAACAAACCAGAAACACTCCGTATGTTGATCGTGAATTTCATTCATGCATCTTTTATGTTTTTTTTTATGTAAACCAAACGGTGTAAACTGATCATTTTTTGTTTTTAAAAGGAAAGGCATTTGTACAACAAACTAATAAACCTAACCTGCACGTGGGGATTATATATATATATATGTTCTAACTTTCTCCCCACATCTCACAACACCCATATAGACAAATATAGATCTGAAAATCAAAATTCCATATTTAATCTTAGTACTTTGAATAAGGAACATGAAATGACTATATCATCATGTGTGTTGTTTCTTGTTTTATTTTCCACTTTGGTTAGCTACTGCCTACTATATATACTCATTGACAGAGGAATCCAATATTTTTATTTATTTTATTTTTTCATTTTATCATGAGGTATTAATTTTCCATCAATTTATGCATTTACACATATATTTCAACAATTGAATTTGAAGCTTTGGTGATAGCATGTAAAACTTGCATGGTAGTTCGACCTTTTCAAAAGTCGGTTTATATAATCAATATCACACATAATGTTTTAAAAGTCGACTATACAGGTCTATAATAACAATATAAATTATAAATGATCTTATGTATAGTGTGGAATAATTAACTTTCAAAATGTCGAATGTGTCAATTTGTCGTGTCACCACCAACAAACAAATCCTCATAGGGCCAGGAAATGCACTTTCCATTAATATAAGATGGATCATAGAAAATGGTATTTCTCTGCTTCAAAATGTTTATTTAATGAATATATATGCATCAACAATAATAAAAATATGATCCCAGAAATTATATAAGATTCTGGAATAAAAGGTATGAAATCAAAAACAGAGGCTGACTATTCACATACATACAGATACAGATACAGCATAATTAATTTCATAAAGAAACAGAAGAAAACAAAATAAAAAAGAAACCAATAATAGCGCATCAGAATAAACATGTATATGCAGATATGTACCTGAAACTGAAAAAAGATTAATAACAGAGAACTGACTGTAACTGTAATCGGGGGGAATTATTCTTTTTTTTTTAAAGATATTCTGATGCGGGGTTGAGAAGATGAAAAAAGATGGATTGGTATGAAATTATTAAGGTTATAAATGGATGGGAGTGTAATAAAAAGAGGGTGACGGGCGGCAGAGAGTGAAACTGACGAGTGTGTGTGTGTGTGTGTGTGTGGGTGGAATAATAAATATAAATTAAAAAAATATATATATTACTAAAAGCCAGAGACTAAAAGAAGAGGTGGAAGAATATAAAGGAAAAGGCAAATGATGGGACGAGGATATAAGGACACGTGTAACGAGGTATTGTCTTGACATTAAAGCGGTTTGATATGTTATGAGATGAGAAACATCATAATCCCATTCCCTGGTGACAATCATTCATCATCAAATAAAAAAACGGTAGTGCTACATACACTACATTTACCTCCACTACATCATCCACAACATCATCCACACCACACATTTAGTCGGGACCCAAAAAAAAAAATTTTCTCTCCGTCCGTCTGTGGGCGGGATCATCCACTACATCATCCACTACACAAATGTGTAGTGGACATAGCATTTTCCATAAAAAAAAGAAGAAGATGGGCATCACATCACATCATATAGGCACAGAGAATCCGAAATTTTATTATGGTCCTGGATCATCAACTTATACTTGGTGATCCAGGAATGATATAAAACAATAAAACACATGAAATTTCCATATAAAATATAAATCTACGTGTTTTTACGTTATTATCTTTCTTATAAAGATTTTTATTGATGGACCAAGTATGATCCTGGACCACCATAATACCAGTGGCAGAGAATAGATAAGATATTGGAAACCGTCGTTCCTAACTCTCTCTCCTCCTACCTTTCCTTTCAATTAACTTCATGTCAATCTTCATTTCCTCCACGCCTCTTTATCTTTCGTTTTCCACATCCATCTGCGGATTGTTCCCCTTTGCAATCATACATCTTTCTTTCGCTACACATTTTTATCCGTCATTTATTATTATTAAGATGAGACTATTCAATTAATGAGACACACGTTTTAATGAATGGATTAAATCTATTGTGGTGCACCATGTAGTATAATATATAAGAACTATTTGTCTTGATTTAATCACTATCTAATCATATTTTGTAATAATTAACATCGTAATAGTGTTTTTAGGATCAGAAGCGCATATACATCTGCTTTTCGACCGGTTATGAGTCATTGTTTGCTTTCACTCACAGTGTATTCGCTTTTCGTTATGTCAAACTCTTATAAATGTAATTTTGTATTCGATCTGTTTAGTGGAATTAATTCTTCAGAATATCATTAAAAAAAAATAGTTGAGTCATTTCTGACATTTTTTTCTCCTTTATATTGTCCTCACGGCCTACTACCTCTTAAAAAAAATTACACCCTACATAACCTCTAAATCAACCTTAAACCATATCTTTAACTAAAACCCATAAGCCGTAAACTCTAAACCCTCAGAATATGTAGAAGAGTTTACAAGTAAATAAAAGATTTGACTTTATCTTGATTTCAATTCCTTAAATGTATGAATGTCATTTTGGCTCAATAAATAGAGTTTCAGAATGGTCCTTTTTCCTCGTCAATTATATATAATTGTAATGTACATCAATCAACCAAGTCATATTTGTAACATAAATCAAATAGTCTACAAGAGAGGGAAAAATAAAAAATACAATATACAGTACAGTGAATGCTTTTTTTTTATTTTTATATAAAAGAATAATGTGAATATTTTAAATTAGTCGCTGTAAACCGTAAGCCACAAGTTTTCAAGAAAACAATGGGTCACTTGGCCACAAGTTTTCGATAAACAATAGGCCACTTAGCTTACATCATTTTTATTCTAAAAAAATATTTAAAAAAAAATACATCCATTTTTTTCAAATTTAACCAAAATTCCTAATCCTCAGGTATATCAAGTCAAACAATTTCCAAATAAAAGCCTATCGGATGCTCGTTATGGGCTTTTCAAAAGGAAATGCATGCTGGAACATAAAGTCCAAGATAGTTTCCAATTTGGGCTGGACTGCTTAAAAAAAAAACTCCACTCTCACTCGTACAGCCATTTAGAGCAATAGTAATGGCTTTTAAATACATGTCATTTAAAACTAAGTCAAGCATTATATAATTATTTTTCCTTTCAAATTTTAATTTCCAGTATTAACTAACGTAACAAACCAAAAAAATAAAATAAAATAAAAACATACCTGCCTACGTAAGAAAAAAAAAGCGCCCATGGGTTTTTGTTTTTGTTTTTGTGTTTCTGTTCTCATTTTATTTATTAAACTTAGACGTGAGCCACTACAATAATCGATTTGATTTAATTTATTAAACACATCGATTTGATGGCCTCCACAATAAAATAGACTCCATCAATTGTGATGATCATTGGCCTCAAAAAAATAAAATAAAAAAATGTGATGATCATTACAATTGCTCTTAGATGAATATGTTGCTAGAATTAGATAGATTAATAAATTTATGGTACTTGAAAAGTAAATCTGATGTTTTTTTAAGGGGATAGGGGGGAGGGGGTCCAATGTTAATTTTTTTTAGGGGGAAGATCATTTTATCATGCCGATTTGGCTAAACAAGATTTAACTACACCATTTATCAATAGGGGACTAGGGGTGCATTATCCCAAGAGAGAAAATAAACTCTTCGCGGACAGATCGGTTTGGGCGAGACAATGAGCTGATTTATTACTACTGCGTTTAATTAAAGAAAAAAGCACTTGAAATAAAAGTTTTGGCAATGCATAAACAATCTTATACTATGCAATGCAACTAAGTGATGATAAATCTTTGTTAGGTGTCTCGACAGGACACAAGAGAGAAAATATGTTTCCACAATAATGAAGTCCAATGTGAATTGAGGAGTATAATTTCATATTTATGGTTTACGCATAGTAAATGAGGGTAGAAGTGAAAGGGTTAATTACAAACGATGAAATTGGGAAATTTGAAATTAATTGAAAAATGCAGAACATTTAAATAATGTTGTGTCCCCTCAAAAATAAAAAAAAAAATTAATGTTTTTGTGAAAAAACTTCATAAAAAAAAGGGTAAAATAGAAAAGCCCACCATTCTCATCCCCATAAGAGCAATTTGTAATGAACTTTCTTAGAAAATCTCATCCAAATTGAAGCTAGGCACACCTGTTAAGAAAATTTAAGAAAAAGAAATTCAATCCAAAAAAATTTAAGGTAGTGGCTTTTTGAATGATGCTGAAAAGAAATGGCTTTTTGAAAGATATGGCTTCCACATTCATATCTACTTTTGGATTGCGTTGTCAAAAACCTTGATGAATAGTTGTGAAATTTAAGAGACACTACATGCTAATTTTCCTTTCCCACTTCTGCTTTTAGATGTTGTCAGATTTTTACAAGAAAATAGAGGCCACTGCAACTGCCTAAGAAAGCAGAGCACATTAAAACACATTCGTCCCTTAGTCGAAGGGGGACAGAGTAGCAACTTCATGATAACCCGAGCAGTTAAAAAAAATGAGGTTCAAGAAATGGATCAATTTTGATTAGGGTTCGACAAACGAGAAAGATAAATGTTGTAAGGTATTCAGATAGGAGAGATTTTATGGTGTAATGGTTGTACAAAACAAGGACAAACCCAGCATTGTGAGGGTGGGGTCGTGGCGCACTCAATTTCGATCTTGAATTCTTAGTATCTTTCATACAATAATATTAACACTGTATGTATATTATTTCAAACATTTTCAACAAAATTTTCCTTGTAGCTCAGTTGGTAAAGTGTCTAACTAAGGTAATGAGTTCAAATCTTGGTTGCTACATTATTTTTTTTATCTATTTCTTTTCTTTTTTCTAGTGTTTATAATTTATATTTTTTTTCATTTCTTATTAACATTTGAGAATTTTACAAGAAATTTTTTTCCTACCACATTTTAGTGACATCTCAGTCCCCACCGAAATAAAATATTGGATCCGTCATTGGTAGAAATGTTATATTAAGTTGCATACATTAGAGTCTCTTATTTTTATTCTCTTTCACATAATACACTTTTATCGTGCTTGAGAAGTTAGAAATGAATGGTTGTAATAAAATCCTGGGTCCGTCATTGGTAGAAAAGTTATCTGAAAGTTAAATACATTAAGTCTTTTATTTTCACTTTTTTTCTTTTTCAATAATATATTTTTATTATGCGTGAAATGTTAAAAATAAATGGTTATAACGTATGCCAACGAAATATCATTCATTAATAAAAATAAAATGAATTGGGAGTGCTTATCATCCTAGCCCTTAATTTAACTTTGTGGCAGACATGATATCGAAAAAAAGAAAGTCATGAATTCAATTATAAGCCTTTTGTATTTGTACGAAGAAAAAAAGTTATTGCAAAACCCAAGGAAAATCAGGACTACTGAAAGGGTACCACTAATACCAGTGCTAGGATGCTAATTCCAGAGCAAATTCCCAAAATTACCCTCACCTGACTTTTTCGCATAATTACTTCCTCTGCAACCCTATAAATACTGTTGGTCCCACGAAATTGCATTCTATCACATTTTTTCCTCTTTTGTTGCTTTACTCTATTTCCCACGCAGAAAAAAAAAAAGTGCAATTTCACTAAATGAAAAATGAATTCAACATGATTCAGTTATACTCCTCTTTTTCTAATTATATGTTGCAGTTGTCAAAATTAAAATTTTATTTTTATATGTCGTAGTTATATTTAATATACATATTTTAATATTATTTTCGTTTTTAATATTCTTTTCAACTTTCTGTATTCATTCAATTTATCAATCTTTCATATTCATTCTGTATGTGTTTCCAAGATTTTTTGGAATACTTATTTTTTAATCTGTGTGTTTTTATAAACGCTACATATAATTTAGGAGCGGAGGGAGTATATTTTTTTGTTTTAGGAATTCTTCAAAGTTAGTAAAACAAATACATACAATTTCAGAATAATAAAGATTTGCATGTCAAACTAAAATTATATGCAAAACAAAAAAAAAAATTATATGTGATTTTTATATCACATTACAGGAAGAAAAGAAAAACCTTCATCTAGGAAAATATGATGCAGAATAAAGCTGTCCAGATTATATATTAATTGACTGGTTATAATTATCATTTTAATATTTTTACTTCAATAACTTATGATAAATAATTCGTAAACATATGTGCTACGTAATTTATTTACTTGGAAATAGTATGTCTCAAGGTTTTTTGTTTTTGTTTTTTTTTTTTTTGCTTTTACTGAATTAGCTATCATTTGTTTTTAAAAAAAACTATCATTTTGCATTATTATTTTTAATTTGGCATACAAATATTTATTATTCTATCACTATATCTTTTAATTGCAAGGAACAAATTAAAGAATTTTACTGCAACATTATCTAAGTGAGTGAAAAAAAAAACGTTTTAAGCGATAAAAAAAGAAGTACTACTATGTAAGGCTGCTAGCAGAAATTAGTGAATTCAATTTTCCATAAGTAGGATTTTTTTTTTGTTATTCCGTAAAAAGAAATACCTAAACCGAAATTAAAAATGCTGATAATTGAATTTAGAACCTTTTCAGAAAAAAATAAGTGAATTTAGAAATGCGTGGGACCTAACAGTCTGGCATTTGACCAACTGCATTAATTAGGACGGAGAACAACGAAGCAGGAATTATTATTTTTTTTGGGAAGGAGGAGGAATTAATTAGGTGAAAGAAAAGGTAAGGGTGTTTTGGGGAATCTGCTCTGTAATTAGCATCAGTGCTCTGGCATTAGCAGTAGCCCTACTGAAAGGTTTAAAAAAAAAAAAATTAAAGAAAAGAAAAAGAAAAAGGGTCCATTCGGAGGAGGCTTTTAATAAAATTGCAACGATACCCATATTTTTATTGTGAATTTCAAATTATCGGAGATGGCCGGCCTACTCGTAATTACTGTGGTCAAATGGTAATTATTAAGAATGTTGTGAATGTTAAACAAAGTAGTACATTTTGTTTTGCTCAACGAATGCCAAAATTGTCCAAGAAGACGACGAAACATCACAAAAAATGTGCAAAAGTCAAACACAAAAAATCTAACCGGTATTTGTAAGTATGCCTAATTTACAAAAAACATGATTAGAGAAGAAAATAACGACGCAATAAGAAACTATGACCATTTGCAATTAAGAAAATGTTGTAGCATTACTCATAAGGATTCGTACTTGTTTATATATAATCATTGAATGGGACTTGGCTATAATAGTATTGGAAAATGACATAAAACCATATTTAATTTCTAAAAGTCATAACAAACCACCCTCCTCCCCCTTTTTTTTTTTTTTTTTTTTTTTTTATTATTTTTCTTACCGAAACGAAATTAACTTATTTAAAAGATTATAACACACACATACACTTGATGAGGCTCAAAACTTAAGTTTGATGCCTGAATATTTGATTTATTATTTGATATCTAAATGATTAAAGTATTGAATATCTAAATGATTAAAGTATTGAAATTCTAACGATTGTTTTCAAAAACAAAAAAATAATAATAATAATTCTAACGATGATGTATGTATGTTGATGTGAAAATCAATTAAAGTTTAGGAAGTAAAAAAGTTTATAAAGATAAGATATGTCAATGTTTATTAAATGGTTAAGCCTGCCACGAGCGCCCACGCTCGCTGTCGTCTCACTAATAAGTGGAGATGTTAATCATCTTGGCCTTATGGGCAGAGGATTTGCTATTATACTAAAATAATCGAAAGAAACCCCATTTACGGGCTTCGAATCTCCACACTCTAGCTAAAGGTCAAAATTTCTTGCTTTTAAACACTTAAAACCCTTTACTGTGCTGTAGTATGCAGGGACGAGATATATCAATGTTTATTTATTATATATATACTAGATAATGTATCATTTATTTCAACAAATATGTAATACATGATGCCTTAACTGCGACATTTAAACAAAAAAATGAAATGCATTTATTAGTGTGATTAAGTGATGTTCTTATCGGTATAAAATCGTTATTTGATGTGGGTGGAAACCGAATCACACACGTGACGTACAATTGTCTATTTCGGATTTCCTAAGAAGAACGGGCTCAACAAGCCCAAAGATATACCCGACCTCAAATAGATCTTAGACCTCAACTAAGGTAAACTCCCTTTCAAAAAAAAAAAAAAAAAACTAAGGTAAACGCCACGAGGCGAGAAAGGCTCCTACGCCACTGAATTGGTACATGTGATTTCCTGATACCTAAAGTCAATTCGAAGTAAAGTAGCTTACCAGCTCGTATTACCAACATGGTGCCCACTCACCTCGGTATAGATACCTGCAGCTCGGTATAAGCTTTTATGAACTCAGACAGCGGTTACACAGTCAAACACGACATTACTCCACGTTTCTATAACTACTCCATAACTCTTCCTTACAGAGCTATGATTACAACATGACCAATCTACCAAACTCCACCGACCATTGACCACAATGTCAATAATGATACCATTAACTTCTCTCACGACGAAAGCCTATAACTGGATCGCCTTCTTCAACCTTCAGAACTACGTTGAGTAATATTACTATACTTAAGCAGCTAAAATCGCATTGGTCCAGCTATAATATATACACCCTTCGCAATAGTCGGATTATCCTCACGAAATCCAATTGCCCAGTTCTTAAACCAATTTTTTTTACATTTAATTGATAAGTAATGTAATAAAAAAATAGAACACAAGGTTTCACATGTGATCAAAGGGCGTAAGCAAGAACGCTTTCTGATATAAAAGGCGATGGGAATGCTAAGTGCACTTTCTTTGATCAATCGAAGATATCGAAACTCTTGACAACATGAACACCAAAGAATCTACGACAACAATATAGAGACTCGAAGATCCTGGCGATCGCTTTGACATAATACGGTTATCTAGTTGTAGTATGTAGTAACCGCTTGTAACCAACTTTTAAGCGATTCATGAGGTGTATAAAGCTACAAATACCCCATGATCGATACATTGTAATTAACTTGTAACTTTTACATGATCAATAATAATTCCGCATTTTATCTTGTTTGTTTGTAATTCTACAAACTTCATCATGCTATCAGAGCAGAAATTTGAGAATTTCTAATAGCTTTCCCGCGTTTTTTGAAGAAACTTGAGAGTGTTATTCATTTTTTTGTTTTTTTTTTTTTCAGTTTCTTAAGAGTAAAATGTCACCGTTTCCTCTGGTTTTTTTAATCAGTTCTTGATCAGTTTTTCACTATCACTGTTGATTTGAGAATCATTTCTGAAATTCTTGATAGCCATGGCAGCTAAGAAACAAGAAATCAGTCCCTGCAGTGCATTCTATGTTCATCATAATGAGAATCCGTCTCTGGTTCTTGTTCAGGCATTGATGAATGACAACAACTATAATCCCTGGAAAATGTCCATGGAGATGGTGTTGATCACCAAAAACAAAATTGGCTTCGTAGACGGCACAATTAAGAGGCCAGAAGCAGATTCAGCAAGAATTGCATGCATGGAGACAATGTGATACAATAGTGAGATCATGGATCTTAAATTCTGTTGAAAACATCATTGCACAAAGTTTGATGTACTTCAAGAATGCACATGCAGTATTGAAGAATCTTGCAGCAAGGTTTTCAAATGTTGATGCATTAAGACTTTCGGATCTTCTTGAAAAGATGCATCTCTTCAAACAAGGCACGTATTCATCAATCAATACTTTACAAAATTGATGATTCTTTGGGAAGAAATCAAGACCATCAAGCCTGTTACAATCTGTTCTTATGAACCTCAATGTCACTACAATGTAATCAACAATCTGGTGGATCATATGGAAGCTGAACATGTCATCAAAATTCCTTAAAGGTTTAAGGGATGAATTTGAACCAATGGTCTCACAGGCAATGTTGATGGTGCCTTTTCCAGAAATTAATGATGCCTTTGCAATGGCAATCAAGTTTGAGAGACAGAAGTCATATGTGGCTAACAAGGCCAAGAATCAAGATTCCATGGTCCTATTGTCACACAAGAATGGACAGGGACAAAATCAGACTGTCAGCAGACCTAACTCTGCTGCAAATTCCAGGCCCAAAAATCCCAAAAAGATGCAATGCAGCTTTTGTGGATTCAATGGTCATACTGAAGAGACCTGTTACAAGAAGCATGGTTTTCCCCTAGGTTTTAAATCAAAAAGGGCAAATATGGTAGAAGAGGAGCGGTCGAGGAAGAAGATCAGGCACCAAGCGGTCTCTTTGGACCAGGGTTTCTAATCTTCTTGCCGCAACAACTTGACAAGTTGATGGCTGTTAAGGGTGATTTTATACGTTTTATAAGGATATATTTTGTAACAATTCTCTCCATATTCGTATGTTTCTCATAGAAATCGAGCTTTATATTGAAATATTGAGCAAATGAGTATTAGAAGTATTAAAGTGCAAAATCGGGTTAATTATGTGATTTTATTGGATAAATATCTTTAGATGTAAGATGTTACATTTTGCATGTATTTATCGTGATGTAGAAATGCGCTTGCATGAGGTGAAAGGAGCTTAAAAGATGTTCAAGTGATGATTTGCATGGAAGGAAGAGATAGAGATGAAGTTGGAATGAAGATCAAGATGAATTTGGAAGAAAAAGAGCCGAACAGCGTCCCCAGTCCGTCGAGTGGTGGCGTCGAGAATATTGGATCAAGCGTCCGAGAGGAAAAAGTTGAGCAGAGAGTTTGGGCGCCAGCAAGCGGGCGTCCATCTGCGTCCAAAAGAGAATGAACGCAGCGCCCGATTGAGTGGGCGGGCATCCAACACCGACTTAGCAAAGGCCGCTTTACTTTTCTATAAATAGCGGTAGCGATTTCAACCCTAAAATACACAATTCGATCCTCTTGACACACAAACATTAGAGAGGAACCTTAGGCGCGCTGACCCCTTTTTGGGAGGCTTTGGGGTGGCGATTAGATTAGGTTTTATTTTCGTTTCTTTTACGTCTTGTTCGTCCATCTTGATGGCCTTCAAGCCGTGAACCGGAGCATCCATGGTTACTTTTCAGTGGCGTTTTTATTTCTCTTTTGGATATCTTGTGAGTGATTTTATTTAGAGTTTGTATCTTTCCTTTGTTTATTTGTTTATGCAATCGATATCAGAAGATGCATTGCTATTTGATGTTTACCGTATGATGGAAATCGGTGTAAACCTTAGATCACCATAGGAAATATTAGACTTTTAACCTTGACATAACGGAAGTTGATAGGTTAGATTTCTAGTTTGTTAGATCTAATAAATCTTGCACCTTGTTTTGAGAGCGTTAATCTCTGTAGATCGGAAGATGATGAGATTGATAGACGGATTACTTACGGAAGTGGGAATTCATACCTTTGATTAGGTGAACCACAACTTTGATTGAATCATCATAAGATAATCTAGGGAAGAATTAAGGGTTGCGGGATGGTGGATCATGGTTTGTTCTATGTTGATTTGCTTCGGTCATTATCATGTTCGTTAGTTTTATTGTTTTCCTAGTTGTAGTTTTATTTATTTATTATCGCTTTTATCCTCCCTGGCTTTGGACTGACAATCCTCTGTCCAGTTTATTTTATCGTTTTTAGTTTAGGTTTAGTAATAAATAGTAGTGACAATTTTAGAAGAATTAATGAACTAGATACCCCGATTCCCTGTGACCGACTCCGGTATTAATCGCTATACTACGATCCCTACACTTGGGGAATACCGGATTTATAAATTTATTACTTGTTTGCTTTGTTAGATAAAATCCGTGACAATGGCTCTGTTGAATGACCCTCCAAGACAAGCAAGATTTGCTGTTGCCAACCTGCTGACATTGTTACACATTACTCACCTGCCACAGGAACATGTGATCTAAATTTAGTAATATCAATACAATGGATCTTGGACTCTAGTGTCACAGATCACATTGTAGGATCATTAGATCTATTAAGTAATCCAAAACCTTCATCTGGTATAAAAATGAGATTACCTAATAGAAATAATGTCTCTGTCACACACATATGGCAAGTGAGGATCAACACTCAACTGGTCCTACATAATGTGTTTTGCATTCCTGGTTTTAAATATAACCTTTTATCTTCACCTTCTTTCATTAATCATACAAAATGTGCAACTGTTTTTTCTGCTAACAAGTGTGTTTTTCAGGACAAAAACAAGAACATGATTGGTTCAGCTGAGTTACAGAGAGGATTTTATGTCATGGGTCAGCCAATAAGACTTTTTGTTACCAATGCTGTAGAAAATCACACTTTATCTGATAGATTAGATGATGCACTTTTATGGCACTAAAGACTTGGACACTTGCCTGATAAAAGACTGCAAGTCATCAGTTCACAGTCTGCTGATGTCAAATTCTGTAATCATGATCTTTGTTATGTCTGTCCTATGGCAAAATTGAAGAAAAGTCTTTTTCCTTTAAGTATCACTACTGTAAACACTATTTTTTATCTTGTTCACATGGATAATTGGGGTCCTTTGAGACAGCATACTGTGAATGGACAACAATAATTTCTTACTGTTGTAGATGATTTTTCTAGGTTTACTTGGGTTTTTCTTATGAGGCATAAATCTGAAGCTTCTGACCTTGTTAAATACTTTGTTAAATATGCTTCTACTCAGTTTCATAAATTATTAAAGTGATTAGATCTGACAATGGTGCAGAGTTTCAACTTAGTGACTTTTATGCTCAGCAGGGTATCATACATCAGACATCCTATGTCAGTACACCTGAGCAAAATGGTATTGTTGAAAGAAAACATCAGCATCTGCAGAATGTTGCAAGAGGTTTGAGGTTCCAGAGTAATCTATGAAGAGAGTTTGAGAATGTGATAAACACAAGAGTAAACTTCAACTTAGTTTATTCATTGAAATGAGAGGTGTATAAATAGATACAATTGAGAGAGACTAGCACTAGCTTGGGCGGCCACTTGAGTATGTAGATGTGGGCGGCAAGCATGCAAAAGTAAAAGTAAAAGCTATGTCTATGACATATTAATTGTGTCTATGACATAAAGTAAACTAGAGTTTGACATATTAATTGTTTATATGTATCACAATTAATATGTCTTTTATAATTAAATAAAGTGTACAAAAATATTATGCACGAAATCCTAAGGCTCAGGAAACTGCTGAGCACCCTGCTGAAGCCTCAGCAGGCTGAGTCTGCTGAGTAATATTTCCACAATCTACCAATTAAATATTGGGGATTTTGTCTTTTACATGTTGTTAAATTGATTAATGCCACGCCTACACCACTGCTGAAAGAAAGCACTCCACATAAAATTCTTTATGGCACCAAACCAGATTATTCTGTGTTTAAAGTTTTTGGTTGCTTAGTTTTTTCATGTACACTTCAGCAGTATATAACCAAGTTTGATTCAAGATGTAGGACTTGTGTCTATCTTGGGAATTCAACCACCTCCAAGGGTGCTATTCTGTTAGATATTACCAACAAAGATATCTTTGTTGCTAGAAATACTCAATTCCATGAAACTTACTTTCCTTTTTTTCAGCAGGTGTTAGGAAAACCTAGACATCTTGCTGACATGCCGGCCCTTTGCCAGTAATGGACATTTTTTATGACCTGATGAATGAGTCGGCCAGAGACCAATCGAAGAATGAGATCAACATCACCGATATGTCCAATGCAAGGCATGAACCATAAATCAGGCACCAAAACCCACACAACTAAGAAGGTCCACAAGAACAAAGAAATTACCAACCTTTTATCAAGGGGGTGCTCATAATGTTCAGCAGACTCCACATATGCTGAGTGAAGTAATGAGTCTGGACAATCTCTCAGCAGACTATGTCAGATTCATTAATGCTATTGATGTTGTTAAAGAGCCTAAGACCTACAATCAAGCTATCAAGCATGATGAATGGAATGAGACAATGAACAAAGAAATTGAAGCTCTACAAAAGACTCACACTTAGGGGATAGTTGATCTGCCTCCAGTCAAAAAACCCATAGGGTGCAAATGGGTATACAGAATCAAATATAATCTTGATGGATCAGTAGAGAGATATAAAGCAAGATTAGTAGCAAAAAGCTATACTCAGACATATGGGATTAATTATCAAGAAACCTTTTTCCCCTTTGTCAAGATCACATGAGTCAAAACCTTACTTGCAGTAGCAACAACCAACAACTGGCATTTATATCAATGGATGTCAATACTGCCTTTCTACATGAAGGTCTACATGAAGAAGTGTACATGCAGTTGCCACCAGGCTGTGCAGCAACTAAACCAAACCAAGTTTGTAAACTTACCAAATCATTATATGGCCTCAAACAAGCCAACAGACAATGGAATTGCAAGTTGGTGAATCATTGGAGGCTCAAGGATTCATTCAATCCAAAGATGACCACGATCTATTCACACAAAAGGGTCGGAGACGTCATTTATTGCCTTATTGGTATATGTAGATGACATTATAGTTGCCAGTCCTAGTGAAGAGTTGATTCAGCAAGCTAAGGATGCTTTACATCAGCAGTTCACCATCAAAGATCTTGGAAAATTTAGATATTTCCTAGGCAATGAGGTTCGCTAGATGTCCCAAAGGTATATCTATTTCACAAAGAAAGTACACACTTAACCTCCTGAAGAATATGAGTTTTTGGGAGCCAAACCTGCTAAGACATCTATGGAGTTCAAACAGACCTTACAACATGGTGATTCACCACTTTTAGAAGACAAAAATGCATACAGATCCCTAGTAGGTAAATTAATTTACCTCACATTTACCAAACCAGACATTGCCTTTGCAGTCCAACAACTAAGTCAATTTCTGGATCCCCTCACTGAAAACCATATGAAGGCAGCTTACAGGCTGCTGAGATACTTGAAGACAAATCCTGGCTAAGGATCTTCTTCCCAGTAGACAATAATCTTGTACTTAAAGGTTTCTGAGATAGTGATTGGGCTAGTTGTCCCGAAACAAGAAGACCAGTCTCAGGTTACATAATGTTCCTGGGAGATGCTCCAGTCTCCTGGAAAGCAAATAAACAAACAACAATTTCCAGAAGCTCATCAGAGGCTGAATACAGGGCAATGGCAAATGCAGTTTGTGAAATCCAATGGCTTATCTACATACTACAAGATTTACAAATTCCAATTCGGTTGTCTCTGCTTTGTCTATTTTGTGACAATACGAGTGCAATGCACATTGCTCACAATCCTGTCTACCATGAAAGAACCAAACAAATTGAAATTGACTGTCATGTTGTGAGAGACAAGGTCAAATCAGGACTCATCAAACTTCTTCCAGTCAATACCAAAGAACAAATATCTGACATCCTCACCAAAGCCTTAGATGCACCTATTTTCTTTATCTACTAAATAAATTGGGAGTTTCAAAGATATTTCAGACCTTAAGTAGCTGATGAGAATGCTGAGTGCAAGCTGTTTATGAACAACTCATAGCTTGAGGGGGTGTTACAGTATAAAAGCTGATGGGAATGCTGAGTTCACTTTGCTGATCAATCGAAGATATCGGCCACTTTCTTTGATAGCATGAACACCAAAGAATCTGGCGACAATACAGAGACTCAAAGACTGCGATCGATTTGACATAATGCGGTTATCTAGTTGTAGTCTGTTGTAACCGCTTGTAACCAACTTCTAACTGATTAATAATGTGTATGAAGCTATAAATACTCATGATCAGCCATATTGTAATTATCTTGTAACTTTTACATGATCAATAATAATTCCGCATTTTATTTTGTTTGTTTGTAATTCTACAAATTTCATCAAGGGCGGCTCCAAGATTTTTTCAATATGGGTAAAAAAAAATTGTCATTTTTTTTGTCCTTTACGTGTAGGTTTGTATATTCAATTTTATACAACTAATTATTGGGTTAAAATATAAGAATAGTGAGTCTATACACAAAAATAAGCGAGTCAATTTCGCATATATATATATATGTGTGTGTGTGTGTGTGTGTGTGTGTGTGAGTGTGTGTGTTTACAAGGACGGAGCCAGGATTTGAACTTTGGATGAGCCAATGGACTATATCCGGTTCATTGGGTGGGCTGGATTAATAATATTTTATGGATCGAAATTTGACTTCATATATTTTTAGTGTCTTATTTTTTTTTTCCGGGTGGGTTTAGCCCTAAGTATATTACTTCCCTCCGTCCTTGTGTGTTTATATAATGATTTATCCTGTTTTTACCTATTAATATATTTTTAGGGATCGGCTGCCCCTCTTAAAGGTAGAGTCGCCCCTAGGCGTAAGCCTATATGTGAAAAAACAAAACTCAAAATTACCAAAAAATAAATAAAAAAACAACCAATTTATTTGGCTGCCTAGAGAGAGAAAAAAATATAATAAAGAAATTAGGGTCTATTTGGACATGAATATTTAAGTTAATAGTATTTATTAAAAGATAAATTTTAGTCGAAATTATGTTTGTATTTAACGATGTCTAAAATTGTCTGTAATGAAATCAGACCTTCGAGCGAGTAATCGGGCTTTGTAGAGGTTTTGGGATCAAGTTATTCACACAGTTCTAATTTGTGATGATTATGATCCTTATCAGAGCTTCCTCGTGAAAAAATTTGATTGTCTTTGTGATAGAAGTTTTGGTCAATGACATAAAGGATCGATGAAGGCGATGAATTGTGTAATCATGACATTGTATACGTAAATCATGTGAGTGTTACTGAATCTTGGGTTAATACAACGTTGATTGTATAACTCTCGTATGCGAGTTCGTTTGAAGACTTATACCGAGCTGTGAGTCCCGGATCGACCTAGGTGAACCTTCAATATGATGAGCGGTACTTTCCATCTTATGAGCGGTAAGGAAGGCAGAGATGAGCGGTACCTTTCATCTTTTAGGCGAGAGATATTGCTAAAATTATTTTTAAAAAAAGGTGTGGAAAAAAGTATTTTTTCCCTATTAGTGTATTATTTGAATTTCCCAAAATAAAATGTCTTAAACAAACTCAAATAAATAAATTTAAAAAAAAAAACATTATTGTAGGGGTGTTTTAAAGACACTCCAATGAATCTATATTGACATCACATAAGTCGGTTTTTAGCTAGAGACTCGATTTTTCATTGATCAAATGTGACAATCGACACGTGTAGATTCGATTATCGAATTGAGAATGCATTATCATGCAAATATAATAGATTTTGTGTAATGTCTTTCAACAATTTTTCCATCACAATTTTTTTTCCCCAGGAATCTCCGTCACATTTCATGTGTAAAATAATTTTATTCTCGAAGCTATGGGACTATTGGCTAAAAAGCCAATTTAACTCTGTTTATCGCCATTGATTCATAATTTTATTAATATATTTTGGACTTTTGTAACTGAAGAATTTTTCAGACACAAACTCCATTAAATAAAGACATTAAACTAAGGAAGAAATTTGTCGAAAGCCAAGGTATTGGGAATTTGGGATACTGTCCTTTTCTTAAACTTCACTGCCCAACAAACAAAAGCTCTTTATTGCATCTAAACAAAATTAATTAATTAACCTGAATCACTTATGACATGTTTGTTATGCATGAATATAATACAATAAAATAAAATCACATGAATGAAATGAAATGAATTGAATGGAATAAATTCATTCTATTATAGTGTTTTGATTGTGAAAAAATGAAATGAAATGAAATAAATTATGTAAAATGTGTCGCATTAAATGATGAGTAGAACATGGTAGTACATTAATGTTGGGTGGGTTGAGCTAGGGTAAAGTATGATATGATGCATAAGGTTCGATATGGTGGAAAGAGTAGAGTTAGGTGGGGATAAAATGTGTCGCATTAAATGATGAGTAGAACATGGTAGTACATTAATGTTGGGTGGGTTGAGCTAGGGTAAAGTATGATATGATGCATGGGTTCGATATGGTGGAAAGAGTAGTAGAGTTAGGTGGGGTGGGAATACCCCACAACACCCTACCTCAGATGACGGGACATGAATTTTTCATGGGTGGGAGCCAAATTAAAAAAAAAAATTAAAAAGATGAAGTAGCGAGGTTTTGAACAAGTGATCTCAGTATAGTAGTAATTTTATAACCAGGTTGAAATTAAATAAGAGATTACATTAGAATTTGTCTGAAATAATATACACACAATGATCTTTAATACTATTAGAGGTATTTTAGTAACTTGTGAAAAAATTGAGTGGAGTGGTCGCCGTGCACCCCCTTGTGTACATTGGGTCCGTCCCCGCCTACTACCCCACCATACATTATCATCTCACCTCATCCACCATCATACCGTACCATACCCATACCCTACCCCACCCCACCTATCATACCCTACAATACCACCATACCCTACCATGCCACACCATACCTCATTTTACCATACTCTACCCTACCATACCCTATCATACCCCACCCACCCTTGCCTACCTTTCCATACCCCATCTACCTTACCCTACCACCCACCCACCACCCCCTCTAACCCTACCTTACTCTTCACCCCATCTACCCTAACCTACCCTACCCACATTACCTTACCCCACCTTATCGTGCATACCACCTACCCAAATTCACCTCACCGCGCCTCACCACCCTCCCAACCTCGCCTTACTCTTACCTACCTACGTGTTTTGTCGATTTTCATTATCACATTCCATCCAAATTTGGAATTAATGAAAATGGTCATTTATAATTCCATTGGAATAAAATTTTATTTTATTGCATTATTTTATAATCATACACAAACATTTAAATGGAATAAAAAATCTTTTTTTTTTCTATTTCATTCTTATGTAACAAACATGCCATTAATATACATAAAAGTCAAGATTCAAAAAACCAAAAACTCGCGATCAATGAGAATTATGCACATGTTTTATGTATATTAAAAGTTGTAAACGTTTTTCCAAAAGTTATGAATTTATTTAAGTTGATTTTTATTCATTGAATTAATTTTGGTTAAAATATTGTTTGAGGCACCTTGCCTCTTGTTGCTTGTATTACTGATTTAACTTAGGGATTTTTATTTGCACTACAATGTGCACACCACACCACACCTAAAATCTAAAAACTACTTTTGCGCCACAATTAAATTCTTATATTTTTCTTTCTTTCTTTTTCTTTAATTACACCACAATTTCTACATTTCCAACACATATATACTATACAATTTTTTATATTACAAATTAATCCCTTAATTTAATACACCTTACATCCCCACATATACACCCAATAATTTTGAAGATGGAGATGACAGGACCAAAAGTGTGTTGAAGGGTCATAGGAATCAATGGAGGTGTTGGTTGAAGGTGGCCCAGATTGGCCGGAATCGGGAAGTCGGCCGATTCCGCCATTGGAGCGGCGATGGGCGGTTGGTTTGGAGGTATTGGTGGCGGTTCAGTTGGGTTGGGCGGGTTTCGGGGTGGGTGCTTGAAAATTACATGTCGGAGTCCGAAAATCACGCGGCGGTCATGGCTTTGGAGGTGGAAGGGCGGCGAGAGAGAGGTTTCTTTTTGGTGAGGATGTAAGGGTTTTGGATTTCATGGTTGAAGGGAAGGAATAGAGGATGAGAAGAGGAGTGGAATGGTGGTGGTTAGAGGTCCCGCTTTGTGGTTGACGCCGCAAACGGGTCGGGCGGGAAAAAGAAAAAAAAAGAGGAGGAGGTCAAACGGGAAGGGGAAGGGGAAGGGGAAGAGGAAGAGGAGGTTTTTGTTATTTTTATTAAATTTTGTTAATTTGGATAGTTTTTTTTGGGGAAATGATAATATAAAAAAGGGCCAAAGACCCAAAAGGACACAAAATGGACTTATTGGACTTATAAGGACAAAAAGGAATCTGTTGGACTTATAAGGACACAAATTAGATAGATAGACTCAAATACCCTTAATGAAGAAAAAAAATAAAAAAAATAAAAAAACAAGTTCGATTCGCTAGCTCTCAACACCAAAATGAAATAACAGAATTCTACCTTAACACCTCTTCTTTGCAATTACGGTTTATAATTATTAAGACAAAATCAAATCCAAAAGGGCCAAAGAAAAAGAAAAACTACCTTTAACACTCTTTGCATTGAGACAAAAATGTTCATTAAGCTAATGATGCTTGATAACACGTTCTTTCCTTTCTTGTTGCGCGAAGTCTTCTCATTTTCCTTGATCATTTTGGAGAAAATGTCACTTTGCTTAGTGTTTCCTCGTTGGTTGAGATTTAATCAAATCCTTACAACAACTTTTATCAATAACTCCTCCTCATTTCTCCATTATTATTATTTTATTTTTTAACCGATGTATTGACCATCGCGATACAATAACCACCCCCGATACATTGACCAACGCGATTCAATGACCACCGCGATGCATTGACCACCCCGATGCATTGACCACATTGATGCAATGACCATCCTGATGCATTGACCACCACGACGCCCGATCGCGATCACCATCGCGATCGCGAGACACCGCGATGAAGTGACACCGCGATGTAGAACACGCGCGATGAAGCGACACCGTGATGCGAGAGACACCGCGATGCGAGAGACACCGCGAGGCGGACCACCCCGATCGCGAGAGACACCGTGATGCGAGATGCCGCGCCGCAGAGACACCTCGATGAAGTGATACTGGCGACGTAGTGACCACCCGCGATCTGAGGCGCCTCAATGAAGTGATACCACGATGCATTAACCACGCCAGATCCATTGATCACCTCGATCGCTGACCACCTCCGATCACGGAGACACCACGATCGCGTTGACCAACCCAGATCAGAGACACATCGATCACGGTGACCACCCCGCGATGCAAAGACATCATGATGTTATAACATTTGGCGATCGCAGACATCGTGATGTAGAGACACCGTGATGAAGTGACACCGCATTGCGAGACACCACGATGAAGTGACACACCGTAATGCGAGACGGCGCATTGCAGAGACATGGCGATGTTATAACATTTGATGATGCAGAGACACCACGATGAAATGACACTGCAATGCAGAGACATCATATGATATTGAGTTATGCATTGACGTATTGTTATAGTGATTTATGCAGTGACGCCTTACGGTATTACTTTATGCAGTGACGTCTTATTGTCTCGATTTATGCAGATGGCGCCTTTGTCGATTTATGCGATGGCGTCTTATTGTATCGGTGTATGCAGTGACGTCTTATTGTATCGATTTATTTAGTGACGTCTTATTGTATCGATTTATGTAGTGACATCAATGTCACTTCATTAATTGTCTAATGTATGCAGTGACATCTACAGTGACATCAATGTCACTTCATTAGTTGTCTAATATATGCAATGACATTTACGGTGACATCAATGTCACTTCATTAATTGTCTAATGTATGCGATGACATCCAGTAGTGACATCAATGTCACTTCATTAATTATATCAATTTGGCTTGTTTGGCAACGGAGAAACTCTAATGGCGTGTTTGGATTGCGATAATGGAATGAAATAGAATGTTTTTTTCATTACATTATATCAATTTGGCTTGTTTGGCAATTGAGGAATGTCACTTCATTATGAAAGGAAGACAACGGCTAAACAAGTTCTTTGTGGTCAATGTGATTCAGAAAATAATGCATACAAGGTGCTCGATGAAATGATAGATTCGTCTCACCCATAAGAATATAATCAAAAGGCAAGATCCCATGCATTCCTCGCTTTTTTAGCTCATTCATATGCTTGCAAACTAGTTCCAAAGGTTCTTCACCATTTTCACAAGTATAAATTTACGCCCCAAAAGAGAAACAACGACCATAGCCGACTTTCTTAGTCTTGCATTATCTTGAAGAATCAATATCTTCTTCCCAATTAACGGCTTACTTCCGTTTTCATTTTCTGCATTTCCACCCACATTTTTGCTCGAATGATCTCTTGATTCAGCAGGCGGCAGTGATTCTAGTTTTGATCTCTGTGTTGAAACTGTGCCCTCGAATTCTGGTAATAGCCCTATAAGTTGATATAATCGCGACCCGTGAAGAGGTTTGGAAAAGATCATATCAGTTGAAGGTAGTTTATCAGCATCAAGACCTTGAACATTTAAGCTATGAAAAAATTGGTAAAAAATTGGTAGTTTATCAGTTAAAGGTACTTTTAAGGAATTAACTCTATAAAAAATTGGGGGTGTTAAAAAAAACTTGGTAATAGTGATTTTTTTTTTCCACCTCAAACTCAAAATGTGGTGTAAAAGTAGATTTCATAATTGTGAAAGTAGATACCATATTTTTCATTTAAACAGGGTACAAAGGTAGATTGGGTGTGGTACGAATAAAGACTCCCTTTAACTTAACAATATTACTTGTTTTGCTAAAAAATATGTTTGATTTGCATCAATTCAAATCGGACAAAGTAGATGTCATGTATTATAAGGATAACAGTAAAAGATAGAATATTACGTAATTGCTAGATAAAAAAGGAAATTCCTAGACCATATTTAGCGAGAATATGGGTCGTGACATTTCCTAAATGTCTAATAAAAGAAAAAACAACATAATAAGATTAACTATCATTTTGGAATCACTTACTGTATAATATGATTTATATATCCATAAGCAAAGGCAAACCCCAGTCAATGGAAGACGGCTAAGTCCATTACGTTATTACTTTATTTTATTTTTTTGAAAGGTAATACGTTATTAAATTAATAAAGTGGTTTTCTCAATAGAGTGAATGAGTCTAATATTTTTTCATAACTAAACAAGGTAAACATACTTAAAACCCCTCAAAGTTTTACTCCCTCGGTCCCAATTTGTTTGGGAATTTGAAACTCTTAAAATTTAAGGAATCATCATTTATTAGTTTGTATGTCATTAAAAGCATTCTACTTTCTACTATGTCATTCTTATATTGTTTTTTAAACTTTTAACAAATGTTGTTAGTGGGTATTATAGGAAGTTAAAAAGAATCTTTTAGTCTAAATATTAGTTATGAGACTTATTTTAAAATATCTATAAATGGAATAAGTATTAAATAACGACGGAGGGAGTAATAAAAGTAAAAAACCCAAAGTTTTGAATTATTATTTAAATTACAACAACCCTCATTTTCTAATTATTAAATATTTCGCATCCCATAAAAGGTGGAACCCCTTCCAGTCCAACCCTACTTCACCATCTTTTTCTCCTTCCCACTCCTGCCCTCAGACAAAGGTGAGTTGCTTCCACTTTTGCTTTTTGTTTAATCCCTTTTTCTTTTGCTTCTTACTGATTTGAGGTCTAAGCTCTGCAATTTTTGGTCTTTTAAGGTTTGCAATGGAGGTCAACGGCTGCAAGGCTGATGTGGCTGCACCAGTGCCGTGCTCTGTTGTGGAAGCACTGGTTTTTGAAACCATTCTTGCTGCTCAAAGATCCCTTTTTGCCCTTCTTTTGGTACTACAAACATTAAATTTAGTTAATTTACAGTGAAGGGAACAAATTTAGCTCTGCATTTTGCATATTTTACTTTCCTGAATTCTTTTATTGGTTCCTTTTTCTTTTGGTTTTTCCCCTGATAACTGGTGCGGCGGTGCACAGGTTGATACTTTTTGTCACACACCCTATAATTTATGGGGTTTTATGTATAATTTTACCCTATTCAGTGCTTGGATTAGTTTTTCAATTTTTATTTGGTCATCAAGGGTTATGTTTAGGTTTTGTTGTTCTTCGAATCCCTATTTGAACTGACACTTTTAAGAATTCATCCTCACTTGGTTATATTTCTAACAGTGGACTGCAATTAGTAAGAAGACCTGTTTGTGTTTCTTTGTCTGTAAATTGATTGTTTAAACAATATGCTCATTTGGGGTCCTGTAATTCAGTAATAAATTGATCCCCAATGGAATTTGTCGTATGTGGTTGGATAATTTGTTATGTTGATACGCGTTTTTTGCTTGAAATTTTGTGAGTTTGTTGCTAGGCAGTTTCTTGTTTACCGGTATTGTACCTTGAACTACCTCTGACAGGTACCATAAGCCGTTGTTCGTTTGAGAATTCTTTGAGAACTTGGAGTGTTTGTATTGGATTTTATCTTGAAATCAACGACATGAGTGTACTTACATGCTATACTCAAAACTACACAAAACAATAGTGAACTTTACAAGTGTCTGGACCCGTGTTTGACTGATAGAACTTCTAGCTATTTGTATTGCATTCTGAATTTTCATTTACTTGAATAAAGTAGCTTTAGTATTAGCTCATTTTGCATCCTGATAAGCTCACTGATTGATGAAGCTAAAATATCTGAATAGCTGTTTTTTTTTTTTGTTTTGTATCATACCATTATGTATCAACAGTTAAAGTTTCTGAATAGCTGCTTGTTTTTTTGGGTATTGGGAGAGTTTACTACACTCCTTGTGCAAAATATGTTTTGAAGTACCCAGTTCCCGAACACCCAACAATCTTCTTACATCTGTTTTGTTTATATCTGCTAATATCAGTTGCCTCATTTTCTGCTTTTGTTTGTGTTTGTAGATGGGATCTGTCATCAAGGTTGTTGATGAGTTGTCAAAGTCGGTCTTGAATGAGAAAAGGTACTAGAACAGTTTTGATTATGCAAACAATTTAACTTGTATTGTTAATGACTATTCTGATTCAATGAATTTGGCAAGGTTTCCTTTGAATGAGCTCTATACTATAAAAAAGCCAGAGCAAGAAAATAAAGATGCTAGTGAAGAGGAAGATGACGAGGAAGACGACGGTGATGATGACCAGGATGATGATGATGACGATGCCGGTGATGAGGATTTCTCTGGTGAAGAGGAGGGGGATGAGGATGATGCCGAGGGTAATCCTCCAGCAAATGGTAACCAGGGCAGTGATGATGAGGAAGAAGATGACGAGGACGATGATGACGAGGATGATGAAGACGAAGATGAGGATGATGACAAAGACGAGGAAGAAGAAGAAGAAGACAAACAACCCCCAGCTAAGAAGAGAAAATGAAGTTTGGTAGTTTGTTTATTCTGGCTGGAAGTGGAAGTGGAAGTGGAAGTGTAGAAATAGGAAATTGTTAGGCTTTTAGTTTTTGTTTTTGTGATTTCTCAGATCTAGGAAAAGTAAAATGCTATCTTCCACCATGTGTAACCCTTTTTTATTATTACTATTCCTCTGTGTTTTGTTTTGTTTTGTTTTGTATTGTAATAACTGGGTGTTTTCGACTTCAGTCAGAAGTTTGTTTAAGTTGTTATTTGCCATAAGATTGGTTAATGTTACCATAAGATTGTGCTTCTCACTTCTCACTTCTCAAAAGGCTTTTCATTTTACATACCCAAAGTTGATAACTTGTGATCTGTATCGTAAAACCCTTGTCAAATCTTTCTCTATAATTTGTTATGGTAGAATAAATGAACGATCCATTCGGAGTTGTGGTACAAGTCTGTGTTGTACGGTGGCTGCTTTGTTAAGTTTCCAACAACTGTGCATGTTTTTGAGCCTTTTATGGTTGGCGCATATTAAAGGCTCTATGGCTTATAGATATAATTTAGAATCACCTTTGTTAGCATTCAGAGGTCCAAAGAATTGGCGTAAAGTCCTAAAATTAACGTAAAGCGGATTCCTCTGATCCATGAACAAACGGCCTTGACAGACATAATTCTCCCCTGTCCCTTGACAGGCCCTTAAGTGTGTCAATTGTGACGAAATCCAAAGATCTACGCACATCGCTCTTAACCCTTCCCAATTCGTGGGATATTCGCCCACATCGTATATACGTAAAGCCATTTAAAACAGTTATTAAATTTAATAACGTAGTGAATAAACAGATAATAATCCACAAATTATAACTTACACAGAATTCTTCCATGCAATGACTGAAAGACTAAACAGTCAACAAAGGTATACTTATACACAGTGCTTGCTTGCGGTGCACGCAATCCCAAATTTTATTTTATTTTTTTCAGCTTCCAAAAGATTCTTCTTCACATCTTCCTCTGAAAGTTGGGCTGGATCTGAACTGTTGATAAGCCCAACACTGTGCTTAGAGCCAACTGTTTCAGATAAAAAATTAATAGAAGATGAGGGCTTGTTTGGGTTGTCACAGATAATGGGCCTCTCCAAATGACTAAACGATGATCTGCTATCTGAAAACGCATCTCCAGGTCCACATGTTATAGCCTTGGGCTTTCCAATGTGGTCACTTCGAGCTAAGACAAGACAACGACTTATAGTGTGTTTTTTAAACCCACAATGCCATACATCAACATTATCTCTGCTGAAAATTTTAGACTTTATGTCAATTACTGGACCTCTGAATGCTGTGAAGTTAAAATACCCTAGTTTTATTGACAGGGCATTCAACAAGATGAAGAATCTTTCTGTAATGATAGATAGTTGTCTGTTGATGTACATACCTCAATGCCCAATGAACTCAGAAGGCTGTGTTAGGGTTAGAGTTTTTGACAACAGACTATGCGAACCTGATTGCAAACAGGCTGAGTTCGAGTACCGTGACGAATAAAATGAAAACGATAGCATCTAAAAATTAACAAAATCATCCATTTTTCTACCTAGGAATCGTGTTTATCAGAAGGAATCCGAACTTTTGTGTGATTTTTTAGCATGTATGTTTTTTTTAATACCATAAACACAAAGGCATATACATGCCCAACATACCAAAATAGAAATAAAGACATTCACATTAAAATCTTTTTTTGCTATTTGAGTGTTGGGATGATACGAGTGTATCACATTTGGGTCTTTGATGTCAAAGTACCGATTGTCCCTAGTATCCAATTTTTGATTTAATTGTACTAGGCAATGCAAATGAGAGAGACATTTGACTGTAAATTTGACTGTTGACAACACACTGTTCAAGAAAATTGAAATTGGATTTTCTTTCATACCAACCGTTGGATCATGGTGATTTCAAGTGCCTCTGCACGCAATGCCTCGCAGACCTGCTCAATACAGACTGCAGGGGAAATCAATATTTTTAACATACCCACGTTGCCCCATTATTCCAATTTTCTGCCTTGATTTTTTATTTAATTTACTAAAAGACCTAGACATTTTTATGCTGTAGTCAGTAGTGAAAATCATCTTGATGGGAGCCTCATTTGCATTGCCTAGTACAATTAAATCAAAAATTGGATACTAGGGACAATCGGTACTTTGACATCAAAGACCCGGATGTGATACACTCAGTATCATCCCAACACTCAAATAGCAAAAAGATTTTAATGTGAATGTCTTTATTTCTATTTTGGTATGTTGGGCATGTATATGCCTTTGTGTTTATGGTATTAAAAAAATATACATGCTAAAAATCACACAAAAGTTCGGATTCCTTCGATAAACACGATTCCTAGGTAGAAAAATGGATGATTTTGTTAATTTTTCGATGCTATCGTTTCATTTTATTCGTCATCACGGTACACCTAACTCACCTGTTTTGCAATCAGTTCACATAGTCTGTTGTCAAAAACTCTAACCCTAACACAAATTCTTCTACGAGTTCATTGGGCATTGAGGTCTCATGACATCAACAGACAACTATCTATCATTCTGAAAAGATTCTTCATCTTGTTGAATGCCCCGCAATAAAACTAGGGTATTTTAACTTCACAGATACAACAAGCAGATCCTCGACTTTATATCGATACAATCGATCTCATAATCACTGAAACGATTCAAATATTGGAATTTCCATCTTCATTGTAGATGCTTTTCCAATAACTTAACACAAGACCAATTAATCGGATAAAAATGCGGATTTTTCTTCGTTTCGATCAATTGCTACAGTAAAAAGTCGATTTATGAATACTACCTTCGGTTTTCTTCGTGGATGTAATGATTGTCTGAGAGACAATAGTTGCTAAAGCAGAAAAGTTAAAATAAAAAGCTCTTTCACTATTTTTCAGCAGTGAAAAGAAAACCGACAGTCACTATTGTACAACAGTAAAAAGGGAATATTAACAATGTGTATGATGATTAGCCACGTGGGTGGGGACAGCTGTATCCCAGCCAAAACAAATCATAAGCCGACACGTGGCAAAACCCGTAATATTATTTGGTTTTGCCTCTGGGCGGCCAGATTAAAATCGTAATCGAGAGGGCACTATAAATGTCCCTCTGTCCCTCTGCCAAAACCATTGTAAGAAAGAAGTTTGGAAAAACTATTTGAAAGAAGTTTGCCTTTAAGGTGTAGTCAACTTTTTAATAGATTTGAAGAATTGAATTGCTGCAAGCATGGCCATAACTTGCATGTGTCTAAGAGAGAGTCCCTCCATTGGTCTAAACATCTCATAGCTGAAGACAGGTGACCCACTCTCTGGAGGGAGGGGAGGGAGGGCTATTTTTGATTTTTGTTAATATCCAATGCTTTATATATTATTATTATTATTATTCTATTTTATGTAAGCACTTCATCATTTGAAGTGAAACAATTCACATTCAAAGATGAATGAAGTTGTTTCCTAAACCAAAAGTAAACACCATAGAGTTTATCTAAAACATTCATCAAACAGAATTAGTTAATCTAATTAACTTTATTATAGCCTAAAATGTGTGAAGGACGATCTTTAAACTCTAATATAAAATTCCTAAAATGTGTGAAGGACGATCTTTAAACTCTAATATAAAATTATAAATAGGAGCTTATAGCTCTCTCGTAAACAACTATAGTGCTCAACGCTGCATTTGTTGAAGAATCTAGATTTATGTGCGCACTACCGCACTTTTAATTGAATAATAAATGTCCGGTCAATCGCTAGATCGCCGTCATCGCCGGCCTAAAAAAATTAACCCGAGTTGACAAGACTTTTATTTCTCACGTTTATATGAGGTAAAGATTTACTACTTTTTTCCAATGTAGGGACATTACAGACGCAATCACTCCATTTCCTTCAATCTTGATCGAAGATAACATGGCAAGTTGAGGCAAGTCTTTGCTTTGAACACAGGGATCAAGGGACCGCACATTGGACCCGCAAGTCCTTAGGGCATCTCCAATGGGAGTGTTAAAATTATTTTCTAAAGCTTTTGAAAATGATTTTTTCCCATTGGAGTTGTTGTGATTCAGCAAAGCTTCATACAAAAGGTGTGTGCAATTGAACTGGTTCATAAGAGGACACGTAGGATTTTTTTTTTTTTTTTTTTTTTTGTTTCTGACACGCACATATATCTTTTCCCTCTGACCCGCACACATCCTTTAATTTTTTTCTTTTCTTTTCGCTTTTTCCTTCAGCAATGCAGGCTACCATAATAATAATAATAACAAATAATAAAATAAAAAATTTATAAGGTTGGTTTATGCTATAAAGTAATAAAATTGTGACGCCTGCCCGCATTAAATCTGTCGCTCTTATCCGTAATTGAATCCTGGCGTATATATAATTTAATAGTTAAATCAATTATATACGTAAGCCTTACGTAATTACATCAAAGTTAAGGCAGAAATGAAACGACACGAGGAAAATCTTAAACGACAAACAATGTCGTACCAACTAACGAAATGTAAATGATGTTTCCAACAACATTTACCTGAAAGAAACGTAAAAGAGTCTAAACATTATTACAAGTTCAGCTGAAAGATCAAAAGTCTAATGAACATAACAAAAGTATCATCCTCTCATTTCTCGAACCATCATAAGAAAACAATAAGCAAAACTTCCAAAAGCTGTTATGTTTTATGCCTCATAATAAACATCTTCGTCATAGAAGCTCGCACCACCTTCTCGGGGTGGGAAACATACATGCAAATAAATGGGTGAGTACATAAGCACTCAGTAAATGGTAGAAGTACCGTGTTTAACATTATCAACAAAAATAAACAAGACTATCAATCAACAATAACAAAATCACTATTTATTGTCACGTATGTATAGTAACACTCCCCTCTACTAGTCCAACTAGTAACCTCAACCAAACAAGGGATGAGTTGTACACAAGTCCAAAGACACTTTACGAGGTGAATACTGCACTACGACACATTCAAATTTCTCATCATATGGCATAGGGCTAGTCCTGAAGTGGAGTCCAACACCACGAGTCTAACCGACCATGGGGCATCAACCGTCCCGGTCAGGCTGCGAAAAAAAACGTGCCTCACCAGGGACGAGTGTACTTAATCTTTTAGACTCTCAAATATGTTTAAGCGTAGTTAAGCTAACTGCCTAGGTTCATTCCACATAAAAGCGCTTCCTGGGACTTCTAGCCTTAGACCGCTCTACACTATACTACTTATCACATTGCACGTGAAAGTGTTGGGCTACAAAGCACAACACCCCACATAAATAAGAGTTGTCTTCCGGTGATCTCACAAGCTTCTCCTCGTAGAGTTCTCCACACGATCTTTGTGGTACATCGTAAACTATACTCAAAACTATGTCATATAACATTTAAGGCGTATCACAATACATACTAAATCAGAGAGCACACCATATATAAACATTTCTAAATACAAACTCAACACCACCGTGTATCATATTTTCATTCCATCCATTCTTTCAAGAAAAAGAGCTACATATATAGTCACCATATTATATCAATTTCAGGTATAACTATATATAAATACCAACTTTACATTTTTTTTTTTTTTTTTACTGGAATCAAAAGAGTACATAAACCTTTTTTTTTAATACCTACGGCGGCATGCATGACTTCATACTTTTTTTTTCATCAAAAATTTATAACTACAGAGTTTATTATTAATATTTATCTATTTATTTAGGGGGATTCTATTTGGACCCCCCTATTTACTACTTCGGCGACTCCACTTACTACTGCACTATAAAAAAATTACTACTTGCACCATGATGATTTTTATATAGGAACATCAATCACACTTTGGTGTTCGCTGTGAACACCAACGTCGATCAGACGCGTTGGTGTTCATGAAAATACACCAATGTGATCGGCGTTCCCAATATAAAAAAGTGTTAAATCTTAACGTCGACCCACGACTTTTCACCTGGTGTTCCTAGTGGCATAACACTCGACGTTGGTGTCTTGCCACAACGAACACCAAATGAGTGGCGTTTTTTTTCACCCAAAAATATTCATTAATATGGTGCAGTAGTAGAAATAAGGAAGTCGGATAATCCCCTTTATTTATTTACTTATCTTTTCGCAACTTCATTTCTTTATTACAGTAAAGATATGGTGGCTAGCTAGGTTTTCTTTTCATGAATGTCGACAGCATCCTAGAGTTGGTGAACAACAATAATCAGAATAAAAAATAATCAAACCGAAAGAGAACCAAATAAAATAACACTAACAATAACACCGCTAAATACTTGGTTGACCAGCTCTTACCTTAAACAATTGTAAAAGTTTTGAATCGAAAGGCCAAACTTGAAAATCCAACAACTATGATAATCTTTCGATTCCTACAACAAGAATAACAACCTACAATTAATTTAAGGCATCTATCACAACCTAATTGTGTAGAAAGAGGGATTTTCGATTACCAACCTAATCAAGGTGATTCTTATGTCAAAACATTGCCCTCGTCGCGATGATCGTCGTGGTATGAATTATCTGAAAAACGATAACGCCAGTTAACCTCTTGGATGAAGATTATGTCCAGATTTTCTCCTTTCTCTGTTCTTGCGGTTATGGTAGGAGTTTTAAATAGGATATTTTCCATTAATATCTTATTATCTAATTAATTTAATTAATGTAAAATAGGTAATAGATTTATTTAAAAATAAATAAATTTTCAATTACCCTTTTACCCTTGATTAATTTCACGGATATTACAAAAAGATTTTTATAAAGTTGTAAAATGTTTATAAATTAATGATGTGACGGGGTAAAAAGTTTTATGATTGTAAGAAAAATGTTTATAGTGAAAAGGTTTATAAGTTGTATGACGTGGCACAGTCATAGAGTTTTTAAGACTGGAGATACTCTTATTTCCTTCTCAATTGCTCGATGTGCGCGGGTGGAAAAAATTTCTCAGCTTTTCCGATGGACAGGGCGGGCCTCGTATGTTTTGAGCAAGCACCAACTTCGAATTGGGTATTTTAGTTGAAGTTGTTTTTTTTTAAAAACATACTTATCAGCTTTTAACATCCGTAAGTCTGAAATTTAATTTATTGATAAGCGCCAACACGCTTTTACAAAGTAGTCTTTGTAATTTCTATAGTTTTCCAAATAAAAAATAAAAAAACTTGTTTGTATATCTTTTTCTTTTTTTTTTGGCCAAATAAATTTTTTTATTAGGACATTTATCAATTGGAAAAAAATTTGGGTCTTTATAAAAATAAAAAAAAAAAAAAATTATATTATGTAGGATCAGATTGAATTTACACGAATTTTTTTCCTTTTAAATAAACACGTATCAGTTGGGTTTAAGGCCATGATGCCTCTCTCCTCACCACTATAGGGCCACCGCCTGGCGATGGACCCAGCCTACATGGGCATGTCGCAGAAATTGTCGGCTAAGAAAAAGTGTTCAATTGATATGTTTGTGCAAAAACGATAGACACACACAAAGCGTCTCAAATATACGAGCAAGGATCATCTCAAGTGCATTTTTTTCATTGTCGAAACCTGGATATTTTATTAATAAACACTATAAAAAAAAAACATACAACGGGATGTTCAAATTATACAAAAATTGATTTAGTGCATAATAGTCTCTCAAATCAACTTCGTTTCTACTGCCTTCCTCGCTTACTCTGACGAACGGAAATGAAAATCGTCTTTGGGGACGTGAACGATCATCTTGGTGGAACTCATAAATCGCCAAGACTCAAAGTCCTTGCACAACCTCTCAAACAAAAATCTCCATAAATCAATATTATCGTCTTTATACATGTTAATTTTCGCGCAGATTATCCATCCAAGTCATTGGGTCATCGGGTTGATTAAAAATCATCCAACAACTTCGTGAATGAGCTGTTTTCACGGCGTTGGACCAGATGGCGATCCACGAGTCACATGCAAAGTGGACCGGTGGAATCATCTCGAAGTGCATTCATTTTTACACATTATCATCAAACGATTAGTTTTAAATTAAAAAAATCTACTGCTAGATAATTTTACGTATTTGGATGTGTGGTTAGATCTCTTCCACTTGTGATAACACTTCCTCAGGTGCTTGAGTGTTGCGGTAATTTTAATTTATCCATTGAAGAATGAGGAAGACGGGTCAACTTTATAAAGGTTATCAAAACTAAAATTTGACATCTATGGTTGATGACGAAAATCTGATACTCAGGTGATTAATGTTTACATGTATTGGATTTGATATATATCTCCATTGGAATTGGGATGACTCCATGCTGTTTTGATTTGAATTACAAAATTATAATATCAGAGAACGAAGGCATAAGGGGTGGTGGCGCAGTTGGCTAGCGCGTAGGTCTCATAGCTAAAGAGTGATCCTGAGGTCGAGAGTTCGAGCCTCTCTCACCCCAATATCTTTTGCTGTTTTGTTATTCCTTTTCCTTCTAAGCCAATTTTTTGCTGTCCCTTATCTGTTATAAAATAACCATTATAAGAGACTACATGATATCAAAAACCACCAAAGATGGTAAGGAGAAAATGGTAGTATAGATATATCACTGAATATATTTCTCTGCTAAGATAATTAGATAAATATGGATAATAATTGCTGCTATTCCATCTCACTTATGTTTCTTCCGGCATGGATATATATACACAGAGAATAGCTCTGGCCAAAGCCATTAGTCATCACATGTCATACTAGCAAACCCCCTTAAGCCTTCACGTGATGTTAGCTAAAAAAGGTTGGCTGAGTCTATCTTAAAGATAATTATCCAACGGATAATTATTAACGCTGCAAGACCGATTAATTAAGGCATACGACATATTATACGCGCTTTATAATTATAGAAATATCCGTCGATTACACCATATAATTACGCCGATACTTATCCAATTTGTCGTGTTTCTTTGAGACTTAATTTATTAAGAAACTAATTTGCTAGCCAAGATTTTTACACTGCTGAAGAGATAGATATTATATCTAATTGACATCCACGTGTACGAGAACATTATCCTTTTTTTTTTTTTTTTTTTTTGGTTTTTGGAAGGGTTCCTTATCCTTCTAAGCCCAACCATAAAGAGGAACGTTTTGGGTTCGTTGTAAATTATTACTTCTCTCACCCTATTAACATGTCAACGTTTAAGCACTTTAGCTATGGAATCGCACTCAAAAAATGGTTATGGAAATTATCTACGGAGCGAACCTCTTTCCTTTTGATATTATCCACATGACGAATTTCTTTCCCTTCGATATTATTCATATGACGCCTCTCTCCTTTGATATGATTGTCTAGAGGGCACATCTTCAATAAAATATTTATCCACGACGAACCTCATTCATTCAGATAATATGTATTAGTTAGACTCTTTCAGTCAGATAATCATGGTTCAGATTTTCTACGTGAGGTGAGTTCTACCCGTCAATACTATCAACATAAAAACATATTTTTCACGTGAATAATATTAATAGGTAACCTGACAAAAAAAATGTCAAAAAAGGTAAATCTGAAAACAAAATATAAGGAAGTCATGATTTCCGAATTTCTCTTTTAAGACCTTTTTTTTGCTTATAGCCTTCCAACCACAATTACCTCACACACCCATTTAATTACTTTTGATACTTCTATTATTATTTTTTCACTTCATCACCACATTAAGACTTTATAAAAAAAGAATACACAATTACTTAATGCACAAAACCTAAAAATAAAAAAATTAAAAAATAAAAAAAATAAAAAATAAAAAAAAACAAAAAAAAACACATGAACACATAAGAAGTCAAACATTGAATTAGTAATAGAGATGTTTAAGTCAAACATAAGACTTTATGGCTCGCTAAAAGAAGGGTACTCCTCCATTTTTTTTTATTAGTCGTTTTTGTGTGACACACATAAACTAAAAAAAGTGATTAATGTATCTCAAATATAATACTACATTCGCTCCAAAAATATAAGTAAATCCTATGTTTTTCATTTGTCCATAATATAAGTTCATTCCACATTACTAATGTCTGAATTTTATTACGTTTTTCATATCTTACCTACTAATTTATTATCGATCCAACGATTTTTAATTACTTAACAATTATCGCGTTAATGATAGTCAACCTGGCATTTTAAACATTAACCTTTAAATTTATGACGTTCAACCATTTTCTTAATTTTGTGAAAAACCTCTAGGATGACTTATATGGGACAGAGTTAGTATGAAATGCCTAGATTGTCCTTCTTTAATATTTTGAATATATTTGTAATAATTAAATACACTATATTGGAAATGTAAATATACATTGATAGAACCAAAATGACCATTGGTGTTTTTTTTTTTTTTTTTTTTTTTCTTTTTTCCAACGAACGAACCACTTTATTTCGACAGCTAAAAGGCAACCAAAGAGAAAGCTAAAAAAAAGTTATACATCAAAGTTTTAAACATAATCAAAATAACTCATCCCAAGCCAGTCGAAGATTCATTGCTCGTTCCACCATTTGTGACAAAAAAAACTGAGGCCGGGGGCCTATCTTCTTTGTTGCCATGAATGCATCGATTCCTCCACATCCAGATTCCATACAGAGCTTCCCTCCATGTATACTTCCACTCCGTGGTGCCTAATAGTGGCGTAACCTGCCGAGTAAGGTTCAAACGAATCCAGTCTCGGACTGTTGTTGCCTCAAAAAATCTCCCTAGGTAAACTCAAACACCAAAGAGTGCTTGCCCAGGGCAATCCCTAAAAGTATGTAGTATCATTTCATTATCTTCACCACACAAAGTGCATTTGGGTGAAGGAATGATGTGCCGTTTTGCTAACAGAGCTCCCACAGGAAAGGCCTCATGAGCAAGGTTCCAAAGAAGAAAATTACCTCAAGAAGGGCCCTTTAGACTCAAAATCTGCTTCCAAATCCCATCGACTTGCACTTGGGTAGTAGGACCCAGCTATAACTGCCAATGGTAGCCTGCACTAACAGTATAGGTTCCTTTCGGCTCATCTCTCCAAATATACTCGTGATCGACGGTATCCAGGCCTTTCCAAAGAACTGAATATGCTTTGCAGATGCTTCTCTATATTAGGGAACTCCCTTGTTTAGGTGTCGCCGTCAATTCTTTATATTTATGTGTGATGACCTGAACCCAATGGGCATCTTTTTGGTGAAGGAGTTGCCGGACAAGCTTCCCCAACAGGACCAAGTTCATCTCTCGTAACTTGCGTATCCCCAAACCCCCCTGATCCTTCGGTTTTGCGTGATAATATCCCATGAAAGGGTGTGCGGCTTCCTCGACTCCTCGGTGTCACCCCATAAAAGTCCTGCGGATCTTCTACATGCCCAAAGTGATGGTGGACGGGAGAGAATGGTTTGCATTGTATAGTAGGTCTGCGTAGAGAGGAACTTTTATCAAAATATTTCTGCGCGCTTTAGATAACGAGTTCGCCTTCCATCTAACAAGTTTGCACTTCATTTTATACAAAAGTGACGAGTAATGTATCACCTTTTGCCTCCCCTGTAGTAGGGGCACACCCAAGTAAGTCCCTAAGGATGGAGTATAGTGCATAGAAAGTGCATGTTCAATAGCCGCCTCGATGAGTCCTACATTCGCCGAGAGTGTAAAAAAGAAGACTTGGACGTGCTATTTTTCCATCTGAGCATTGACAAAATTTACTCAACACATCCTCCATAGCTTTGGGCTTGCTCCACCGATGCCTCCCCAAAATGTAATAAATCATCCGCAAAAAAAATATGGGAAATCAGGGGGCCTTGTTTCGATAAACGAATCGGTTTCCATTTCTTCATTTCAACAGCCCTGTTTATCTCTCTACTAAGAACCTCCATACACAGCACAAACAAATAAGGAGCCACGGGGTCCCCTTGCCTGATTCCCCTACTTGGCGTAAAACCTGCTAACTTGGTGCCATTCCACAAAAAAGAAAGACTTACAGTGGTAATGGTGTGCATGAGTAGCCTGATAAGATTATCACTCAAACCAACAGTTCTGAGGATATTCTGAAGGAAGTCCCAATTCACTCGATCATATGCTTTTTCAAGGTCCACTTTCACGATCATGTACCCCTTATTGCCTTTCTTCGAATGGAGAAAATACAGGACTTCTTGTGCAATTATAATATTTTCCGCGCTACTCCTACCTGGGATAAAGGCACCTTGGCTACTACTAATAAGATCACCGATGATTAACCGGATACGGTTGCCCAGAACTTTGGTTATAATTTTCGTGATGACATTGGCTAGCGCAATAGGACGAAACTGAGACGGAGTTTCCGGATTGTCCACCTTCGGGATGAGGGTTATAAGGACCTCATTCATATGTGTCGGATACGATCTATCACTGAAAAGCCTTTTTAACAAATTCCACCATCGATTGACCGATAACCCCAAAGACCTTTTAAAGAATATTGGAGGAGGGCATCCGGTCCTCGCTGTTTTATACGTGCCCATACCAAAGCAAGCCTCCTCGATTTCAAGTTCGCAAGCGTCCCTATTAAACAACTGGAGAGAAGCGTGGGATAACGGAGGAAACACCAAGGAGAAGTCTCGGGTGAGCTCAGAATCATCCGCCGAATAAAGTGTTATATAATAGTTACGCATCATTTCCTGAATTTCTGTTTCATCAACACACCATTCCCCATTCCCTTTCTTCAAAGCCTTGATGTGTACCCTCTGTTTGTGTCTAAGTGCCGTAATATGATAGAAATGAGTGTTGTTATCACCTTCCAAGATCCATTGAAGCCGAGACTATTGGTGCCAATAAAGTTCCTCTTGCCTCAAAATATCATTATATTCTTGGCGTAGTTTCGACTCCAAATTAAATAAAAATTTGGACGGATGAGCTGCTAATGAATATTGGACCCCTTCAAGCCTACTGCTACAATTATTTTTTCTATAAAAAAATATTGCCAAATACTCTCCTATTCCATATTTGAGTTTTATCCATAAAATGATGTATAATATCGGCTATATTCGGCAGGCTAGTGTCCCGGTTGTTTGAACAAAATCATCGAACTCGGAATGACTCAGCCAAGCATTCAGAAACCTCCTTATATTGGTAGCCGGACGAACGATGGTTCTCGGTTGTAATTGAAGGAGTAGGGGATGGTGATCGGAGTGGATTTTGGGCAAGTGGAGAAGAGTTACCTCAGGATTCTGCACGAGCCAACTATCGTTACACCAAACTTGGTCCAATCTTTCGCGGATATGTGTTCCCTTGAAGAGAGGCCCAGTCCAAGTGAATCTGGGACCTTGGAAACCCACACCCAGCAGGTTACACGACTGTATCATATGCCTCATTTTCTCAACGTTAACCCCCCCCCCCCCCTTAGCAGCCTACCTCCATGTTTATCGTCTTGATCGATAACTTGGTTGAAATCACCCATCAAGCACCATGGATGACAAATGCAAGCTGACAATTGCGAACACTAGGTGTGGGGGAGGCATAAATTAAATATAGGATCCATTGAATGCGTCTGTTTTTGCAAACGGCGAGATTTAGGCACTGCGTAGTGCTAGATAAATAAATCAAATCAACGTCGTTATCATTCCAAAAACACCAAATACCTCCGGAAAAACCTCTCGCCTCCACACATAACACTTTGTTAAACGGTGAGTTATATAGAATCCGCCACGCCTTCTCACTCGAGGCACGGGTTTCAAGTAGACAATGCACACTTGGCTTGTGTTTCTGAAGCAAATCCTTAAGATTAAGAAAAAAATCGAGGGAACCAACCCCCCTGCAATTCCAAGTAAGAATATGCATTGAGTATGGGTTTAGAGGATTGATCGGGACCCCGCTTCCACCATTTCCAAGTCGTCGGGAGGTTCATCACGCAAGCTCCAAGTAGCCGAACCCCTATGTCTGGCCTCCATATCGACTGGATTACTTCTCTGAAGTACCCCCTCATCCGGCGGGTTTGATTTAAGGTAGTTAGAATCACCATCCATTTGAGGTATTAATCTCCCATCCAAGTCCTTTCCCTACCATTGGTGTTTTTTAATGCATTGGAAATGTATTTTTTATTATTTGAAGAGTATGACTTTAATTAAATCTTGTAATTAATATGAGGGCGTAAGTGAAAAAAAAATATAAAATGATATATTGGTAATCTAAAATGACAAATATAAATGAAAAAAACATATTCTGAAAAGTGGCCGTTAAAAAAAACGGAAGGAGTAATTCAAAAGTCATGTGAATCCTCCGTTTTGGCTTTTTTCCTCTACATAAGTTTTGGTACAATGATCAAAGTTATCTTGTACAACAAGTCATTTGCATATGACATATTGACATAGAGACAAAAGAAAGATGGAGTAATTAGGACAAGTATGCTGAAAGCATTAAGTTAAGAAATTAGCTAAAGAAGTAGAAAGATGTCAACAGTTATTATTGACAGTCAACTACATTAATCCCAGACTCCCAGTTACAAAACATAAGGTGGTTTCACCTGAGATCCATTACATAGTAGTTTAATTAGTACAATTGGCTGGCTTTCAGTCAGTGCCAATCTATTCCCCCAAGTGTAGTAGATCCCAATCCTTCCCACACTTCACTAGTACTTCCAACTTCTTCATTATCAACACCTTCCATTTCGTCATCCCACCACCCTTTGCCATTTGCATCTGCATTTTTTTTTTTAATAAAAAGACGTTAGTGCCCCAACAAAATCGCAGGGAAATGTCTTTTTGTCTCTTGTGGCTTCACATGGAGGGTTGAGTGTGTTCTCCTGCCAAAATTGCTGCCATGTGTTTGTCCGTGCACAGATGCGTTGTGGCACCCCACACGTACTTAACGTACCAGCAATTTCGGTTGGAAAACACACATAACCATCACAAGGGGGAAAGTAAGCACTATTTTTATATCACATGGAGTGGAGTTTCAAATCAAATCGGGAAGATAACAAACAAAGGTATAGTAGGAGAGTACAGTGATTATAGACAGGCAATGCCTTTTCATTGCTCTTCTCAGTCTTTCTCTTTATTCTTCTCTTAGGTTCTGAATCACCTCCAAGAACAGCTATAATCTTTCTGCTGCATTCAGTATTATCACCTTCACACAGAGGCAATCTAAAATTAGCACCAGCAAATATATAAACAACATTCTGGACAGTCTGAATTACCCCACTTATAGAGGTCATATCTAGCCACATAATTCACTCTCATATGGGTGTATTATCAGCTAGGTTTTTAGGACGACGTTGTACTACTTCGTTTCCTGCAATCATGCCTAATAATTATTAGCGGCATAAGCAGATTTATTTGAAGGATGCAAGACAGTAAATGCATTTATCAACTCAGAAGAAAGATCAACGATCTATAAAAGTAGCAACTGAATTACATGAACAAATGCAGCAATATACCTCTTGTCCTCTTCTTTCCTTCCTCTGTACCATTTGTGTGGTCACCACCAAGCTCAATGTCAGCAGAAGAACAAACATCGTTATGCTCTTTTTCGGAGTCCTTGAACTCTTGAAGGACAATATCAAGAGCAACTTCCTGTCCTCCTTTATCACAGCTACTCACTGATCCACCACCAAAAGGAGATGAAAATGGCTTCTCTTTTTTTCCCTGTGACAAAACACACATTTATTACAATCAACATGAAATTAACTATTCCAGATACATGAAAAATCATAGTAAGAATATTTAACTGTTTAAATATCATGTAGTAGATGTTCACAAGGTCAAAATATCTTCATCTGCTTTAAAATGGTATCATGTCAACAATTTGACAAGTGACAAGTGACATCAATCTGATACAATACCCAACTAAAATAAATGGTTCAATTATTTGACAAATAATCGCCTCTTTTGCCCTCTATCAAATGGTTAAAAGACAAAATGATGTAGCACATCATAGTAATTAGTAGCATTTTATTTATGTTTTAAATTAATGAGTAGTCAAATGGGCTTTTGCAAGGGTATGTTTTAGGTAAATGGGCTTTCAATCTTATAAATACCCTTATTTCCCTAGAAGTTAAGCTTAGAATGTAATCTTGAATTCTCTTTATGAGTAAAATCACTTAAGAGCTTGGATTAGCTCTTGTTTATCGTTTTTATTTCTATCGTTGTAGATCTTCTACATCACAAAATAAACCAATATTCAAATTTTTCTTCATCACCTTTCTTTTCAAAGGATTTTGGAGATAGCATCACAAGCCATTTGAAGGGAAATTTATGTAAGGTTTCTACAGTGAATTACTTATCTCGACAATTTAATATATGGCATCAATCTTGTATATGCATCTAGGTGCAGTTGATCATGGATTGCAAATATAAGCATGGTGGATGTAGAAATTATTTCTTAGTGTTGCCCTCCCATGGAACATAAGGATGCTAATTGAAGATGTCCTGCCTTGAGACAATAGATTTTAACACCAACAAACCATACTTAACAGTTAGCTAAAAACGGTGTCCCTAGTCTATCAGCATTCAGCACCTTCCAAAAATGATTTTTGAAGGCAAACTATTATGTTCACCAAAAGTTAAAACATATGTGTAATAATATGCAACTGCAAGAGGAAGATAGTTCACTACAACCAGATAACTCAACAAACACAGCAATGTTGTGGGAGAAAACAGGGAAATTCTTGTGTTCAACTGTGCGAAAATACAAAACAGATCTGGTCCATGTGGAGTGACTACCTAATATTTCCATAATGCAAAATAAAGTTGAGCGATACAACATGTTGATTATGAACGGTTCTTTTCACAACCTACGAAGAATTTTACCAAACAGCTATTATATCGGGTGATATGCGGCCTACTTACTCTAACTCTTACATTCATGTGGGACACATCTGCACTAAAATCCACCATCTAGTGATTAGTTGGGGCCCACTTGCACACATATGCACCATGATGAATGAATTTTACTGAAAAGTGCTGCACTTTTGTATGACAATTGTACCATAAAGTTTTTCGTAATGTAAACTTGTATATGTCAAAGAAGACTCAGACACTACAGAGAATAAATTCAAGACATCCCAATATACAAAATTAATAGTACATGTCTTGTTACCATAAGATCATGCAGGCAATTGCGATTTAAACCCATTATTGATTAATTAACTACATGATAATCTGTAATATGCAACAAAGTTCTTATATTGATTTGAGCTCTCTTTATCAGATTAAATGAGAAATTTCAAGAATTGTTAATTTAAATTAGTGTACAGCTTAGGTAATTTCCTCTTTTGCAACATTCTCCCCAATTTTGGAAAAAAAAAAAATCAGCAAAGGTATTAAAAGCATAACTGACCTGAAGTGATCCCGGCAGCGAAGAAGTCTTGTGCAGTTTTTTGTTCAAAAAGTCAGAGAGCGAAACCCGTGATCCCACCGTTTCATTTGTGGTCTTAATGTCTTCATTTTTTCTGCTATCACTTGACCTGAACAATTATACATGAGAAAAATAATAAATCCAATCAAGAAATGCTGAAAAAATAAGAAAGCCTGTTTTGTGGGGTAATTTATTCAGTTGACTTTACTTATTTGTAGAACGAAAGATAAATGTAGAAGGAATGGAGCGTTGGCCCAGAGCCCTGATGGATGGTTGCTTTGACTTCATCTTCTTCGAATGGTGTCTCCCATCTTCCCTGTTTTTGGAGGCAAATTTGCAGGGGCCAGAAAATTTATTCAGCGGGATCCAAAAATACATAATTTTTCAAGGGGGAATGAGGGAGAAGGACAAAAATATTTCATCAATTGAGTAGAAGGACAGTCTTTTGAAACTTTTGCATAAAGGACAAAACTATTTATTCACTGTCGAAATTCACTTGTGTTCAAAATTCACTGTTTAAATTCACTGCCGAAATTCACTGTCTAAATTCACTAATTTTCAAAATTCATTGTCGAAATTCACTAATTTTCGGGATTCACTGTCAAAATTCAACAAAAATTCACCGATTTCGGGATTCACTGGCAAGATTCACTGATTTTCGGGATTCACTGTTTGTCCTTCTCGCTATAAAAATTATGCAGTTGTCCTTCTCCCTATAAAAAATATGTAGTTGTCCTGTTACTTAAAAATATTCCAGATTGTGTCCTTATCCCTAATTTTCCAATTTTTCATTACAATGCATAGTTCATAAATTATAACTACAAGATCCAAAAGCACATAATATATAATACATTACATAGTTTACAAATTACAACTGCAGTCTATGCTTTCTCGTTTTTAAAATCGTTCAATTATAACATCTTAATACCATTGAACACCCCTTTTTCAATAAAACAAACAAGACAGTCATTTAAAAAATCATCATGATTCCGGTTGCACAAATTCGTCTTTGATAATAGTTGCAAAGAAGCATCTTTACGCACTTGTTGTTGTTACCGGCAAAACCAATGCTTACTTCAAAAGTCGATACAAGATACAGCAAGTGTTTTCTTGTTTGCACAAACATTGTAGATAGATTGTCAAGCCCATTCAAGTGACTAAACCTGCCATCTTCTCATTGATTCAAAATATATGTCGGCAATTAATTTTCAAGCATCATACTTTTAGTATTTCACAAAATTTAGTGCTAATGCAAAAAAAATTGGTTAGTGTAGCTCAGTTTTTTCTTGACGACTTCTCTCATATTTCATATGAGTCAAGAACTAAATTTCATATTATATATACCGTATACATTGTGAATGTCAACAAAAAAAAAAAAGAAGACCCAAATCACTCGATAGTCAAATATTTAAGAGTTCAAACTTCAAATTCAAGTAAGAACACTCAACAACACAGTCAACAAATCAATTAATTACTTCTAAATTCTAATCTATACACAACATAAAAATCATGGAAATTGAAAAAATACTGGAAAGGGAAAAAAATTTACTTGAACTGAATTGAAATTGAGTTGAAGAATAAAGTTGAACCTGAAAAACACTTGATGGAAAAACAGTACCGGAGGTGGTGGAGTCGTGGAGGACCTGCTGCCGACCTGGTCACCTGGAGTGGAGGTGGAGAAGCAGTCCAGTCAAGCAGAAGCTGAGAAGGGGGATGGGTGGGGGAAAGCTTTCTCCGGCGGCGATGGTGGTTGCTGCAGCTGGGTAGTGGTGCGGACGGGCTGGGGAGGTTTGAGGAGGGGGAATTAGGGCTTGGGTGGGTGTAATTGGGTTTAACGTTAGGGAAAGAAAGGGAGGGAAGGGGGAAAGGCGCCGAAATTCAAAATAAATAAAAGAAAGGGAGGGAAAGGGATCGAAATTTTTCTTGTCTGGGAATAAAATAATCCAAAGCGATGTCGTCACGGTTTCATGGAATCTGTTTAAATACATGTTGGTTTGGTTTCCTTAGCAAGAAGCAAGTTCATAAAAAAAAAAAATCAGAGGTGTTTTTTCTTTTTTATGGATTAAGGTTGAATAGGACACATTTAATTTAATACTACATCCGTCCAAAATGTAAGTCATTTTAGGCTTTTTTACACATATTAAAAAAGTTAATTAAATTTGTTATTTGTTATTAATTTTCATTAAAAAAGACTAAAATAACATTTCATTGGTATTAATGCAGAGTAGTAAAAAGTGGTTGAGTATATAATAAATTAGGGGTAGAATGAGAAAGATGTAATAAATGTTTTATTGGTTTTGTAAATGAACTTACATTTTAGGACAAAACTAAAAAGTTAAAAGGACTTACATTTTGGGACGGAGGTATTACTTAATGTGGCAAAAAGACATAGGAAAATAAACATGGTTTATAAGGACAAAATTAATTTGATAATCCAATGGACATTCCATTAAATACGTATTTATTGCATCAGTTACACAATAAATTAATGTTAATATGCCAATTAATGTCACTGCATGAATTTTTATGTTACGTCATCAGTATGAATTAATGAACGAACTTCACTCTTGAATTTCATTCTAAGTCATTGTTTAAATTAATGTCATTGTGTCAATTAATGTCATTGCATGCATTTTATGCTATGTCACTACATGAATTAATGACAATACGAGAGTTTTTGTGCTACGTATGTGTATGGATTGATGTCACTTCAGCTATGTTACTTCATAATGTCTTACATTGAATTCACTAATTCTAATTCTAATGTGTGTTTTATTGGTTCAAAAATAAATGTTTTTTATTCTAAACAAATATTTGTAGGTTTATCTTTTGATATGATTTGATTCTGATATAAAAAAATTACACGGTATTTGAAGGATTATTTTTTGGTATGATTTGATTCTATTTGATTTGTTTAGCATGTTTGATACATGTACTTTTAATTGAAGCAATAAATGCATATTAAATGGGATTCTGTTATAAAACTATGAAAATAATGGAGGAAGAACGAGAGGAAATACAACTATAGAAGAAGGGAGAATTGCTTGTGTCTTATTCCAATAGTATAAGAGGGTATTTATAGTAGATGTTACAATGTGAACACAATAATCTAAATTAATCTCAAATTTACGTAAATCAATCAGAATAATAGATAATTCATCAATGATATTATTTCATAACACTCCCCCTTGGATATCTATTATTAAAAATACAACAGATATGATATGGCTCATTAAAACATTACTAAGAAAAAACTCAGTGGGAAAAAAACTTAGTTAAGGAAAATGAGTACATATTTATCTATTTGATTACTCCCCCTGAACCAAGCACCAATTTAGATATTTCAATTGCAGCATCCCAATGCTCTTCACTGGTCTTTCAAATGTTGCAGTCGACAATGTTTTGATAAATAATTTTGCCGGATTATCGGTTGACCGGACATCAATCTCCTCATTCTTTTGCAAATCATGAGTAAAGAAGAACTTGGGTGAAATATGTTTTGTTCTATCATCATTAATATAGCCTAATTCAATTGAGATATGCAAGATGCATTGTCTTCATATAGTGTAGTTAAATGATTTTCATTAATTATCATCTAGACAATGTCTCAATGAATAAATGCTAGAATCGATTGTCTCGATTGTAGTTGCATAACGTATATGTCATGTACTATTAACTTTGTTAGAAAAACCAGTGGGAAAAAAAAAACTAGACAAGGTAAATAGTTCATGCCATATGCATTTCTATGTGTTACCTTTGATCGACTTCATTAAAACCTTTAACTAAGAAAACCCTTTGGGAAAAACTTGGTTAAAGGGAAAAATAGTACAATCATTGGTTTTAAGACCAAATCCACACAAAAGTTTGAAGTTGTCGCTCTTCCTGACGACAACAATCTTTCAAATGTACGCATTCCATTATTATAAACACTTATTATCCAAAACCGATGTAGGAATAATCTTAGTGAACAAATCTATTAGATTGCCACTAAAGCGTACTTTTTCATATCACTCTCCTTTAGAGTTTATTGGATAGTCGAATGTAGGGGCTAATAAGTGTCATTCCCACTACTCACTTGTGCAACACATGCAACACAATCAATCAACATCAGAATCGGCTAATTAATGGGGAAGTAATATAATTGAAATCTGCATGCATATATTGTTAGGTGTGATGCCCGAAAGACAATTTTGTAATTGTTTTATTTAATAAATGAAATGATGTTATTACTCATATTTATTATTCTCATATTCACCGATTTGACAATAGTATTTACACTACAGAAAACCCTAAAATATATCGTTTATGTAATCACCTAACTCAGTGTATGGGATATACACGGGAGGATTGAGTTAGTGAAGATGTACTTAAAATACAATTAGCCCGTAGTGAAGTTAATCGAGAGTATCGGGTCTCTCCTTTAACGTGCTATTAATGCGCCCAGAACACAATATGTGTGATTGTCTTATCCGGACTTTCGGTTAAGAGAACCTAATGGGGCATTTATATATGATAGATATATCATATAGAATTTGGACCGATTTGATTAGAGTTCACGATATAATTCCGTAATCGAAGTCTTATCGAATCAATGGATGATCATATTTATGGATATATCTTAATCCTGAGGTGATCACGATCAACTGCTTGAATCGATTATGAAGTTTGACTTGACGGTTAAGGATTACACCGAGTCCGTGGTCCGAATTACCCCATCTTGGCATTGTCTTCGGATTGAGTGAGTTATCCGTGTTATCACAGATCTACGGAATCCATTCCTTCCATTTATGGAAGTAGATGAACGATTCCACTTATTTGTTAATCCTAGAAACTGATCGATCGCGCGAGTTCATATTACACTGATTAGCTACCAGTGAGTTGTATGAATTAATTGATCACTAGGGGGTTAATGGTAAATAAGGATAAGAGGTTCTAAAAATGGTTAACGGTAACTTCCCGATTTAGAATGAACAGTCTATGAAGGATTAATCCATATGTAATGATTGTATCAATGGACGCTTATTATTATTCTCGTGAGGAGATAAATATAATCTCATAATCGGAGGAGTGCAGTCACGGGATTATGGTGGCATATTCTGTGATTGATTTATCGAATATAATTATTCGTTCGTAAGATAATTATTTATTTGATTTATCGGAGTCGATTATTAGTCCATGGTCCCCGACGTGCCTCCTAATATAGCATAGCTATTCTCGGACGTCGAATCCTAATAATATTAATTTAGTTCTTGTTGGACTTTATTAAAACGATATGTGAATTAATTGTTTAGTGGACTATTAAATTAGTTGGGCTAAATAATTAAATACACTAAAAGACATTTTTAAATTGACTTACTGAATTGGTGTGTTGACCAATTTTGACCCAAATTGGTCAAATATGCGTGGACTTTGAATTTGAAGGAAAAGGTGCGCATGTTATATTATTTAATTATTAATGAATTAGTTTTCTTGGATAATTATTTAATGTGTGATTTATCTTTTATTTGTTAAATGATAAATCATGGAATATTAGATAATAATATGTTTTATCCTAATTTGTTTGGGATAATTATTTTATTTATCTTTTATTTGGAAAAAGGATTAATGTAATAATTATCTCTTAATTATTTAATCCTTGGAGGACAAGAGATTACTTCTCATATATAAAGAGAGTTCTCCTGGCCTTAACACACATGATATTTTCGACTTCTCCTCTTAGAGAAGAAGTGATAAAATTCGGCCAAGGGGTATAAGGGAGAAATCTTGGATTTTTTCCGGGTAGCATATCGGAGGGGTTCGAGTCGAGAATTCCTTCCACCGGGAATTGCTTGGATCACACGATCGGAAGACTGTGGTGCTCTTCACATCTTCACATTCATCCTTTGCGGTTCTTCAACTTGGATTTTGAGATCCAAGAGGTATGATCTACAACCCCCTTGTAGATATAGATCTAGTTGTTTTATTACGTGTATTATATAGATCTAGATCCATAAATCGCTTCCGTTGCGGATGGTATTACTAACAGTGGTATCAGTCGCCATGGTGATCTATATTTATACGTATAAAATATTAGATCTAGGAGTGGTAAAACATGTAGATTTTTTGTCCCAATTTTTTTTTTTTTAAAGGGCCGAAATTTTGTTTTTTTATTTTTTTATGATTATGAATGTCTTGGTTGAAGAGATGGATTGGGGTTGATCTTTGTTTCTTTCGTTAGATCTATTGTAGCTCTTTTGTTTAGTAACAATTGAGCATAGGAATTGTATTTTATTTATGTCAAATTTCAAAATTTATGTAAAAGTAGCATCTTTTATTATATTTTTGATGTTCCGGGTTCGAGACCATGAAGATGATGTGTTGAAGATCATGGTGTTGAAGATCATCAAGAAGGTAAAAACGGGAGGAGGCCGAATTGTTTAATTATTTTTTTCCGTCGGCAATTTTTTTTTTGGCGGCTGCAAAAATTTTGTTTCTTGTAACCTAATGTATTAGGTTTAGCCGCAAGTTTTGACCAAATAATAAAAATAAAATAAAATATTTACATAACAGCCGTGTGAGAAAAAAAAAAAATTATTATAAAACAAGTTTGTAATATAAATATATTTTAATATATTGGTATATTACGGCCTCCTCTCCTCGGTGTTCGTGGTTCGTGATCCGGCGGTTCGAGTTCAAGATTCGAAAATCAAGATTCGAAGACAACAAGATTGTAATTTATTTTTCCTAGGATAGATTAGATACGGGGGTACCAACAATCCATCTCGGTGTTTAAATTTTCCGTAATTTATTTTTTATGTGTTTGATCATAAAATAGATATAAAATCGAATTGCCATGACATGCATCATATCATAAATCCACTCCTTGCATACATGTAGAATTTTAATTTTGGTAATTAAAATAGGCATGTATACAAACTCGTGTAATTAGTTGAAATTTAATTAATACGTGGTAATTAATTAATTTAGTAACTAATTAAAGATCCGAGGACGGGTTATGAAATCGTTAAGCCTTTACGATTGTGTGTTTCTCGGTGAACCGCCTTAAAGCCCAAACGAGATCACGTTTTCAATTCGTAGTGTCTACGAGATTGAATGATGGTAAAAGAACAATAAATCTTGGATAAAAGCGGTTCGCTTTATAGGTTGGGTGGTCAATCGAGCTTTGCTCGTCCGATTGAACCCTCTCCTAGTGTGATGTATGCACGGGGTCCGGCGCAAGACTAAGCTACACCGGAGAGCGGAGGGGTGATTCCTTCTTATCTCAATGAGGCTATCTTGACCCGATTTCGTCCGATCATCACATATGTTCCAACGAATAGGGCGGGTAGGCTTGCTGCGTTACCGACACCATTCGAATCCTTGGTTTGATGAGCTTTTATGTTAACATCAAAAGACGTGGTTAGTTAACCGACCACCACTTCCAAATTATTGAGTGGGAGCGGGGAGGCGACAGTAACCCCATGGCCTCTACTATAGATACAAGTAAGTGAGAGAAGGGTGACGCCTCGAGGCGCTTTGATTTCGTCCCCCAGGATGGTGTTCACCCCATCAACATTCATGGCTTGGTCTCCGAAAGGATAGGATTTCTGGGTACTCGTCGGGTCACTGACCTATCCTAAGACGGCATACTCGGGGCGTACCTAAGAGATCCGATATAGTAGGTCACACTCATCATGGGTATTTTCTTGATAATATCTAGGCTAAAAAAGGAAGGTAGTCAATGAATAAAGGGATGTTCGATTCTCGTGGGATGTTCGATTCTCACAAGTTATTCATTGATGAGATTGTCTCGATTTAACCGTCATCTCTTTGACCTACCCTAAGGCGGCACTGAGATGCGAGGTTAAAACCTTGGAATGGTAGAGTAGACTTAATTTTAGTTTACAATTCCTAAAATAAATATAGTAGTGTTAAACTTGAATTAATATATGTCATTTTATTTACAGCATTATATCCCTTACTAAATTGCTTAAAATTTATAATTGACTAGTATTGACTTCGTTAAAAAGTGGAAAGTAACTAGGGCGATGTGAACTATTTAATCGATAATGCAATTATTTTTCGAAAGAGATATTTTCTCTTGAGCCTTTTAAAAACCAGAGTGACATATAGGTATGTCACTAGTGTCATTCGTGTCAAACGGAAGACAAACTTAGTTTGATCAAAGGTGATTTCGGACTTTGAAATTCTTCTAGTGAATTTTGAGTGTGTACACGAGTAATTTTCTAATTGAAAAATCGGAAAATCATGAAGTGTTACTAGTTGGACGATATTTGGAATCGATGAACTAGTGGGAGCTTTATGATTTGTTGTTTTTCTAAAACATTAGAAAAGTGTAACTGACTACACACGTAACCGTTCTAATTGAAAAACCGGAAAGTCATGAAATGTTGCTAGTTAGACGATATTTGGAATCGATGAACTAGTGGGTGTTCTATGATTTGTTGTTTTTCTGGAAACATTGGAACTATATACGAAATATTTTTCTAATCGGAAAATCATAAACAATAAAGCATTGCTCGTTAGACGGTATTTGGAACCGATAAACTAGTAGGAGCTTTAATGTTATGATTTATTGGTTTTTCTGGTATATTAGAAAATCCGAGAAGTCCCGACAAGTAACACTCGTAATAGACATCCCACGGTTCAAAAGTCTTGTCTACTCAAAAGAACCGCTTGTTCAAGACTGTTTCCATTCAAGGAAAGTCAAGAATTGGAGAATATGTCTAAAAGTGTTGGTCATCTAAACGAAAAACTTTAAAATTTGAACCGAAAATTAATTAATCAAAATCATAGGATAAGGACGGTGATTTTGGATCACCGACCTATGAATCCTGGCGATTTTCTCGAGCTAAGTTCTTTGGAAGAACAAGGTAGCGGTGCATTTAACGATTAAAAGAGTAAACAACGGGCGATTAATTTTAGCTAGAATAGTGGGAGTGATATAAGAAATGAATCTCGGATTCAACCCTTAGATATCACGGAAGATTTATGTTCTGCTTAAGATTCGTTGGAGCGAATGGATTTACCTTCTATTCGATAATTTGTTTGTCGTATAGAAAGTGAATATACCATTTGTAATCTGAATCCAAGACTCGGACTTTTGTTTGATAAAGTCAAAACCACTTACAATTCTTTGAAATATGTATATACAACACATCTCAAGAACTATTAAAAGCAATTGGTTTCTATATTTAGATAAACGCTTCTTCACATTCCATAGTTAGTGCATAGTCCCTAAAAGACAAGACCTGAAGACTGGCTCAGGGTGATTCCTTTTCTCCCAGTCTGGTTAAATTGTCTCAAAGGTTCAATGACTAAGTTTCCTTTCAATCGGGAAAGGATAATGGTTATAAAGAAGTAACATAGCTTGTTCATGGCGACGCTTCGAGTCTGATGAAAGATACGAGCTAGTAGGAGCTTCCGAGTAGTGACTTCTTGTCTGATAACTATTCAAACACTCCGGTAAGTTTATCCAAAATATTATGAGGTTTCTCTGTTTTCAACAGAGATAGAGTATTCTATACTCGTAAATGGGCCATCACATAGTCCTGGGGTGATGCTCGGCTTTGCCTCATAGTGAAATGCTTTCACTAAGTGAGAAACCGTTAAATTGCCTTATATATTTTTAGATGTGCTACAATACCTTTGCTTAACTCAATAAAGATATTAGAAGCGAAATATCGGTTTACATTGAAATGTAAGACCAAGCGATCTACCTAGAATATGCTTTGGAATTTACGGATAAGGTGTGGATTCGGTTCACCCCACTTCCATAAATATAAGCATTTAGCACACGGTGCTTGAAGGTAAGACTAGAAATTTCATGCATACGTTCGGTCAATGACCATTCGTGATATATCTTTTAACCTATTGAGTATAAAGGTTAGATATAGGATTCTTGAAATCGGGAAGGGACGATTTATCTTTGTTGCATCCTTTACGATAGAATCCATGTTCGAAAAAAACCTTGAACCTTGAAATACGTTTACTCAAGGTAGTTACTAACCGATTAAAATCGGACCACATCCAACATCGGTTGTTGGTGATAACACTAAATACTACTAAACTAGATCGAAATTTGATCCACCCGAAATGTAGTGGGAGTATGGTTTATCCATTACCCGTTACGGGTTCTGCAGACTTTGTAGTCTAAGGATCGATCGATGACCTATGGCTCTTTTGTGAGCAGTATAGGATTCTGATAAAAGAGGTTGGTTTAATAGCCATAACCCTGTGAATGGAGTTCGGTACTCCAATTGCATCATGCTCTTGTAGAACCACCTGAGCGTCTCAGGCCCAGTGGGAGTAATTGGATCTGCACGGAAAAGAGTAGAATGAGTTCGGTATTGCATGATTTCGTTCAAAAGCAGAAAATAGGGGTGATTCCCTGAGATTTTCTTGCCAAACAAACGGAGTCCGGATTCATTCAAATGCAGAAGGTATTGACTTATGAACTTATGACGGGATGACTCATCAAGGCTTATGTCCTTTGTGGATAAAAAGCAAACCTCTCGGTCATTGGAAGTCATATATTTCTACAATATGTGGATTTGACCGAGAATATTGATAAGTCTTTTGTAGATTTGGATATCAATTTTAGTCTGATGAGTGAATATATAAATATATATTAGTGTTTGTGAAGGATAACATTGCACCAGTTGGAATCAACATGGGTGTGTTATCTCAAGTCGAATCGACAATACCATAATTCTCTCTGCAATGAGATTTGGACAACATTCTTAAGAGTTTGACTCGGTCGAATTCATTAGAATCGATCAACGTTTCCCATCCATCTTATTGGTTAAGATGATGCATCAATGTATGCAACATTCAACGAGGAAGTTCTACCCTATGCCTCGGGAATGACTCTTTAAATCTTCGGATCAAGAGAAATGGGATAGATTCTCTTTCTAGTAAGAGATGGTCAGTTATTGAACGTCAACTTTGATCGAATCTTAGATTCGGCGATTAACAAAGCAAGTTTAGTATGTCCTTTAGTATCTTGAGAGAACGAGGAACAATATGCGGACATGTTCATGTGTGAACTTGGATATGTGTGATACACGATTTTGACTTTAAGTCGATTGAGGATGATCGTTAAGTCGATCTCGGGCTCGATGTTTACTCGGTACCACATGATTAGATGGACCGGTAACGTTTGATTCTCACGGATCGTCTCGAGCCGACAACTGAATAATCATTAAGACCCATGACATTTAGATGTAGGTGCTCCCGAGTCACTGACCTATCCTACGATGGCATACTCGGAGTGTACTTTGGAATCTGAAATGGTTATTGAAGATGTCTAAATCCTCACGGGTGTCCTTGCGGTGTTTGGGGGGTGGATATCTGGCTGTATTTAAGGTGTAGTGTTGCTCCGGTGGGTGGTGGTGAGGAGAGAACTAAAATGGAGAGAGCTTTTGCTTGCAAATGTAGTGTGTTTTCCTCTCTATTTGGTTTACAATGACCACCCTTTTATATAGGAGGTGGATAACTTAGGAATAAGCAACCTCTTAGATATTCTACTAATAGCTAGGTCTTACTTAGATACTAAGCAAGACGAAATATCTAAGTTACAAGTGGGGAAAAGATCTGGATCAATCGGCGGCCATCTCTCTGAGGTCGCAAGGAGCAAGCCCTCTCTGGCGACCCCTCTTGACCTGCCTGAAGGAGATTCACAGGATCTCACTACTTGCCTGGACCGCAAGTGTTGTGGTCGCGAGGTGTGAAACATGGCAGCCGCCTTTTTGCTTTTGCGATCTCTCTTGTCATCCCGAGGGTGGCCACAGATGGGGTGATTCCTACTTTGTTGAGGTGGTGGAATTATTTATACCCATCAATGGCCCCCTACTCCGTGCTTTAATGACATTCCCTGGGGATATGAAGGATGGAGTAATTATCAGGGCCGTGCTTTCAAAGCAAGCGACCTCAAAGCAACTCTGGGTCTGTTTTTGCGACCTTGTCGTCTGATGCGACTTGTTCTCTGGGGGGCCGTGCTTTCAAAGCAAGCGACCTCAAAGCAACTCTGGTCTGTTTTGCGACCTTGTCGTCTGATGCGACTTGTTCTCTAAGGGCCGTGCTTTCAAAGCAAGCGACCTCAAAGCAACTCTGGTCTGCATTTTGCGACCTTGTCGTCTGATGCGACTTGTTCTCTGGGGCCGTGCTTTCAAAGCAAGCGACCTCAAAGCAACTCTGGTCTGTTTTGCGACCTTGTCGTCTGATGCGACTTGTTCTCTAAGGGCCGTGCTTTCAAAGCAAGCGACCTCAAAGCAACTCTGGAGTCTTTTTGCGACCTTGTCGCCTGATGCGACTTGTTCTCTGGGGGCCGTGCTTTCAAAGCAAGCGACCTCAAAGCAACTCAGGTCTGCTTTTTGCGACCTTGTCGTCTGATGCGACTTGTTGTTCTCTGGGCCGTGCTTTCAAAGCAAGCGACCTCAAAGCAACTCGGAGTCTGCTTTTGCGACCTTGTCGTCTGCGATGCGACTTGTTCTCTGGGGCCGTGCTTTCAAAGCAAAGCGACCTCAAAGCAACTCTGTCTGCTGTTTTGCGACCTTGTCGTGCGATCGCGACTTGTTCTCTGGCGGCCGTGCTTTCAAAGCAAGCGACCTCAAAGCAACTCACGGTCCTGCATTTTGCGACCTTGTCGCCTGATGCGACTTGTTCTCTGGGGCCGTGCTTTCAAAGCAAGCGACCTCAAAGCAACTCTGGAGTCTGCTTTTGCGACCTTGTCGTCCCGATGCGACTTGTTCTCTGGGGGCCGTGCTTTCAAAGCAAGCGACCTCAAAGCAACTCTGGAGTGCTTTTGCGACCTTGTCGTCGATGCGACTTGTTCTCTAAGGGCCGTGCTTTCAAAGCAAGCGACCTCAAAGCAACTCGGAGTCTGTTTTGCGACGCTTCGTCCTGCGATGCGACTTGTTCTCTGGGGCCGTGCTTTCAAAGCAAGCGACCTCAAAGCAACTCTGGAGTCTGCTTTTGCGACCTTGTCGTCGATGCGACTTGTTCTCTAAGGGCCGTGCTTTCAAAGCAAGCGACCTCAAAGCAACTCTGGTCCTGTTTTGCGACCTTGTCGCCTGATGCGACTTGTTCTCTAAGGGCCGTGCTTTCAAAGCAAGCGACCTCAAAGCAACTCTGGTCTGCTTTTGCGACCTTGTCGTCTGATGCGACTTGTTCTCTAAGGCCGTGCTTTCAAAGCAAGCGACCTCAAAGCAACTCTGGTCTGCTTTTTGCGGCGAGGCCATCAATCGCGGTGACGTCACTTCTTCAGGTCTTTTTTCATGGAGTGATCTGGCCGTTTCAAAGAATCGCCTGGTAGTTGTACGTGGGTATTGATGGGGCGCTTTTCGTATTTCCAAGCCGACAACCGCCGCCTAATCTCAACCGTTGGATGAAGCGTTCCCAACCCGTTCGATCGTGGCCCCTTGCCTATATAAAGCTTTCGCTTCTCACCCTTCACACTTTTAGTGTTTCTTATTTTCTCCGTTGTTTGTTGTTCTTAGAATTCTCAAGTTTTTGGCGAGCTTTGAAGGTTCAAATGCGTTCTCTGCGGTGGTTCTAGGATTTCACGGCGGTTCTTTTGAAGATTCCGCCACCTCTTTGAGTATTTCCCAGTTTTCGAGCGGTTTTCCAATCTTTCTCAGCAAATCAGGTAAGAAATCCTTCTTGTTAACTTGTTTATTCAATGGAACCAACTGAAGATGTCTAAATCCTCACGGGTGTCCTTGCGGTGTTTGGGGGGTGGATATCTGGCTGTATTTAAGGTGTAGTGTTGCTCCGGTGGGTGGTGGTGAGGAGAGAACTAAAATGGAGAGAGCTTTTGCTTGCAAATGTAGTGTGTTTTCCTCTCTATTTGGTTTACAATGACCACCCCTTTTATAGAGGTGGATAACTTAGGGAATAAGCAACCTCTTAGATATTCTACTAATAGCTAGGTCTTACTTAGATACTAAGCAAGACGAAATATCTAAGTTACAAGTGGGGAAAAGATCTGGATCAATCGGCGGCCATCTCTCTGAGGTCGCAAGGAGCAAGCCCTCTCTGCGACCCTCTTGACCTGCTCAAGGAGAAGATTCACAGGATCTGCTACTTGCCTGGGACCGCAAGTGTTGTGGTCGCGGCGAGGTGAAACACAGTGGCCGCCCCTTTTGCTTTTGCGATCTCTCTTGTCATCCCGGAGGGTGGCCACAGTGGGCTGATTCCTACTGTTGAGGTGGTGGAATTATTTATACCCATCAATGGCCCCCTACTCCGTGCTTTAATGACATTCCCTGGGGATATGAAGGATGGAGTAATTATCAGGGCCGTGCTTTCAAAGCAAGCGACCTCAAAGCAACTCTGGTCTGCTTTTGCGACCTTGTCGTCTGATCGCGACTTGTTCTCTGGGGCCGTGCTTTCAAAGCAAGCGACCTCAAAGCAACTCTGGAGTCCTGCTTTTGCGACCTTGTCGTCTGATGCGACTTGTTCTCTGGGGGCCGTGCTTTCAAAGCAAGCGACCTCAAAGCAACTCTGGAGTCTGTTTTTGCGACCTTGTCGCCTGATGCGACTTGTTCTCTGGGGGCCGTGCTTTCAAAGCAAGCGACCTCAAAGCAACTCTGGTCTGCTTTTGCGACCTTGTCGTGCGATGCGACTTGTTCTCTGGGGCCGTGCTTTCAAAGCAAGCGACCTCAAAGCAACTCTGGGTCTGTTTTTGCGACCTTGTCGTCTGATGCGACTTGTTCTCTAAGGGCCGTGCTTTCAAAGCAAGCGACCTCAAAGCAACTCGGGGTCCTGTTTTGCGACCTTGTCGTCTGATGCGACTTGTTCTCTAAGGGCCGTGCTTTCAAAGCAAGCGACCTCAAAGCAACTCTGGTCTGTTTTTGCGACCTTGTCGCCGATGCGACTTGTTCTCTGGGGGCCGTGCTTTCAAAGCAAGCGACCTCAAAGCAACTCTCTGGTCTGCTTTTTGCGGCGAGGCCATCAATCGCGGTGACGCCGACCTTCAGGTCTTTTTTCATGGGTGATGCGGCCGCTTTCAAAGAATCGCCTGGGTAGTTGTACGTGGAGGTATTGATGGGGCGCCAGATTTCCAAATCGACAATCGCCGCCTCTAATCGAACCGTTGGATGACGCGTTCCCAACCGCTCGATCGTGGCCCCTTGCTTATATAAAGCTTTCGCTTCTCACCCTTCACACTTTTAGTGTTTCTTATTTTCTCCGTTGTTTGTTGTTCTTAGAATTCTCAAGTTTTTGGCGAGCTTTGAAGGTTCAAATATGCTCTCGCGGTGGTTCTAGGATTTCACGGCGGTTCTTTTGAAGATTCCGCCACCTCTTTGAGTATTTCCCGAGTTTTGAGCGGTTTTCCAATCTTTCTCAAAGAAATCGTAAGAAATCCTTCTTGTTAACTTGTTTATTCATCCATCCCCGCCTTGTTTTTCCATACACATCAATTTTGTCATTCTTTTGCAACGGAAATGCAACATTGCCTTGTTTTTGATTAAAACGGGATTTTTCCTGGGAGAGATTATAGCTTTCTGGGAAAGTTGGGGTTTCACCCGCTCCTGCCATCCTCTCGTGGTTTTATTTGCGATCTCTTGTAAAACGGAGGAGGCGGTATTGAAGTGGGTGCGATCACCTTCCAGGTTAATTTATTATTATACCAGTCCGAAAGCTCCACCTTTTCCTCCCTTGTTTTTGCAGGATGTCGGGAATGACTATTCGCGACGACTTCACGGAAAGGGAGATTTACGATTATGCTGAGGATGACCCCGTACTATCCGCTGCCTCAGTTGGCGATCTGTTGGACGAGGTTGAGGTGGAAAGTAGTCGCGCAGATATTGGCGAGATTACCGCTGATGAGGTCGCTCATATGGACGTCGACCCTTTTGAGTTGGAGGCCTTCATCTCTGCCCGAGATCCGCCGCGCCGAGTGAGCCTTAAGGAGAAGGCGCGGGCTCAAAAGTCTCCAACACTCGTGGGGCCGAAGAAATCGCTTTCCCGAATGAAGGACAAACTGCGGTCCCGAGCACTAGCGGCGCTCCTGACCATGACGAGGCTTATGTTCAGGACGCCGCGGTTCATGAGTTAATGGGGTCCAGTGAGGACGAAAATGCGGAGTTGCCCCGGAAAGATATCTCGGATGCTGCGAAAAGCGAAGAAAAAGAAAATCGCGAGTCAAACCATGACGCTTGGTGAGGCCGCGCGGCGATTCCCGGCCCAAGAGTTCTCGCCCTAATAATCCCGGCTATCACGAGTTTTGCGATCGTGGCGGCGTTTGAGAAGGACGTGGACAAGAAATGGTCCCGATCAGGCAAGAGCAAATGATCTCAATGGGACAATTAATCGCATATTCGAATCGACACCAGCGTGTATCGGTTTTCTTCTTCGATTATGGGAAGGAGTCCGATAAATTTAAACCTGGGACCATAAGGATTATGTATGCGCGCTGTCGATCCGAGGACACCCTTATCCTCCATTTCCATCATTTGTGTGCGGTCTCCGAGGCCTCCTTTCGATCCTTTCTTTGTGAAGATCTGCAAGGAGATGGGCGCTTCCTCCGATTTTGCCGTCGGGCTATCATCCAGCTTGATGGCCTTCATCGTTATGTGTCGGATCCTCAAGATCGAGCCGACGTTGACCTTATTGGGGCAATTTTATTCCTTCCGTGGGACGCCTATTCCCGGACAAATTTCTCTCGAGGTCGCGGACTCCTCGCTTACTATTCTCGCTTCCCAATAAGTTTCACAAATGGGGCGGCGGGTGCCGAAAGTTGAGTCGAAGGTAGGTGGCCTTTTCCTGTAAGCGAGGAGTTCGTGGAGTCAAATCACGCTTGTACTTTTGACCCCCTCGTGAGTGAGCGGCGCTACGTAAAGGGGCGATGACGTTGATTCGATCGGACGGGCGGCGCCATCTCGGAGAAACGTTGCCTGGTTGATCTTCTTGATCTAGCCGAGCCTCTTGTGTGCATGGCGGGCCTGGTGGGCGGAGGGAATGCCGTGCCCATGGTACAAATGGGTCCAGAGCCGTGATCCGGATCGGATTGGGGTTGTCATATCAACAAATGTTTCCGCCGAGTGTCCGAATGTGGGGCGATCCATACTTAGGCCGCTTTGTAACTTTCTTTGTCCACTTGTATTTATTTGTAAATGCTCATTTTGTTTTCCTGGTTCTAAGCCGCTCTCTTTTTGTAGGCATGGATCCAAATGCTCGCAGGCTCACCGAAACAAGCTTAATGCGGAGGCGAGATAAAGCGGCGATGCTCGGCGAGAGGCTTTGAAGAAAGCTCGGGGATGGTGCCCCGAATCAGAGACGCCTCGATTGTCGAAGAGACACATATCCCGGAAGCTGCGACCTCTTACGCCTTGTTGCGACTTCCTCTGCCGTTGTTGCGGCCCAGGCCAGGTGGTGCCTCAAAAAGACTCATCCCCTACTAAAGAGTCGCATGGCCTGGGCGACCTCAAACAGAGAAGGCGAAGGATGATCGCCCACCCAAACGGTCCGCTCCCCACCCAGCGCATCTTGAAGAGTTTGAAACTCCCGTGGAGAAGAGCGCACTGCCGAGACGCGCCGCCAAAGGACTTTGCCCCGAGGTTACTCTCCGAAAGAGGCCCCGTGGTTGGATCCGAGCTTTACCCAGATCTTGACCTATCCAAAGCTCGCCGGGTTGGTGAAGCAATTGTTTGACGTGATTCCTCTTGGGCCGATCCTCTCGGTTATCCCGATCATGTTCAAGTGGAGATTGGCCGGGCATATTAGCCCGCTGCGGCTCAAGACGACTCTCCGCCTCAAGATGAGATTGCTTTGAAATCGAGATTTGAGCGCCGCTTTGGGATTGCGGCTTCTCTGGTAAGACTTTTTTTTTTTTTTTTTTTTTTTTTTTTTTTTTTGATCATCATCCCTGTTTTCCACGACTCGGTGCTCGCTTAAACAGGGTACTTGAGGTCACTGAGAGGCGCGATGCAGAGGTGAGGAAAGTGACGACGCACTGGGAGCAAGCGATAAAGCGAGGTTACCGCCGAAAAGAAAGCTAAACATGCGGTCGGCGAGATGGAGAAGATGAAGGCAATCATGGAGGAGCACTCTAGATTGGATCTTTGAGGTCAATGAGAAAGTTGCATCTCGACAAAGGATTATGCGGGGCGCGGGAGGAGATCGCCGCGTTGAGGTTAAGCTTCTTTGAGGCGAGACGGCCGCCAAAGAGACTTTGAGAAAGCCATGGAGGAAGTCTGCGAAGAAAACGGGCCGAGGTCGTCGAGGAGGCCAAGTCTGGGGCCGTCGCTGCCTATAAGAATTCGGATGACTTCTTCGACCTGATGGAGAATAGCTTTGACCAGGGCGTTAGTCACCTAGCTCGCTGTATCTGGGCTGATCGAGGCAGGGGGCACATCACTCTGGAGGATATGGTGCGGTGGGTGAACACGCATCAAGGTCATCCCAATTTAGTGGCCTTTCACCCGGAAATCCCCTATGCAAGCGAGCTCATTACCTCGATTCAAACTGAACAGCTTAAACGTGGCGAGCCTGTTTGGGATCCTGCCCCTGTCAATCCTGTGAATTTTGAGACGTTGAAGAAGCCGCCGCCCTCTGAGCAAGGCGACGAGTTTATCAGCACCCCGCCTACTCCGCATGCTCTCTAGATTTCTTGGACTTTTCTGCGAGCTCTTTGAAAATTTGATTTGTAACTTTGACTATTTACTTTGTGATTTGACTGAATCTTGATTTGTAATAGCTTGACAATTTATTTTCTGCATTTTTCCAATTTATACAACTTGGCTTTTCTTGTCGCTGATTCGATTTGGCGGCCTTTCGCGAGGCTGTTGACAGGTTATTTTGTTCTCTGTGCTGTCCTCTTGATTCGTGCGAAGTCGCTTAATAATTTGGCGACGTCGATCTGTCCTGAAACGTCGTCGTCTTGTTCTAACCATAGTCGCTACGCGACGCTAATTTTCCAAAGTTTCAGCGGCCTCATTGAGAGCGGTGCTTTTGTCGAAAGATAGAGCACATTAAAGCGACCTTTGACCGTGTCGTCATTAACGCAGAGTTATGACCCCTAATGACTAGGTGTCGATTTATAATCGTAGCCATAAATTTCGGTCTCTTTGTATGGTCCAGCGCTCCTCTGCCTTGGTCTTCGGTCGGTTTTGCATATCCGGCCCTAGGATCCATTAATCCCAACCGTTGATCATACCCCTTCTCTCTAGTATAAAAAGGGGGTTATTCTGGAACTCACTTTACCTCTTGCCTCATACTGAATTTTGCTTTCTTCCCTCAATCGTTCATTATCCTCTTCACTGTGTATCCTCCAAACTCTATGTCTCATCCAGGGGAAAGCAGCCAGGTTCGGATATTCAAAGCTCGTCCCATCCGGGATGTTTCCCCTTTTTTCACCACTGCTTCCCCCGTAGCCAAGGATTATTTCTGGGATTTTTTCGAGTGGCGTGATATTATGAGGGAGAGGGGCTTACATGAACAACGAATAGAAGACGGCTCCATGCTGCGCGCTCGCTTTCCGGGTGGTGGGAATTTATTGCCGAGCCTCTGGGGAGCGGTTAATGTTACCATGATACGGGAATTTTACTCCGCGTTGTCACGATGTAGCCTCAAGTGGGCGAAGTTGAGCGACATTTCTCTCCGGGGTGTTCCCGTTATCTTTACTCCGGAGAGAATTAACCAAGTTTTTAACATACCCGCCATAAATCCCTCCTCCCATTATGAGATCGTCTGGGACCTTGCGGATGAGGAAAATAGGCAGATTCGTCTGGGCATTGCAATGTGCGAGCTGTTCCCCGAGAATCAGCGGGTTTGGTCTTTGGGAGTGACTGCGTCCGACCTCTCTCGCAGCGACCGTGAGTGGAAGAAGTTTATAAATTCCCGCGCTCTTATCATCGCCGATGATCTTGATGTTGTTAGTGAGAGCGGCGCTCCTTCGCATGCCATTCGCGACCATCGAGTGGATATAGACGAGGAGTGTTGATCCATCGCGAGGCACTAAGATATGCGTGCTCGGCGGTTCAAGGTCGCCGTGGTAATCGGATCGCCGCATGCCTTTCGCATCGCTGATATCCAAATTATGTAGTGGCGCCAGGGTCCCCTTCCATACACTCGACCGATATGTTTGAAAAAACTTATTCGGTGGAGCCCTTTGCAGGCATGATGCCGTTTTTGGACCTCCACACATGTGATCGGAGGAAGATAACCATCCTGCAGTTGATGGAAGTTTGTCCAGGCTTGATCGATATGTTTGAAAAAACTTCTCGCCATTTTTTTTTTTTTTTTTTTTTTTTTTTTTTTTTTTTTTGTGATGACGACGAAAAAGACAAGAATGTAAATACAATTTGGAAGAACAGCTTTATTTGAATTGGCTCGTTACATATAGTATTTTTTTAGATTGTCTGCATGCCATGGCCTATTATACTCGCGGCCCTCCTTGTCACTTAGCATATGTCCGTCCCTTTTGATAACTCGCGAAATCCGTGAGGGCCTCCCGCTTTCCGATAGCTTTCCTTTTTTCGCCGTGGCCCGTGGCTTGTCTTTTTGTAGAACGTAATCCCGACGGCGAAGTGATGATTGCGAATCGTTTGTCGTGATGACGCTTTGCCGCTGTTTATAGTTGACCAGCACGATCAGATGCCTGGATGCGCCGCTCTCTCTATTAGATCGAGCTCGAGTTTACGCGCCACCGGGTTATTGACCTCATTTGTAAAACCACTGGGACTTGGTAAGGCCATTTCCACGGTGCCATAGCCTCGCACCCATATGTTAAAGCGAAAGGAGTTTCCCTCATTGTGATTTTTCGCGACGCCCTGAGTGCCCATAGAGCATTTGGAAGGTGATCCGCCGGTGGCCCGCCTTCTCACCAGGCTCTTCTTTAACACACTTAGGACTGTTTGTTGGCATTTTCGGCTTGCCCATTTCCTTGCGGGTAGCACACGGATGATTGCCAATGTTTAACATTGTTCTCTTCACGAATCTGTCGAATTCGTCTCTCGAATTGAGGTCCGTGATCGGAAACCATCACTCTTGGAACACCAAATCTTGTCCATATTTGATCGAGCAAAAAGTATGTTATGTCCTGGTATTGGTTTTTACCAAGGCCTTAGCCTCGACCCATTTAGTAAAATAATCCACCGCGACGACAACGTGCATTTAAACTGGAGCGACCGCTTCTTCAAGGGTCCGATGAGGTCGATTGCCCACATGTCGAAAGGCCAGGCAAATACCACTATGCTTTGTTCGATCGAGGGTAGCCTGGGGATATTTGCGAACCTCTGGCAAGTATCACATGCGCGGGTATGAGCTTTGGCGAGTTTCAACCCAGCAATAACGGCCTCGTATTCTGCCTGGTTGTTAGAGGCGGTGAAATCAAATCTCAGAGCCTGCTCAATTTCTTCTGATGATCCCGGCTCTAACAGGATTATTCCTGCGCCGCACCCTTTGTGATTAGCGGAGCCATCAACGTAGAGCTGCCAACAGTGACTTGGCCTGATAGGCTCGTCCTCTGCGGTGACCCTATCTTGGTCGCGTTCGAGCAGAGTTTGCTTTTCACCTCTTCGTTGAAGCTTGTTTCTGCTATGAAATCTGGGAGTGCTTGGGCCTTTACAGCCTTCCGGGGCTCATATCGGATATCGAACTCAGTAAGCTCGATGGCCCATCGGAGCAATCGACCGGACAGGTCTGGCTTGTGAAGAACCTGTCTTAGCGATGCATTTGATAATACTACGATGGTGTGTGATGAAAAGTAAGCCCTTAATTTGCGGGCAATATAACAACACAATAAGCCAACTTTTCTATATTAAAATAACGACTTTCAACGGGGCTTAGAGCTTTGGAAACATAAAAAACTGGCTTCTGCGAGCCTTCCTCCTCTTTTACAAGTGCTGCGGCTACGGCCCTATCTGAGGCCGCCAAATATAAAAACAGTGTCCCGAGCCTCGGGTCAAGTTAGCAATGGCGGTCTTGACAAGTATTCTTTGAGGTCTTTAAATGCCTGGGAGCATTCCATTTGTCCAAGAGAAGGTACCACTTCTTCGAGAATTTTGAAGAAAGGCACTTCTTTCTGCAGATTTCGAGACAAACCTACCCAAAGTTGTGATCCCGCCATTGAGCATTTGATTTCTTTAATCTTGGTAGGCTCGCTCATGTTGACCAGGGCCTCGATTTTTTCGGGATTTGCCTCGATCCCCTTTGACTTACCATAAAGCCCAGAAATTTCCTGCTGGACCCCAAAAGTGCATTTCGTAGGTTTAGTTTCATCGAGTGATTCTTCACATTTGCAAAGGTTTCGAAGGTCCTCCAAGTGATCTTGGCGACTTGATTTCACGACCATGTCATCAATGTAGGCCTCCATGTTCTTGCCTATCTGCGTCTTTGAAAACTCGCTTTACCATTCTCTCGATAGGTTGAGCCTGCGTTCTTTAGGCCAAACGGCATCATCTCATAGTAATATAGCCCGCCGGCGGGCCCGGAAGGCCGTCGGCTCCTTATCTTCGCCGGCCATTTTGACCTGGTGGTAGCCGGAGTAGGCGCCAGAAAGCTTAAGGTTTCAAAACCCGCGATCCCATCCACCATTTTATCGATTCGTGAGCGCGCAGGGTCCTTTGGGCAAGCTTTGTTTAGATCGGTGAAGTCGACGCACATCCGCCACTTGCCGTTGTGTTTTTTCACCATTACTACATTTGCCAGCCAGGTGGGATATTGAAGTTCTCTGATTATGCCTGCTGCTAAAAGTTTCTCGACCTCAATTTTTATCGCGATCTCTTTTCTCGTAGAAATTGACGCGCCCTTTGTTGTATTGGCCTGAAGTTGGGATTGACACTCAAGTTATGCAAGGCGACCTCCGATTCCACACCTCTCATATCGCTTACCTCCCAGGCGAATCGCTCTAAGTTTGCTTTCGTGAAGCTCGATCGCTTCTTCCTTTCTTCCTCGGTTGTCCTCGATCCTATTTTTATCTTTTGATCGGGATATTTGACGCTTATTATAACTTCGATCAACTCGTCTTCGGCAGTGAAGTCAGGCTCGTCCCGAACTTGCAATGTTTCTACCTCTACGGCCTTCTCCGAGATTTCTTTCATCATAGCAATCTGATCCGTAGCTGTGTTAAGACCATCCAGTCGTGGTCGCTTAGAGTCGACCCCTGCTTTTGGTCATATAGTCGAGGAAAGCTCCAGTCGGCCGATGGCGACCCCAACTTCTTCCCTACGTGAAATTTGACCCGTTGGTGGGGAACGGACGCCACCATTTGGAACTTCTTCATAGCTGGGATTCCCAAAATCATGTTGTAGTAAGAGGGCAGGTCGATCACCAAGAAAGTTATTATCTCCGTTCTACAGGGCTCATAGTCGCCCAAAATGATATTGAGGTCGATCGTGCCTTTGACCCGTCATCGTCGTCGTTGGTAAAACCTTCGAGGACCCCAATGTAGGGTTTTAACTTGGCCTCCCGAATCCGATCTGTTTTAAACAATCGAAATAGATGACGTCGCGCCGCCCTCGTATCGACCATTACTCGGTTGACGCCGTGTTTGTCGCTCACCCCACCTTTAGAATGAGGGGTATCTCCATAGGCCACCGATCGTTGTTAGCTCGCTTTTGTGAATATGATTCCTTCTCATTCTCTCCCAACGCAATCGCTTTTCCGCGCGGGTATTGATTTGATTTATCTCGAGATTTCGATTGATGGTTCTTTGGGAATATCCCCGTGGATGACTGAACCTCTCTCTGATAGACGCGAGGTTGGCGCCCTTGACCGGGAGTGTTGTTCCCTCGCGGTTATATTTATTGGCTGGTCCTCACGGATCGGCCTTTTCTATCTCGCGCCTCGGGGTGAAGCATTCATCGGTGATGTGGCCATGGTCCTTGTGATAGTCGCAGATTTGGATTTATCGCGGCTATCGAGGATCGCCTCATAGGCTTTGGTTTGTCGAAATGTTCACGACATTTCAAACAAGATTTGGGATGCTTTGGTGTTGAGCGGGGTAAAATTATCCTCGCTAAATTTGTACGGCTTTTTTACCTCACGATCGCGATTAGTATCTCGTCCCTTTCTTTTTTACGGTCATCCACGCGATCCTCCTTCGCGAACGTGGCTCTGTCTTAGGCTTTGCTTTCCCGGCGATGGCGCCTCGACCCCCATCATTCGGCCTTTCTAACATCTCCTGAGACCCGCTTTGGGGGCGCAGATTGAATTCGATTTTCATCGGGCCTTTGGCGATTCCGGTGAGAAACATGTTATGACCGCATCGTCCTGGAATGTTCCTTGTTTGATCATATATTACGACGAACCGTTCGTAATATTCTTTTCCAGATTCATGTCCTCCCATACGAACCTCATATAGGTCCTCAATGGTTTTCTTCGGCCTGCTTGCCGATTCAAACTCTTTGACAAACTTTTCCGACAAATCCTCCCAACTTTCAACTGAGCCGCGAGGAAGTCCGCGTATCCAGGACGCAGCCCTATCCTGCATGCTGCCAACTAACGCGATGCACCAGGCGGATTTATTTTGTGTAGCAAGGGTGATGCGACCTTGGAACGCGGTGAGCCAGTCGTTTGGGCATGAATTTCCATTGTAATAGTTGTAACTGGGATAACTAACCTTTTCTCTGCTGGGAGGCAATGTTTCGGTAATCCCTTTAGCGAGCACGTCGATCCCTGAAATCGGAGCGACTTTCTCGACGGGCCTCGACTTTTTTAATTCAGCAAGCTCTTTTCTCATTACCTCCATCTGTTCTGCCAAAATAGGGTCGATTCTGGGTCGTGACTGTGCTTGCGTATCAGCTCGCTCCGTTCTACGCTCTGAGTTTTGGTGATTTTGTGATCCCTCTTGGCGGGCCCTTTTTTCCCTGATAATTGTGCGGGCATCTTGTGCGTGTCTATCCTGCTGGATGGGCATCTCTTCTCTAGGAAGGCTGAGACGACTTGGGGCTAAAGCCTTGTCCTTCTCACCCAACCTATTAAACGCTGACCCTTTGTCGATCCTCTTTCCTTTTGATGGTCGCGATCTTGGGGGCCGAGGTTCGTGGAATTTCTTTCCTCGGTCTATAGCGACTGAAGAGTGCACGCTCTCTCTACGCCGATTTGTTGAATTTGGCTCTGCGGCCTTGATCTGCGACCGCAAGAGGGATTTCGTTTCGGGAGGATTCGGGGTCGACCGTCATAGGGGCACTGGCCCTTAGCCACCAAAGCGGAATTGGTGAGATACATAGTTTCAACGTGATTCGCGCGTTCCCTCATTTCGGCGACCTCTGGGTCCTCCCGAAAGCCGGTTGTATTTCTCGGATCGATCTTTGGCTTTGTTGTGACTTCTCTCATGAGTTCCATCCAAGGCAACAATAGCCTCTTTCGACTTGGTTTTTGATTAATGACATTTCGAGCATCGCTAGTGCTAAGACCCCCTCTCTCGATCCTTCTCCTTCTGCAGGAGATTGTCTAGCGCTTTCTCCTCGCGCTTCCCCACGAGCTTGATGTAGCATAATACCTTTTGCGGGGGTTTGGGGTGTTAGATGCCCTTTACTTCCAGCCATCTCTGCGTGGTGGCTTTTTGAGCGATTTCTTTGGTAAAGGGAGGAAATAAAGGCGCTTGAGCGATTTCCCGCAACGGAGCCAATCAAGATGTCTAAATCCTCACGGGTGTCCTTGCGGTGTTTGGGGGTGGATATCTGGTCAGTATTTAAGGTGTAGTGTTGCTCCGTGGGTGGTGGTGAGGAGAGAACTAAAATGGAGAGAGCTTTTGCTTGCAAATGTAGTGTGTTTTCCTCTCTATTTGGTTTACAATGACCACCCCTTTTATGAGGTGGATAACTTAGTGAATAAGCAACCTCTTAGATATTCTACTAATAGCTAGGTCTTACTTAGATACTAAGCAAGACGAAATATCTAAGTTACAAGTGGGGAAAGATCTCGGATCAATCGGCGGCCATCTCTCTCGAGGTCGCAAGGAGCAAGCCCTCTCTGGCGACCCTCTCTGACCTCGCTGAAGGAGATTCACGGGATCTCTGCTACTTGCCTGGGACCGCAAGTGTTGTGGTCGCGCGAGGTGAAACACAATGGCACCGCCTTTTGCTTTTGCGATCTCTCTTGTCATCCCGGAGGTGGCCACAGATGGTGATTCCTCTTTGTTGAGGTGGTGGAATTATTTATACCCATCAGTTATGACATGCTTAGTGGGTACTAGAATATGGGATGAGTCTCCATTGCTTTAGAGCAAGTGGGAGATGTAGTTTGTTGTATTTTAAATAATAGGGTGTGCTCTAAAACAATTAATCACATGCTTTCGTGCAAGTGGGAGATTGTTAGGTGTGATGCCCGAAAGACAATTTTGTAATTGTTTTATTTAATAAATGAAATGATGTTATTATTCATATTTATTATTCTCATATTCACCGATGTGACAATAGTATTTACACTACGTAAAAACCTTAAAGTATATCGTTTATGTAATCACTCAACTTTCGGTGTATGGGATATACACGGGAGGATTGAGTTAGTGAAGATGTACTTAAAATACAATTAGCCCGTAGTGAAGTTAATCGAGAGTATCGGGTCTCTCCTTTAACGTGCTATTAATGCGCCTGAAACACAATATGTGTGATTGTCTTATCCGGACTTTCGGTTAAGAGAACCTAATGGGGGCATTTATATATGATAGATATATCATATAGTAATTTGGACCGATTTGATTAGAGTTCACGATATAATTCCGTAATCGAAGTCTTATCGAATCAATGGATGATCATATTTATGGATATATCTTAATCCTGAGGTGATCACGATCAACTCGCTTGAATCAAGATGAAGTTTGACTTGACGGTTAAGGATTACACCGAGTCCGTGGGTCCGAATTACCCCATCTTGGCATTGTCTTCGGATTGAGTGAGTTGTCCGTGTTATCACGTATACGGAATCCATTCCTTCCATTTATGGAAGTAGATAGACAGCTTCCTTTATTTGTTAATCCTAGAAACCGATCGATCGCGCGAGTTCATATTACACTCGATTAGCTACCAAAGTGAGTTGTATGAATTAATTGATCACTAGGGGGTTAATGGTAAATAAGGATAAGAGGTTCTGAAAAGGGTTAACGGTAACTTCCCGATTTAGAATGAACAGTCTATGGAGGATTAATCCATATGTAATGATTGTATCAATGGACGCTTATTATTATTCTCGTGAGGAGATAAATATAATCTCATAATCGGAGGAGTGCAGTCACGGGATTATGGTGGCATATTCATGTGATTGATTTATCGAATATAATTATTCTGTTCGTAAGATAATTATTTATTTGATTTATCGGAGCCACTGATTATTAGTCCATTGGTCCCCGACGTGCTTCCTAATATAAGCATAAATTATTCTCGGACGTCGAATCCTAATAATATTAATTTAGTTCTTGTTGGACTTTATTAAAACGATATGTGAATTAATTGTTTAGTGGACTATTAAATTAGTTGGGCTAAATAATTAAATACACTTTAAAAGACATTTTTAAATTAATTTACTGAATTGGTGTGTTGACCAATTTTGACCCAAATTGGTCAAATATGCGTGGACTTTGAATTTGAAGGAAAAGGTGCGCATGTTATATTATTTAATTATTAATGAATTAGTTTTCTTGGATAATTATTTAATGTGTGATTTATCTTTTATTTGTTAAATGATAAATCATGGAATATTAGATAATAATATGTTTTATCCTAATTTGTTTGGGATAATTATTTTATTTATCTTTTATTTGGAAAAAGGATTAATGTAATAATTATCTCTTAATTATTTAATCCTTGGAGGACAAGGATTACTCTCCTATATAAAGAGAGTTCTCCTAGGCCTTAACACACATGATATTTTCGACTTCTCCTCTTAGAGAGAAGAAGTGATAAAATTCGCCCAGGGGTATAAGGGAGAAATCTTGGAGATTTTTCCGGGTAGCATATCGGAGGGTTCGAGTCGAGAATTCCTTCCACCGGAATTGCTTGATCACACGATCGGAAGACTCGTGGTGCTCTTCACATCTTCACATTCATCCTTTGCGATTCTTCAACTTGGATTTTGAGATCCAAGAGGTATGATCTACAACCCCTTGTAGATATAGATCTAGTTGTTTTATTACGTGTATTATATGATCTAGATCCATAAATCGCTTCCGTTGCGGATGGTATTACTAACATATATTTCCACTATCATGCATCGTAATTCCTTAAAATTTATTATATTAACCATGCATTACTTACATATTCCTTTCTCAATAGGAATCTACTCAATAGGTCATACTACATTCAACATAAATGTTAATGACCTTAACCGTATGCATGTTGCGATTGTCATATTAATTCATTTCTAAAATCCATCAAGGATTTTCATATCAATATTAATGTCTAACGACCCATAAATATACCTTCATGACATAAAGTTACTGCATGCCAGATATATTAGTTAGCAGAACATTATATTATCTATAATGGGAGAATATATTTGATCTCCAATTCAAACTCAGCCTCAATTGCTTATTTCATTTTTACCTAGTCTGAGTGTTACTGACACTCTGCTGATGACTTAGGTACTGGATCCAGATATTATAATAGAAATTAAAGAGGCAAATATGTCGTCGACGACTATGATGTTTTATTATAAATTTCTCCCGTAAATTTCATTGCTAATTCAATATTAGCATAAACCAATTCCTTATCAATGTATGAATTGGTTGTTCCGCAACCCCAATATTTAATCATTTGTCGCACGTGCAATTTTATTTTGGGGTTTTCGCCTTGAAGACGGATCTCTTTAAGAGATTTCATGAGTGACTGAATGTGAATTCATTTTCCGTGGATTTTTATCTTTTACGCCTATCGGTATTCTACGCTTCAGGCATAGAGAAATATCATCAATCATATTGTTGGTGCCTTTATAAATAGTCCCTCATTTAATTTCAATAACGGCATCTGGCGGATTACTCGTTAAATACTACAAGTAAATTATTTTTGCAAATCAGTTAAACTGATGCGTGGAAGATCGTTTATGTGGTTAAAGTTTATCGGCATTCTTTTATTCTAACATGGGATTTTCTTTATCTCCCCCTAATGTCGAGAATCGATCTTCATCAAACATGTTGCACCGAGCTATACATTGATGCTCTGTTATTCGCTTCAAGCGATTTACACATTTAAAACATAGTTGTTTCATTAAACATCTCATTCCATGAGATTTTTAAAATTGTTATTTCTCTTGCGCTTTATATACCACTATGTGATTTCAGATTCTTCAAGAATCGTTCAAATTATATATCATATGTAGAGAAATCACTAGAACAATACATTGAACTTTTGGTTCATTTCTCCATTTTGCTCAGAAAATATTTGATGTACGCAAAATGTGCATAAAATCTACCCTTCATAGGTTTGATATCAATGAATGATATGTAAACTCATAATTCATTTATGACGAAGTTTGTCACGAGATATAATTCATATTGAGTTTTCCTCCCCTTATTCTCGGACAACATTTTTTCATAATCGATATGTCGAAAATTTGAAATAACCCATGACGGATTCAACATTTTAATGTGAGATCCTCTTATGCGGGTATCAACAAAATTCTTTTATATTTTTCGATTTGTGGAGAAATTTTGCCTCATATAGAAATATTATATCCGTTCTCACAATTATGGATACAATGTATCGAGTTATACCAATTTTCTTGAATAATCATCCCAATTCTAGTGGGATTCTCTCATAAAGAATGTTTATAACCACAATATTCAGAATCACTATATGCATCTTAAATACTTAATTTCATGCGCATTAATTTCACGTAATGATTGTGATGCATCCCATGTAATTTGATACATATATCATTGTTTTAAATGATGCATGTAGTATCAGTCGCATTCTCTTCGTGGAATGGACATATCTCATTATTTTCAAACACATTGTTTATACACATTTCATCGGTAAATAGTATATAAAGCAAATATTTCAATCTCGATATAACACCCATATTACTCAAAAAAATCGAGACTTGAGAGAGTATAGTGCTTTATTTCAAACAATTTTGTTTCAATATAGCACTTGCATATTGCATTATCATTTGCATCTCTCATTAATTCTTTTGAGAACTTGTTTCTCAATATGCGCATGCCGCACTATCGATGAGGCAATTTAATGTCGCCATGTTCCGGCTCCATTTCTTCCTTGAACGAAATGAGCAATTACTTTTTGTCAAAGTATAACAATTGTCACATAATATAAATGAATTACTATGATTAATTATTTCAAATAGAAAATTATATTATGTATCAGTTCAAGCAAATCAAATTGATATTGTAAATGCTAGTGGATCCGAGAGACAATTATCCAGTATTACAATTCGTGAATCAAACATTATGAATAATCTCACTCACCAATAAAACATTATGATATGTTGTTATATTCATTCTTATCACAACTAGATAACAAATTTTGAATTTAATAACAATATAGAACAAATGCGTCTTACAATCAAAAACCATATACATGGTATTCATTTGTAAAAAACCGCAGGTTGAATATTTTTATTTTGTAATAAAGATAAGTATAAATAATCCCAATAATGATTATCACTACTCTTACAATAATCATGCAATATAAAATCTTTTCATTGAATAACCAAATATGATTTTATTTATTAAAATCAATACAAACACTTTTGCCAAAAATACAATGAAATGCATTAATTACCTCAATGATCATGTAATTATTGTAAGATTATGGGTAATATAAATTCAATCAACTAAATGATATGGCAATATCATGTTCTTATTTTTCATATCATATTAACTTTATACTAAGAAATATATTGCTAAATTATAAAACAACATATAAAACATTCTCACATTGTATCAAATAAAGATCATATATGCGCAAGACACGTAGCGATTAACATAACTACGCATACAATCATGTAAAATATAATATATTTAATTTTAACTATTTAAAATGACTTTAATTTATATGAATATGATTGCAAAAGTAATATGCACGATGATTAATCCAGTGATTGAGAATCATATATTATTATTGTGGCCAAATAATAAGATTTACTTTCCAAAAATATATGATGATATAATTATTTTCCTTTTTTCTTTTAGAAGAAAAACTAGCCACACGTATCAATTATACACAATCGATAAAATAAAATTCCATAACTACTATTTATATATCATAAAATACTTTAGCCGTATCAAAATAAGGCCAAAACAAAGAACAATTTATTTATTATTTATTAATAAACGATGCTTAAATTTAAATGCATCGTATAAACAATTTCTGCAAATCGCCACTAACTCTAACATGTGGCGTAATCTTCTAAAAGATTACTTTGTTTCTTGTCATGATTATTGTTTTAATCATATAAAATAATAATGTCCTCCTCCACGACCATAACCAAATATTTCCAAATATTTATAAATTGAGTCACGTTCTTTATAAAGTAACTCTTATAATTTGGTCAACACTCATTATTTATTTTCATAGTTCCACATGCAGTGGATTATTATTTTTCATTCATGATACGAAATCATGATCAATTTCATATACATCATAAATTACTTTGATTGATATTGTTGCTTCAGGAGCATATCATCATGATAAAAAATGATTTAATTTTTTTTTCAATTGTGATCATGAAATCTCATGATATATTCAGTAGATTTCTTATCTTTGAATTTCAGATCACTCGTGGAACATGTCTTTCTCTATGGACATCGGGTCCTATTTTTTTTTCCTATGAATGACATGTCTGTATTTTTTTTTTTCTCTATGAATTTCAAATTCACTTTCATTAATTTTTGACACGTCTGAAACTCATCTATGTGAATTTAATATTCACTTTCATCGGTTTTTTGACATGCCCACTTATGTGAATTTTATATTCACTTTTATGAGCTTTCTATTTTCATATGGATTTCTGATCCATTATATGCACGTTTCAAACATTGATCAACTGCATGTGATCATACCTCCTTTTTCCGATTTGCACAAAAGGCGAACTCTTTTGTCTAAGGAATATAGCCATCAAGGCTTCATATCACTGATGAGTATTACTCATGTCTTTTTTTTACGTGGTATTGACTTGATCCATCATGATTTGATGATGTCAATACCACTAGCATCAATATATATATATAAAATAATAGAATTGATCATGATAAATAATTTAAATAAATCAAATTTTTACCTTAATGTTTACCCGTATCGAGATGTGTAGATATAAAATATATCAATTGATCGACTTGAGTCCTTCTGGCAATCTATGAATGGTGATTCTTGTGGGGGGTTTTTTTCTTTTCGAAGGTTTCCAAACTTCATCAAAACATTTTTGATGATTTGAGACGTGGTTAGAGACTCGTGCTGATAACGTGTTATAAAACTATGAAGATAATGGAGGAAGAACGAGAGGAAATACAACTATAGAAGAAGGGAGAATTGCTTGTGTCTTCTTCCAATAGTATAAGAGGGTATTTATAATAGAGATTACAATGTGAACACAATAATCTGAATTAATCTCAAATCTACGTAAATCAATCAGAATAATAGATAATACATCAATGATATTATTTCATAACCGATTCCCAAATATCGGGATTTTTTTTTGCATGCATGTACATGTATTGAGTAGGGTATTATTGGATGATTACATTAATTTTGTCCTTTTAAACCCTATTATTTTTACTATGTTTTTTTTTACACGGTAAGTATTAAATGTGTCCTTTTGAACTCACCTCCTTCTTTTAACGGTCCGTTGATTCTAATTACATTTATGTACATTTAGTATTTAATTTATTTTTTTCTCAAAACGATTATTTTATTAACAACCCTCAAAATAAGGTGACCAGATTACAATAGTATTCATAAAAAAATGGGAAAACCACAAAAACTAATCTAAATCCCAAGCTAGCCATAAGTTTCTCGCCCTCTCAATCACATGTGATATAAACACGAAGACCGGTGGTCTGTCTCCTCCACTACCATGTTTAAACCGGTTTCGCCACATCCATATACCATAAACCCCTTCTTTCCAAATGTACTCCCATCTATTCGTACTAAAAGGGGGCCTCTGTTATGTGCTCAGATTCAGCCTGATCCAATCCTTTGGGTCCTCGGCTTGAAAGAATTGCCTTTGCAAGTACTTGGTACACACGCTTGTCCCATACCTTTATGGCCCATGTGCGCCTCGTAAGGTGTGTAATATAGTTTCGTCTGCTTGTCCACATTGCTTACATATTGGGTCGTCCGCAACGTGTCTGGTATATAGTCTTTCATCAACAGCCAAAGCATCGTGTGCCACCATCCACAGAAGGATGTTGTTACGGGTAGGCCCTTTAAGTTTCCATATCATGTCCCAAATGGGGTCTATTTCGGACTCTTCTTGATCACTCGACAGCAGCTTATATCCTGAAGCAACAATATACTTCTTCTTATCATATCCCTTTCACTCATACGTGTTGTCTACCTCTTCTATGTCACTACTAAGCATTGCATAAGCCTTTGAGATTCCCCTCCAAACTTGAGAGCTCCCTGCTTTGGCCACCTCGGTCAAATGCTTATATTTATATCATAATGCCTTGACCCAAAGTGTATCTTTTTGCGGCACTGAGTCCCATACCAGCTTGCCCAGGAGCACTATATTCATTTCAAGAAGCCTACGAAATCCGAGGCCCCCATGTTGCCTTGGTTTACATATCTTCTCCCATGATATCATATGCATTTTTCTGCCGTCCTCATCATCTCCCCCAAAAAAAAATGCGGCAAATTTTTTCCATGATGTTCAGAATTGTATGTGGTAGGAGGATAGTTTGCATTGCATAAAAACTTGCGTCAATAAAGAGCTTTGAATGAGGATCCTTTTACCTGCTTTAAAAAGGGTCTTAGCCTTCCACCCTGCTAGCTTATTTTTCATTTTATCTTCCAAGTACCTGAAGTGTACCACCCTCATTCTCCCGTGTAGGATAGGTACCCCTAGATATTTTTCATGATCATACGTGTGAGACATCCTCAGGCATTGTGCTATGTTCATTATTGATTGCTGGCCCACATTTACAGAGGTATAGAATCGTGATTTTGCCACACTAATTTTCTGTCCATAGCACCTGCAGAAGTCCATCATAACTTCCTCCATGACCTTTGCTTGATGTTCACTTGCAGAAGTACATTTAGTATTTTTGCTTGTTATTTTCTTAACATATTACCAATTTTTATTTTTTTTTTGGTATTTAACACATTAACATGTTTTTTTTATAAAAAAAACATATTAACATGTTAAAATTTTGTCTTACAATCGTTGTCATGAATATGTTATTGTTATTTCACCAATCAAGTATCTACCTATATTATATTAAAAGGAAAGGAATGTACATGGTGAGTGGCCACGTCGATCATTTTGGCATTCCTCCTCATTGCCATGTGTACAAATATTTGGCAAATGTGTAGGTTTTTTAGAGATAAAAACACTATTCCGTATGGTAAATAAATGTGCTCATGCCTTCAAATACACAATGGATATTTCGTGAGCACTTTTACTCCCAAAATGAAGTGCAAATAAAGATTTTTTTCCCGTAAACCTTCCTCTCCAAAACAAAAACTCGATTTTTATTCTCCACCTCTCTCAATTCTTGTAGTTTCTCCCACCTCACCGGTTCTCCTCTCGCTGGGCTCTCCTTCTTTTGCTTCACGGGAATTGAATCCACATTTCCATTCCGTAAGTTTATCTATCGCCTCGATTATGTCTCCTAGACACTGATTCATCAATTTCCGCCGCCTTGAACTTGGATAATTGAATTCCGGCCACCGTCATCACCGGCTTCCTCGGCTCAGGGAAAGTAAATCATAATACCTTTTTACTTGCAATTATTTGTTCGATATTTTTGCTCAATCATTATGTATTTAATGCTTAATATTGATAATCAACTTTCTCTGTGTGTTTTTGAGCTTTGAAATTAAGGACCTGGAAATGATGCTTTTGTAGGTAGCTAAATATTATTGGGACTTTCTCAAAGTTCGAATTTGTCTTCTTAATTTTGGCGATTTACGCTCTTGAATCATATACTCACGTCCTGATCACGAAGCGCATTGCTTGTGGTAGAGAATGAGGTGAGTTTATTAAATTGGTTATGAATTTAAGTTGTTCATATTGGGCTAACAATTTTAGATCATTGTCTTTGCTTTCTAGCTTAAGCATCGTGTTTCCGTTGCTTGGTATGTTTGCGACTTGGACTTTCGGTAATTCTTTGTGTAGAATTATAGTCGTATTATGGAATATTTTGTATTGTCTTTTTACTATTTGTTCTTGATTGCAAATGTATAACATCAAAGGTGATAAATTTGAAGTTCGATCAATTGTGTTTATGTTTCATCCTTCAAAACATAACTCACCGAAATGCTTTCGCACGTGTTCGATCGATTAAATGGCGGTTTGTTAGAAAGTTACTATTAATAGCTTGTGATTTGTGTTTGTTTTTATTTTTATTTTTAGAACATGTTTTTAGTTTCTTTATACAGATTTGGTGAGGTTGATATTGATAGTTCATTAGTTGCTAGCCATTCCTCCTCAAATGAAGACATTGTCATGGTGAATAATGGATGTCCATGTGTTATACCGTATGAGGAGATCTTGTTAAAATGATTTTGGATTTGATCAAGAAGAAACGGATTTTGATCATATCATCATCAAAACAACAGTAAACTACATTTTCTTGCACTAAAACGGAGAGGATTTCCACATGTTTGAGTAACTTTTCGCTTGTTGTATCGTGTCGCCATTATTGGATTTAGGATACGGATTGACCGCTTGAAGAACAAACTTTGATAAAAGATTGCTAAAAATTGAATGGTCGACTAGAAATCTAATCTTCACACAGTCTGTCTAGCAAGCCAGTCCGGTGATCGAAACTTTTTGTAGCGACGAAGTTTTTTCATGGCATGTGAAGCTTGATGGGGTTGTTACGTTGGTTGATTCCAAGCACGATCTATGGAATTTAAATGAGGTGAAACCAAGATTTGTTGTCAACGAGGCTGTGGAGCGAGTTGCATACGCGAATCGTATAATCTTGAACAAGGTGAATCTTTTGCACTTAGTTTTCTCAGTAACGTCTTTCGTTTATCTCACTCAAGAACTTGTACAGATAGATTTGGTCACAGAGGAAAATCTAGACGCACTTATGAAAAGAATCAAGGTGAGCGTATTTCGTTATAATATTGCGTTTTTGTTTGAAACTTAAGACTATAGAGAGGTGTCTTAAACTTTATGAAGTCATATTATTATAGTTTTTGGAACGTTTGTTTTGAGTTTTTCTCCAAGATGGTTGAATTCTACGCTACACGGATACGAGATTTATAGAAAATATAGGATATCGGTATTGAGGGCATCTATGTAAATATTAAAAATATGAGGACAGGTTTGCTTCATTTTTGGTAGTATTTTATCATTCTGGACATCCTTTTATTCGTTATGTTGTGGTTTTTCACTCAATTGTCGACATGGTTCTTCGTTTCAAACATCCGAGTTATGGATATGCATACATAAATCCCGTATCCAACGTTTGAAAATTACAAATTCACCTTTAGGTGCATGTATCACAAGTATACAGTGTGTTTCTGTGTTGGATACGTATCGAATACAAGACACGTTATCATAGGTTGAATTATGTTTCCCGATACATCCACCCTTATGAATACGGTCTGATTTTTGCGCTCTTTTGTCCAAAGATATGAATGGGGTCGATTGAAGCTAGCTAAATTCGAGGATGTTGATATGGACTTTGTTCTCGGAATAGGAGGCTATGATTTGAAGAGGTTATTTTGATTATAGAACCATACACACAAACTTAAAAACGCATGTTTGATAATGTCGGAACACCGTACTTATCTTAACCTTACTTTGTTCTTACAGGATCAAGTCTGAAATTCAATCAAACGGTTCTCATTGTTCTCATGAACATGGCACTGCACACGGTAAAAAAATTGTTGCTTTCTTTTCAATACATAACTCTTTTTGTTCATATTCGTGGATCATGTTTACGAGTCTAATTTTCATAGGACATGAGAAAGGACATCTTCACGATCATAAGCATGATTCTGATGTCTCGAGTGTTAGTATTGTGACCGAAGGAACCCTCGACTTTGATGAAATAATTTTCACGGTTTGCAGTTGTCGGGTGTAAATGATCCGAATCAAACATACTCATGAAACTGTTATGCTTGGACTGGCTTCAGATCGCTCGAGCAGGAATAAAACGTTCGAGCTCAGCGCATATTAGATATTTCAAACACTCTCAAGCTCGAATACTTCGGTTTAAACATGTCTTTTTACGATTGGATATCGTATTGTATATGTTGACGATTGGCTCGAAAGACTAATCAAGAAAAAAAAAGGGCCGCTTAGATCGATGGTTGAAAGAATCCGTCCTCTCACATTCGTACGAGCATTAAAATCCTCTGCTCCGTTTTGTCCTGCTAGCACACAAGACACATCTGCACGTATTGTTCCAACTCATCCCGTATCTGTGGCCAAAAGTACCTAGCTTCCAACAATGCCCTCGTGCGAAGTTGGCCTGGGTTAATCTTATGCATGAATATGGACACATTTTACCAATGTAGAAAAGCTCATTAACAATGACATGAAGCGCTTCACATTGTGATTTGTCGAAAGGATCCAAGTATTCCCGAATCTATAATTTCTAACCTATTGTAATTGGATGATATTGGACCTTCAGGATATTATTATCATATATAATGGTTGGATACTTTATTGCTATATGAGTTTGTACTATTTAAATGCATACATGGTTTGGTTGTATGCATTTGGTTCATGCATTGTATAATCTTTTGTAATGAACTTCAAGATGTTGTGATATTCAGTGGTTGGCTATGTCACTGGTACATATGTTTGCAATTCTATTCAATTACATGCACATTTCTTTTAACTTATACATTATCGTGACATACATACATTAGCCTAATATGTGATCTACGTGACTTATTTATCCTTTCATACACACAATTTTAATGGGCAATGTGTGCATTGCACGCTTTCATGGCCCTAGTTCTATAATAAAGAGCAAAATTAAAACATTGGGATAACAAAATTCAGAAATAGAGGGTGCATCATTTTTTTTTTATTCATAATTGTTCTATAACCATGTTAACATGGGAAAATTCTTAGTTGGAGACTCCAACACTGAATAAGAAATTTCACGCAAGACACTTTCGACCACATATGTACGTATAGTCATACTTTATACGAGTAGCCTCCACGATAAACTTCCCGTTAACATGACATAGTTCACTGTAGCACATGAAAAGCTACTCACGCTGTTCAAGATGGTTTTTGCTGATACATTCATTGGGAAGTGAAAACAGAGTAGGAAGAAATTGTTTTTTTCCTGGACGAAAACCGACTTTCTTGCTGGCACTCCGTTATAACTCCCCTGTTTCCTTCCAATGAGAATTATGAAGCATACCCACCACGGTAATTCAAAAGATGATGGCTTTATTGAAATTGCAGTTTGTATTATTCACATGTATGTGTCTCTTTGATTTCATCTTCAGCTCTTTGAATGGCATTAATCATGGCACTATTTTAATAAATGGGTCGAACCCCATTGGAAGAATAGATGAAGATTTTATCTGTGCAACCTTGGATTGGTGGCCTCCTGACAAAACTGATCATGGAATAACCAGCTGGGGAAATGCTTCTGTGCTTAATCTGGTCCGCCCCTTTTCATACTCCTACATTTTTTTTGGGGTTCAAAATCAAAATCAATCAATGGATGGTATGGAAATTAAACTTTAGCTTGATAAGTTGGTTGTTCATAAACTTGTTTAATCTTTGTTTTTTTGGTTCTGTGTGCAGAATCTTGAAAATGTAATTCTAATGAACGCAGTAAAAGGTACATTTCTTTTTTCCAGTCTTACTTATTTTGAACTTGTTTATCTAAGGCAATTGTTAAATGTATCATAGCAAATCTATTTTCGGGACACGATATTGACATTCGACTTCTTATAAATCGAATCTAAGTTGAACATTCGGCTTTGATAAAGTGGGATGTACGTTTTCGGTCCCTGTCCTGTAAAAGATATCATGGTAGATTTACCATTGATAAGAACACCCTTTATTTAAATATGGATGCTTAAGTGACTAAACTGTTTTTTACTATGCATTTTTGTAGCATTTTCTCCATTAAGATTAAGGATTGGTGGCGGTTTGCAAAATGACCTTATCTATCAAACAAAAGATTCACAGCAACCCTGCAATCCTTTTGTTAAAAACTCTTCAGCCATTTATGGATATAATCAGGGGTGCTTACCCTTGGCCAGATGGGATAAATTGAACGATTTTTTCAAGAAATCTGGGTAATTAAGTAGAAAATATCATTTTTAAACTCTGATTGCTTTAGGCTTCTTTGAAACTGATTCTTTACTTTTAAAACAGAGTTAAAGCCACTTTTGGATTGAATGTACTGAGTGGGAGATCATTTTCGCATAATGGGTCAGTTATAGGGAAGTGGGATTCTACAAATGCAGAATCATTTATTAAATATACAGCTGACAAAGGTTACTTCAACATAATTGGTTGGGAGCTTGGTAAAGATCCTTTTCCCTTTATTCTCAGTTTATGCATAATATCATATAATGTGTGTTCCATTTATGTTTCGTTGTGATGCATGAAAAATTGACAGGGAATGAACTAACTGGGAAGGGGGATGTGGTGGAAATTACGCCAGATCAGTATGCCAAAGACACAACCTACTTGCATAACAAAGTGAAAGAAATCTACAAAGATGCCGGATACAAACCATTAACCGTAGCTCCTGCAGGGAATTTTGATCCGGATTGGTACAGAAACTTCGTATATAGAGCAAACAATTCATTAGACGTGGTAACTCACCACGTATATAATGTTGGTGAAGGTACGTAATTATGCAGCCAATTAACCTTAGCTTGATTAGTATGCCATTGGACATAACGCAATAAATTTGTTTATTTATTTGATATAGGAGGTGATGTGGACCTTGTTGAAAAGATCCTTGATCCATCATATCTTAATGGTGTGGCTTCTGTATATTTCAATCTCCGGAGCATACTTAAAAACGCTAATACCTCTGTAAAGGCGTGGGTTGGTGAGGGTGGTGGAGTATATGGCAGTGGCCGTAATGGCATTACTAATACCTTTTTATTTAGCTTTTGGTGCGTCACGCATTTTTTGGCATGAGATTGTCTATATATATATATATGATTTACTTGTTGTGTATGTATGCCCTTTGATAAAATTACGCGTATTGCATACAGGTATCTAGATCAGCTCGGGATGGCATCATCATTTGATACGAAAACTTACTGCAGACAGTCATTGATAGGTGGATTTTACGGTTTGCTCAATACCACTACCTTTGTACCAAATCCGGACTACTATAGGTCATGTATACATTCTTTACGTTTGAGTCAGTGGTTTCAATTCGTATATAAGAATAAACTGTCTGGCTGTGATTCTTTCGTTATAATAAGAATGAATGTATCTTGATTTTTGCAGTGCTCTTCTTTTTCATCGGTTGATGGGAAGAAATGTCCTATGGACATACTTCAATGGCACAAACAAGACTCGCGCTTATGGTCATTGTGCAAAGAAATCTGTAAGTTTTGCTTATCTTAAATTCTCAAAAAGAATAGAGGGGCTTATTAATCAAGGGTCTTTCTGTAAAAGTAGGCAGGTGTGACATTGTTGCTGATAAACCTAGATGGAAACAACACAGTCCAAGTTGAAGTTACATACAATGACCGACAAGTAGAACGTGTAATTCAAATGGCTCAAGGTGTGGAGAGAGGTTCCAAGATGAGAGAAGAGTATCATCTGACTGCTAAAGATGGAGATATACATAGCCAAGGAATGATGTTAAATGGTAATGAACTTAAGGTTGATGCATATGGGAACATACCTCCATTGGAGCCTATTACTGTAAATTCAACTGACCTCATAAATGTAGCTCCATTCTCTATTGTATTTGTTCATATGCCATCTGTTCTTCTTGCTGCTTGCAGATAAAAAAGAAAAGAAACATGGCTTATGAATTTTTCAGTTTTAAGTTTCCTGTTTAAGTAAAATTTTCTCTTGTCTCATTTTCTCAAACAAATATTTCCCCCTCAAATCAAGTGGAAATTCTATTTCACATATAGATTCTTTAGTAGAAAATTTCACTTGTATCCAATGAAAATACTACATGTGTCATGAAGCATATTCAAATAAATCATAAACAAAGAACACTATCTTCCTGACATTTTTTTCAAGTACAAAATCTGAGTCTTTTGTTACGGAGGCGGATCCTGACGGCAGACATTACGTGGTAAGGCGCAAGAGAAATGTGCAGACGTTCATCGGAATTTTCGACGGGAGCATCTTTGCACCATACCATGCACTACCGTCGGGGATCGGCCCTTTTGTTACTAAATGGATTTTGCCAGATAAAGAAACAAAACTATTAATAATTGAAACTTTATCTTCATCATTAATCATGCATTATCTCTAGTGAGCACTGTAATTTTTTAGACAGCAATAATGGAGCCGGGGATGAAAAAGGAGGATGAGGCCGATTCATGGTGTGGCTGATGTGTTAAAAAAAAGAGATAATTATTGTGATGATAATTAATTAAGCTAATCTTGATGGATAAGCATTAAGGACAGTGAAGATTAAACACACGAGAAAGAGATAAAAAGATTAGGTTTGACCAAGATTGTATTTTACCTAATCAATCAATCATATATATATACGCCAAAGCAATTTGAGCTATTCTTATAAATACGCCAAAGATTAGGTTAACCGCATGTTAATAACCACCTATATGTGCCACATCATCTATTTCATTTTGTGTCTATGTACAATAAAATCATTATACATGAGATTGTTGGAATGAAGATTAACATAAATTTTAGAAGATCATGGTGTAAATCCTACTTGGTAAATCATAACCAATAGGAATTTTTATAATTAAAAAATGGGCCCCTACCTTGAAAAATAAACCACCAATCAATGATGTTGAAATTGATGACTTAGTGATCCAAAACTTGCACCTGGATCACCCTAAAATTAATGGGAGATTAAAAAACATTTGCCTCGATTAGTGTTGTAACAAAACCGAGCCAAATATCTATCTCACGTTTATACTTGAGCTTATTTAGTAATACGAACGAGGTCAATTTTGTCCAATTAATAAAATTCAGTTGTTCGAGCTTTAGTCGTTAAATATTAACAAGTTATCCTTTAAATCGTCATATACAACAACAGTGTTGTTTGATGGTACCATTATGAAGGAGAAAAAACGGGTATAAGAAAGAAGTCTAAATTATGAAAAGGGTATATTTCGAATTTTTCTATTTCTTTAATCGGGTAGGATTCTTTGCCCGTGAGTAATATCATGCTTGCATCGTATGGTTTACCCCTTTGGCATTATTCTTGATCTTGTAAGGAATATTGATTTCGTCTTAAGAATGTAGGATTAAAATATGATTATGCAGAAAGCACACGCAAAACACAATTAAACCAAACCAAACCAAACCAAAGTGGCTGCATTCATAGCACTCCGTCCGAATTATTTTGTGTGTAGAGATTGTGTTAATGGATTAGCAAAACGCCTCCTCAAATACAACAATTAACCTATCAATATATGAGAGCTCTTTAAATTCCAGACATACAACGGATTTTATAAGCAAGCATCAAGTAATTTTGTCAATATATACTGTTTTATATGAGATGTATGTGGATGAAGGTTGTTCGAGAATTGCTTAATTCGCTTAAAGTGATTTTAACCAACACATAAAGGAAAAATCGATTAAATTTACTCAATAAATTCTCTGTACTTGAATAAAAATTAGATAGACATTTCATTCTTTACGTTTTGCACAAACTCTGCAAAAATAATAATGTAATGTTACATAGACGCCAACAGATTTCTAATGGTTTTCATATATTCAAAGTCATAGTTAAGATTATTAACTATATTTACGACTTCGACCCTTAGTTTCGCTTATAGTTGAGGTTACTAACCAGATTTTCAAGTTCGCCTTATCTTCTTCGATTAAGTTTCTCTTTGTACAGGAGGAACATAGCGTTCTATCTTAAGAGACGATTGTAATAACCGTAGACACGTAATCGGCAAAATCATCTTGAGGTACGATATTCGACTCAATCTACGAAATTTCACATTTACTTTTTTTGTCTTATCAGTTTTACGATACGTTATTTTAATCCGATTCAACTTACACAATCATTTTAATCATCAAACCCGATCACCCAAGTATAGTACTTTTTAACACACCCGAACTTCGGGTCCTATTTGCGGTTTTGGTTAGTATCACCCATACCGTGTGACCTTTTATTGTTGGGAAAGGGAGATGAACGTATCTTGCATTTATGACGTTAATTTTAACATTAATTTCTTAATATTTCACTGCTCAAACCATTTTAAGGACTTTATTTAAACGCAAACTTTTCCAACAGATACAATTCTATAAAACTCAAATCCCCATGGCGCCTCCATTAAGTTCCTAGTTCCATAACCAAATTTTAAGAAATGCCTATCAAATTAGCATTCATCAAGTGTTATTAACATTAAAACAAACAAACTTCCAGTTCAAGGCAAATCTTGAAAGTTTTAGTGACAATGAATTTAGTTTTGTGCATATGGGTGTTTGTCTATAGCTTCAGCTTCAAATCTGTTTATGGAATTTCTCAAGGCACTGTATTTATAGATGGAAGCAAATCCATTGGAAAAATAGATGATGATTTCATATGTGCAACATTGGATTGGTGGCCTCCAGACAAATGTGATTATGGTACATGTAGCTGGGACAATGCTTCTGTGCTAAATCTGGTCTGTCCCTTTCCCCTGAACTTACCTTTTTTTTTTTAAGCTCAAAATCAAAAGCCATTTAGGAAAGATCTAAGCTTTATAAGTGGGTTCTTCATAAAATATGTTTAATCTTGGTTTTTTTTTTTTCTCTGTGTGCAGGATCTTGACAATGTTATGTTCTTGAATGCAGTGAAGGGTATTTTTCTGACAAACTTTTGCTTTTTGCAAAATAGGAGCTGAAGGTACTTTTTTTTCTTTTTTTTTTTATTCACCAACATGTATCATGATGCAGCCTTTTCACCATTAAAGATAAGGATTGGTGGCACTTTGCAAGATAAGGTCATTTACCAAACTAAAGATTCTCAGCAACCCTGCAATTCTTTTGTGAAAAAGCCTTCAGAGTTATTTGGGTTCACTCAAGGGTGCTTACCTTTAGCCAGATGGGATAAATTGAATGAATTCTTCAAGAAATCTGGGTAAAAAAGCAGTTGTCATTCAAATTATACTGTAAGGCTTTATTATGTTTCAGTGTAAGTTAAAAAAACTTACTAAAGTTCTTGTGTTTAATTCAGAGCAATACTCATCTTTGGATTGAATGCATTGAATGGAAAATCAATTCATAAGGGTTCAGCCGCCATAGGAAATTGGGATTCTACAAATGCCGAATCTTTTATTGCTTACACCATAGAAAATGGCTACAAGATACATGGGTGGGAGCTTGGTAAGAAATGTTACTACCTTTTTTCATATTGAGAAATGCATTCTAAGAGCACATGCATCTGTTTCTATTTTTTATTTAAAATTCTATAATTTACAGACTCGGACATCACTTTTATCAATTTCACAGAATCTTCATTCAGGGTGGCATGCATCAGAATCTCTACAATGCATCATCTGAATAGACAATCAATATTTTATACAATAGTAGATCATAACATAGAGATTTTGTATCTTATATATATGAGTCAAGATTCCGTTGTACATGGTTTTTCAATGGATCTGAATGATTTGGATCTCTATTTTACAGATTTACCCTTTTTTTTTATTTTTATTATAGTATCTACATCAAGTGCTCTTAGAATGCCTGAATAATTACGTTTTCATTGCGGGATTTTAGTCTAATCCTTTGTGTTTGATGCACTAACTATGAAGTATGAAATGTTGGCAGGGAATGAACTGAGTGGGAATGGAGTGGGGGTGAAAGTTGCATCAGACCAATATGCCTATGATACAATCAATTTGTATAACAAAGTTGAAGAAATTTACAAAGATGTAGAATACAAACCATTAATCCTAGCCCCAGGAGGATTCTTTGAAGCAACTTGGTTTAAAGACTTCATAATCCGCGCGAATAAATCATTGGATGTAATAACACACCACATATACAACCTTGGTCCAGGTACCTAATTAGAACATTTAAGAGATTTGATTCTTTGATTATCATGATTGATCAATGCAAAAAAAAAAGTAAATCTTTCCTCATGAATAGGTGTGGATGAGCATCTTATTGACAAGATTCTGAATCCAACTTATCTTGATGGTGAGGCTACAACATTTAGTAATCTCCAAAACACCCTTAAGAGCTCGGGTACCGCAGCAAAGGCGTGGGTTGGTGAATCTGGAGGGGCATACAACAGCGGCCGTAACGGTGTAACTAATGCCTTTGTGTTTAGTTTCTGGTATGTATAATTTAACACGAAATCGCGTCTCGGTTCTTTTGTCCCTTATTTTTTAATCAGTAGTATTAACATGTATGCACATAACAATTAGGTATCTGGATCAGCTTGGGATGGCATCAGCTTATGATACAAAAACTTATTGCAGACAATCATTGATAGGCGGAAATTACGGCTTACTCAATACTACCACTTTTGTACCAAATCCAGATTTCTATAGGTAATCAATACATATATATACATCGCAATTCGTGTCCAATAATGACGTCATAATTCGTGTCCATAAACATATCTCTTCATATAGTATAACAAATGTGTGTGGTTTTTGCAGTGCTCTTCTGTTCCATAGATTGATGGGACAGAATGTTATCTCGACAAACTTCACCGGCACTAACAAAATCCGCGCATATGCTCATTGCGCGAAGCAATCTGTAAGCTTTTCTTTTTGTCTTTAAAAAGAAAAAGATGGTTCAATAATTAAGTGTGAATTCATCCGTTTTTATTTTGTTAAACAGGAAGGAGTAACATTGTTGCTGATAAACCTAGATGGAAACAATACAGTCCAAGTTAATGTTGAACATAATGGTGCTCTGAAGCGCGTAGATAAACATGTTAAGCATCGTTATAGAGGATCAAAACATGGTTTTCGAATGCTTCAAGGTAAGGAGGTTGGTTCGACGATGAGAGAAGAGTATCATCTGACTGCTAAAGATGGAGATATACATAGCCAAGTAATGGTGTTAAATGGTAATGAACTTACAGTTGATGCATACGGGAATATACCTCCATTGGAGCCTATTACTGTAAATTCAACTGACCTCATAAATGTTGCTCCATTCTCTATTGTATTTTTTCACATGCCATCTGTTATTCTTGATGCCTGCAGATAGATTTTGGGTGAGAGAAAAAAAAAATAGCATGTATTCCGATTTTCGGGTTCACTTTCATGTTTAATAAAGTGGCAAGTGACACTTAGATGTCCTAAACTATTATGATCGTAACATCTTTGGTTCTTAAACTATTTTTTTTAGGTAAATTGGCCCTGAAACAAATTATTTTTTTGTTTTAACAAATTGGCCCATGTTCAGTTTGTGTTGGCCATTTCAATGTATCAAAAACCCATTTTCGGTCACATCTGATCACACCAATGTGTTTCTGTTTTTTTTTTTTTTTGGGAGTTCGACGCAACAAACTATATTCAAAATGGACTTCACAATTGTAATGACCCAAACACACCCAAATGGTAGAATAGGAAAAAGTCGCTTCAAGACGCTGCACAATCCGCGATAATTGCACACATCGCCTTTAAATTACACAATCGTAACATCCCGACTTTTCATAAAATGGGTAAAATGGTCATCGCCAGATGTATTACGATCTAATCATTATTTGTCTTTTATTTAATTAAAAGGAGTTAAGTAAAAGTTTTGGAAAGTAATTATAAGGAAAAAGGATTTAGCTAATTAATTAATGGAATTAATTGTTTACTATTTAAGGAAAATAATCCCAAAATCTCTTATAATTTTTATCACGCCACTTTTGAAAAAAAAGATGAGAACGACGGAAAACATGAAGAGCAACGCAGAGAGATGTCCTGAACGCAGACTTCAACCGCCGTGTACCGTCCGTTCATCGCTTCAAGATGCCGTAGATGAGAAAAGCGATCGGTAGAGAGACGCAACTTTGGAAAATAACATCTCGTAATTTCCTAAGTTTTTATTTTAAATTTCAGTTTTGGTAACCGTTGAGTTTGATCTTCGAAATTCGTATTTTTCAATCCGTAGCTCTGCTTTTCAAATGCATGAGTAGTCGAAACGATCGCCTTGGAGCGTAGATCAATCTAAAAATAGTTTCGCAGCCAGCTTAATCCGGTAATCTGCGGCTTTGATCACTTTTCGTTTCGGTTTTCGAAAGAAATAGGATTTTAGGGTTCTCGTTGATCAAATAGGTTTTGGGGTTGAGGATCAACAGCTTGTTGCGCTTGCTTGACGCTTTGCTTTCGGTTTCTTTGGAAATTAAGGTAAGAGGCTCTTCCTAATGAGTAATTATAGTTTTATAACGATAGGTTGAGTTTTGGTGAGTCTTGGTGTTATTTGGTGATAAAATTCATGTTAAGTTGTAATTATGGAGTTGTGATATGTTTTGGTATATTTTTGTTGAGTTTTAGATTTCTATTTTTTTTATTCAACAACATTAATTAAACATAAACAAGCTTCGATTGAACTTCTGATTCGTTCAATTAAAACACCGAATGTACTCTTAAAGGGAGTTGAAGTTCGGATCCGTCGGAAGAGCATGAAAAGGCTTGTGCTTTGATGAATTAGCATTCATCAATGTCTATGTATTTGCTAGGCCTTGTCCGTGTCTAGTGGTATAGGAAAGAGAGTAGTGTATGTGAGAGAGCTTACTTGAAAACACTTAGGTGGCTAGTTAATTCACAATAATAATTACATAAGTGTAGTAAAAGCTAAAACGTCACTTATTCTCGGTCAGGCACTGATTCAAATCGGTGATGTGATACGTTCATAAAAGGTGGACAACGCCATCGCCTCAAAAGGTCAAGGGTAGTGGAGGAAATCCATCGAACGATATGCATACCGGGGAGATCCCGGACTACCGGTGCTATCACCGTAGTTGGCAAGTATATCTCGTGGTGGAATTTTCACCATGCATTGTGTCTTTGAGTAATGATGTAACCAAGATAAGCTAAGCTAGAAACGTTTAGTAATGACATGTCGATGGGCATGGATTGAACCTTAAATTGAGTCGGTCTCATAAAGATAATTAATAATCATAATAATAACCTTTCGTTGTATAACTTAGTTATTCATTAGTTCTCACTTTTACTAAGTACTTTGTACTTACCTCCTTTGCATTTTCTTTTGTATGCATTGTGGGGTGAGAAGATCTAACATGTTGATCGTGTAGATGACGACTTTTGAAGGCTTTGAAGTCTTGACGAAGTTTCTAGTTCCTTTTCTTTGTAAAGGTTGTACTAGACTAGTTGTATTTATTTTCTTAGACTTATTGTATTTCTACTTTTAAGACCTCGTATTGTATAAGTCTTTGGGTTTTTCGTCGTTGTAATTTAACTATCCATCATTAGTATGGTTAATTTCTATTCTTAGTAGCATTTATGTTTTACCCGAGTCTTTTTAGCTTCCGTTTGCTTTTATTTGATACGACGACGTAGATGCTTGCGTATAATATTAGATTTATTTAATGGTATACGCGCCGAACGTTTCTCTTCCGGATAAGGGCTCGGTATTCGGGAGCGGGGCGTTACAGTTGGTATCAGAGAGAAGCGTCCTTTCTTTCCTAGGCTTCTTCCCTCTAAGAAAAGACTTCTTTAGACCTTTTTGAACCCTTCTGATCTCTCTTGATCTTGGTGGTAAATTCTCGTAGGATTAGGAATCCTTAGAACGTGGTTAAGTTGCACTAGGACCAAGTGAAAAGTCTCCTTAGGCGTAGGATCAAGTTTTTTTTTCCCTTTCTTTATGAGGTTTTAATGCTTTCGTAATGCTAAATTGGTTCAAATCACTTCCTTGTAACATGGTGTTATGCAAAACGAGTAAACGATTTTGTTCACGTTTCTACATGTCATGTTATATCATTTTTTGTTATTCCAAGAATTCTGTAAATTTTCAGCCACTTAGAAAGTTGTCTTATCCACAATTTCTCTCTTTACATCAATTTAGTTTTCTATATGGATTGTTCACAAATTGTTTAACAAGGAGGGTACTCTATTCGTAAAATTTTGCAGCAAAGATTTTACTTATCATTCTGTTTTGAATAAGCTAAATACCTCCAAATGACTTGGATTTTTTATATGTTGTAGAAAACATCCCGAACTATAATTTTTGTTTTAGAAACAAGTGCAAATTCGTTTTGGTCTGAGCACCATCTGCAACACACGACAGTTGATGAAATCCTGAAAATTTTGACAGCTTATAGCAGTAGATGAAAGGAATTATTTTGACCGACCTATGGCTTCCCAAAAATTTTGATTTTTGAGCATCATATGTAAAACTTATATACTCATAGATTTTCTCTTTGCCTCATGTTCAAAATCAGCTCAGTTTGTTTTGTGCAAATCAATTATTTCATGGCTTATTTATGCACCCGAATTTCTCAAAACCATTTAAGTCCTCTGGTCAATAGAGGATAGATGTCTTTCTTTCACCCTGTAAGTTATAGTGTAGTAGGTTATAGGAGATGAGAATACTTTGATTTATCTGATTCTTAAGCTAGTTGTTACCCAGGATAAGAAGTTTGGTAGGTAGAGACTAGGTGTTGTTTTTATAGTGCTCCTTGATGGCAAGAAACGATTGCGTGGTGATTTTCCAATCTTATGTCTTCATTAATAAGATTCTCTTTTATAATCATCTAGTTTCCTACTTGGTTATCCCGATTTCAATATTTCCCCATCCATACTAATTGTAACTCATGCTCTGGTTAAATCATACATTTGAATCTTCTGAAACTCGGTAAAAGTCTCTTATTACGAAGTTTTGTTTTGCAAGTGTGTACATTCATTTGATGTGCCTTATTTTTTTAAAGATGTTTTCATCGTGTTAAATGCTTGATTTAAGAAAAATAAGTTTCTCATCCTTCGAACTATTTGAACTGACAATTGCATATCCTTCAAACTATATCATGTTTAGCTATTTTGGGGCAACACACTTTTGCATCCTAGTGATTACCCTTAATGCATCCCTACAAGATGTTTTAGTACATACAAATTTTTGTTTAAAGACTCAACTCTACAAACCCTCCGTTTTCTCTTTTTGCTATCGCTTGGTTTATGTTTACCAAAATTCTTTGGCATTTTCTTTGCTTTAGATGGTTCTACACTAACTCCACGTGTAATTCTATTCTTTCCAAGTACTCCTCAGTCATTTCAACTAATAGTGTTAAAGGTCTCTTACTTTGGCACATACTTTTCATCATCCTCGTGTTTGGCTTTACCCAACATGAGTGAATGCTTTTGTTTCCGTGTTTTCCCTTCAGGTTAAACAACTTACCGTGTTCCAAAAATTATGAATATTTTCAGAAAAATAGATTACTGTCTTATCTACAATTTCTCTTTTTACACCAACTCGATAATTGTTATGGATTGTTCAGAAAATTCATGTTTATGCCGGACACTCTGTCCAGAAAATCTGCAGCAGCACTTTCACTTCTTCTTCTGTTTTGGACAGGTTAAACACCTTCAAATGACCAGAATTTTTGCTATGTTGCAGAAAAAAGTTTTATCTACAATTTTCCTTTTGGAATTAAGTTCAGATTATTTTTCGTTTGATCTCGATTTGCAATTCAACTCAGTGTTTATTAATCTAAAAATTCTGACAGCTTGTGCAATCGTCATAAATAACTGTTTGACCAACTTATTTTCATTCAAAAATTCCAATATTTTTATATCACTTGGGAAACTCCAGTATCTAAATCTTTTCTCTTTGGATCGTGCTCAAATTGCTCTTCGTTTGTTCTGTACAAATTGATAATGTTAGATCCGGAGTAAATTTCATACACAGCAACCTAAAAGGAATTTTCACCTCTTTGACTTGGGGTTTGGGCTAAGAGGGTATTAAGTTACGACTGTTATGTTTAGGAGTTCCTCGAAGTTTGATCTCCTTCTGAGTTAAACCTTTTAGTAGGATGCTTGTAAAGCTAACATTATAGTTCTTTTACAGTTGTAAACAAGAACGAAGATGCTATCCTCCAGCATGCCATGTTTGATGTTCAGACCCTTTTCGTGCCCTTTTGTAATTATACCTTATCTGGTATTTTGTTTCTCATGTAATCCCTCACTTGAGACCTTTAAACTCAACAGGTCCTCTCTGTTTGGTGTCATGAATTACCTCCGAAATATATCTCTATAAGCCTTTTCCTCTTAACTAGTTCATACTTTCCTACTTTTCAAATCAAGAAACAAGTTCTCTCCAAAACTTCTATTGAATTTCAATTCAGATTAATGTACCTTGTACCATTCAGTTTTAACTCTCTTTCAAGCCATTTAGAGCCATGAACCGCCAGATATGCCTTTCGATTTTCCATCCTCTGTTTGGCGTTTCTATTCCAATTTTGTTACACCGGTTGAAAGTCTATTTTATTTTAACCTTGAGCATTTATTCCTTGGCAGTGTACTATTCCTCTCGAGTAGTGCAACCTTGAACCTTTGATTTGAATCGTCAATGATCGTTTAAACTTCCTTTGAAGGTTTGAATTAATTCTTTGAAATCAAACCGTATCCGACAATTCTTGTGTCTTTTCCTCTTCACTTAAAAAATAATAATAATAATCTTGTTTGCCGCTTACTTATTCAAACTTTTGATATTCCCTTACAATTCCTTGAGGGAATTTCTATTTCTATTAAATCCTAAAATAACCTCTCTTTGACTATTGCAAACTTGGACACTTTTTGTCAAGTGTTTATTTTATTCTGAGACCTTTTGGTGTACTCATTTTGTCTCTATGGCTCCTTCATGTTGAGATTCTTGCTCTCTTTTGATTTCTATCTTTTAGTCCTTCCTCGTGCTCGACCTTGCACCTTTACCTTGATTTCTCATTGTGTGATGTTACCTTTAACGACTCCACTTTCTCAAGGCTTATATGAAAGCTTATTACCATCCTTTCAAGTTACCTCTCAAGTCTTTGCACCACCGTATCTTGCAATTCCTCTCTCTCAAAAAAAAAAATCATCCGCAAGGTGTCCTTTTGTTTTCCTTTTGTGGCTATCCCTTGTATTATGATACAATGTCTCAATTTTCGCTTTGGAACCACCTTCAACTTTTCCCAACACGAAATCATCTTGTTTTTCTTGTAACCCAAGCAACCTTTCTTATTTCAAGTGCATTGTATCATTCCTTGGCTTACCTAGTTGACATGCCACCCTGGTACCCAACTTGTCACTTTTCAATTTTATTTATTCTCCAAGCTAATTCTTTTGGCATAAGAATTGGATCGCACCGTCGAGAAAGTATGACAATGCATGTTCCCACCCACAGGAGTCTCGTAAGTCCTTCACCGATCCTTGCAGTTCTTCATCAAGCTTGTGGTGCCATGATAGAAGTTGGGATCGAAAGATGTCAAGTGTGCCAGAAGTGTGGTTTCGGCTTGGAAGATTCAGCTTTCCGGGTATAGGTCAGCAGGAGCAAGCTAAGAGTGTTGAACCGATGATTGCAAGATTCGAGGCAGTTGATGAGTACGTGAAGAAACAAGGCAAAGATCCAGTTGTCTCCGGTTACATGTGAGTGGTTGGAGTCCAACCAGCCTTTTGTCCCGGGTTAGATGAAGATAGCAACCGTCGGCATCAGAATCAGCTTTGGGTTCCGAATGCGGAAGATTGTGAAGGACAATGAAGAATGAAAACCTCGAGATGACAATTGCAGTTCATCTCGGAGCGACCAAGATGTACAAGAGTTGGAACAGTACTGCTGATGATCTTTCTTTAAGATAGAGATAGAAGAACGCGAGTTTTTGGGATGAAATGGAGCGGCAGCAGAATACGAGACCAAAGTTGATACATCAAGACGATGTGAAGATTGAAGCGGATCGTCGCAATCTCAAGTTGGCTCAAGACAAGCGTAAGAGTCAAAGATGGAAGAAGAAGAAGAAGATTGTAAGAGTTAAAGACGAAACGCCTTGCAAAGTCCAGAGTTCAAGTACACCCTGGTTACATTCGAGTTTCGAGGACGAAACTCCTCTTAAGGGGGAAGGAATGTAACATCCCGACTTTTCATAAATGGGTAAAATGGTCATTGGGTGTATTTATTACGACCTAATCATTATTTGTCTTTTATTTAATTAAAAAGGAGTTAAGTAAAAGTTTTGGAAAATAAATATAAGGAAAAAAAGGATTTAGCTAATTAATTAATGAAATTAATTGTGGGCTATTTAAGGAAAATAATCCCAAAATTTCTTATAATTTTTATCATGCCACTTTTGAAAAAAGAGAGAGGAGAACGACGGCAATAATGAAGAGCAACACAAGAGATGTTTGGAACGAAGACTTCAACCGTGTGGTCAATCCGTTCATCGTTTCAAGATGCCGCAGGAGAGAAAAGCGATCAGCGCGAGGAGACGTAACTTTGGAAAATAACATCTCGTAATTTCGTAAGTTTTTATTTTAGCCCTAGTTTTTTGTAACCGTTGAGTTTGATCTTCAGAAATTCGTATCTTTCAATCCGTAGCTCTGTTTTTCAGCCATGAGTAGTCGAAACGATCGTCTTGGAGCGTAGAACAATCTAAAAATAGTTTCGCAGCAGTTAATCCAGGTAATCTACAGTTTTGATCACTTTTCAGTTTCGGTTTTCTGAAAAGAAATAGGATTTTAGGGTTTCTCGTTAATCAAATTGGTTTTGGGGTTGAGGATCAACAATTGTTGCAGTTGCTTGACGTTTTGCTTCCGGTTTTGCTGGAAATTAAGGTAAGAGGCTCTTGCTAATAAGTAATTATAGTTTTATAACGATAGGTTGATTTTTGGTGAGTCTTGGTGTTATTTGGTGATAGAATTCATGCGAAGTTGTAATTATGGAGTTGTGATATGTTTTGGTATATTTTTGTTGAGTTTTAGATTTCTAATTTTTTTTATTCAACAACATTAATTAAACATAAACAAGCTTCGATTGAACTTCTGATTCGTTCAATTAAAACACCGAATGTACTCTTAAAGGGAGTTGAAGTTCGGATCCGTCGGAAGAGCATGAAAAGACTTGTGCTTTGATGAATTAGCATTCATCAATGTCTATGTATTTGCTAGGCCTTGTCCGTGTCTAGTGGTATAAGAAAGAGAGTAGTGTATGTGAGGGAGCTTACTTGAAAACACTTAGGTGACTAGTTAATTCACAATAATAATTACATAAGTGTAGTAAAAGCTAAAACGTCACTTATTCTCGGTCAGGCACTGATTCAAATCGGTGATGTGATACGTTCATAAAAGGTGGACAACGCTACTAGCTCAAAATGTTGAAGGGTAGTGGAGGAAATCCATCGAACGTATATATATGCATACCGGGGAGATCTCGGGACTACCGGTGCTATCACCGTAGTTGGCAAGTATATCTCGTGGTGGAATTTTCACCATGCATTGTGTCCTTGAGTAATGATGTAACCAAGATAAGCTATGCTAGAAACGTTTAGTCATGACATGTCGATGGGCATGGATTGAACCCTAAATTGAGTCGGTCTAATAAAGATAATTAATAATCATAATAATAACCTTTCGTTGTATAACTTAGTTATTCATTAGTTTCTCATTTTTACTAAGTACTTTGTACTTACCTCTTTTGCATTTTCTTTTGTATAACTTAGTTATTCATTAGTTTCTCACTTTTACTAAGTACTTTGTACTTACCACTTTTGCATTTTCTTTTGTATGCATTGTAGGGTGAGAAGATGAACAGGTTGATCATGTAGATGATGACTTTTGAAGGCTTTGAAGTCTTGACGAAGTTTCTAGTTCCTTTTCTTTGTAAAGGTTGTACTAGACTAGTTGTATTTATTTTCTTAGACTTATTGTATTTCTACTTTTAAGACCTCGTATTGTATAAGTCTTTGGATTTTTCGTCGTTGTAATTTAACTATCCATCTTTAGTATGGTTAATTTCCGTTTGCTTTTATTTGATACGACGACGTAAAGGTTTGCGTATAATATTAGATTTATTTAATGCCTACGCTACCGAACGCTTTCTTCCTGGATAAGGGCTTCAGATCCTGAGCGGGGCATTACACACACTCCCAAAAAAAAATACAAACATGTGGTACCATGCCGGCATAGCAACAACCGTGCCAACATAGACAATATCCATGTTTTGATACACACTTTAATCCCAATTTTAAAACTACTATAAAATATATATATATATATATATATATATATATATATATATATATATATATATATATATATATATATATATATATATATACACACACACACACCAAACTCAAGTCAATACAATATCCGAGGATATATAATATTCAACATCATATCCAACCTCAATCCTCACAGTTACTTAAAAAAAAGGAAAGGTATGATAAAAAACTTAAAACAATGTCTGAAAAATGAGGTCACTGCCCCTATAGATCAACAAAAGGAAAGTACGAGAACAAAAAGCATCCTAAATGTCTAAAACACGGTGTTTGGCTGGCGCAAAAGAAATCCCTGTCTGGATCACATTATCCATCATCACCGGTATCACTGTCATGCATAACATATTATGTATCGTTACGTATCGCCGTAATACACAATTGATCATACTTACTTGTCATATACACCGGTATCACAGTCATGTATAACACACTATTTATAATTACGTTTCATTGTAACACACGTTTCATCATACTTCTTTACTTGTGATATACACCGTTACATATCGCCGTCATGCATAACACACTATGTATCGTTACGCATCGTCGTCGTACACAATTCTTCATACTTCTTTACTTGTGATACACGCCGTCACGTATCACCGTCATTCATAACCTTAAATCTCATATTTATTTTTTTATCTTTCAAGTTACCACGTATCACATATTAGTAATACATTTCATGTCAAGTATTGAATCTACGTCTTCATACTTTACCATTAAACATGAACTTCACATGCACAACCCTAATGTCATGATTTCTACCACTCCTATATGGATTAATAATTTAATCAAAATAACTAATAATTCCAGCATATAAAAATACTAGGAAAGTAGGCAATCGTGCTCCGCACGAGCGTTTGCCCGGTTTGTATTTAATTAACTCTAGGCAATATTTGTATAAATTGTAGATATAAGATTTGTTTAGTGAAGCTACAAACAGTAAACGTTTTCTAATTAACAAGCTATTGGAATGTGTAAAGGCGAAAGGAAAAAGGCTGGAACAATACATTACAAAACCGATAAGAACAGGCCTATAAAACTATATCACATTTCATACATATTTATATCCTTTTTTTTAGGGCAATACATATCTATATCCTACAACCTGCTACTTCTTGCTGGATAATTTCAGATGGTAGATCAATTTCTTGTGAAAACTTGTCAATCACATTTCATACATATTTGCCCATCTTTTCTTGTTGTGGAACGTCTTCGGTGGAAGAAAAGCATTCGTGCTTTGCACTATTGGTGCCCCAATTTATTTTTATAATCAACGAAATGCGAAAATCAAAACTGAATCAGCAAATGTAATAATCATAGATGACTGAAATAATAAACCCGAATAAACTATAAAAAGCCATACGATACGTGTCCGACAACCAACACGACATGATACGCTCTGATACATTACGATGACATGTCCGGCATGTGTCGGTTGATGAAATGAGTATCCGACACATCTTCGACACCTCCAACATCGTATGGATACTTTTCGACACTACTGAACAATTTTTTTTCAATTTCTACTTAAATCTATTTTAACCGAAAAAATGAAGCTATCTTCGACATTATTTGCAACAACACGTGTTCTACCAAAAACACGAAACGACACGCTACGATACACCCCGACGCCATATCCAACAGGTGTCGGTTGATGAAATGAATATTAATTAAAATTTTAATTAAAATCTAATACACTGTCAACACTCCACGACACAAAATCGACACTACCAAACCATTTTTTTGTATTCTCAGATCTAGGCTAATTTTAACGGCAATGGTAAAATACACAATTCGATTTTCCATAGAAATTAAATCAACAATACACTATAGCCAGTTTAACAATATTTGTGGCCGAAATAAATTTTTTCAGGATATTTAATATTTTATATAAACGATATGTTTTTTACTTAAAAATTCATTTCAAGAAATTTAATATTTCATGTAATCGCTCAACCCAATTTTTTTGGCATGATATAAATATCGGGTAGGCAACGTACGTCGCGCTTATATCTTGAAAATAATCATATCACCACAGACAAACGATATGTTTTTTTTATGAAATGAATTTATTTTAAGAAATTTATAATATTTCATGTAAACGTCAAACACAATTTTTTTGGCATGATACAAAGATCGTGTCGGCAATAAGTCGTGGCCTTATATTTTGAAAATAGTTATACCTTTGCTACATATATTCACACATTAAAAGGTGATACAATTAAGTTCTCAAAAATGGAACAATTTAACTTAAACCCTTCTTCTAAAAATAAAAATAAAAATCTGGACTGGGCCGATGAACAGTTAAAAAAAAAAAAAAAAACCGGAATGGGCCGATGATCAGTAAAAAAACAATAAAAAATGGAATTGGACTGGGCTGATAAACAGTTAAAAAAAAAACCAATGAAAAAATTCCACTTGTCACTATGGTTAAGTATTGCCTTCTTATTAAGTAGAATGGATGAATGTCTTAATTCTACGTAAACAATCAATTGAATGAAGGCAAAAGGCAAGATGAAAAAAAAGAAATTCCTAAAAACATGAATACTATAATTAAACGAGACCTATAAATGGTAATGAATTAAAAGAAACACGAAAGAACGTAATTTAAAGTTTAAGAACACGAAAAAATGAAAATGCTAGATTTTCTTATCATAGATGTAGATTTGAAGACTTGATGTCCTCCTTCTTCTTGTATGAATTCTTGGCGTAGATTATCTTGAATTAAAGAAGAAAAATGAATGCTTTGTAAGCTTTGTAAGTTGTTTCGGGTTGGTGGTGGGCAATCAAAATCTGGTTTTTATCAGTAAGTGCAACGACACGTACCACTAGGTCGAATCGGATTTCCAGACGCAACATACTTCTATTTGTTGTTTTACCTAAGACACCATACTGATTTATACACAAACCCAATGAACCACAGTGTCATTACTATATTTTTATTTCAACTCGAAGCACCACATATGTCGATAAAATTTAACTCGAAACAAAACAACTGCATTACAGTTCTTCGACTAATTGCCCAATCGAATAAACACATTGGATTGCCACAAAGCCGATCAATAATATTCGACATGCTCTGTGCCTGAATAAAAACATGATTTGAGTGACGTAAATGTTTGACTAAGATCTTATGAATGAAAAAATATTCGATTGCTTCGTAATAATAACTTTGGTGTTCAACTAACTCAATAACGAATGCGGGTTTCTTGAAAAAGAAAATTATCCATGATCAATCCAATCCGGATATAATAAACTTGAATTTTGTCACATATGATGGTTTCATTGATAGATCCATAATTTAACGTATAATGCACTGGATAAACATTTATTTTTTAAAGACAAAACACCGTGAGTGAGCAGTCTATCGAGTCTTCTAGAACTTTGTGTTGGCTGTGTATACCCTCCCTCACTGGAGAACAACGGAATACGACCAATGCAACTTCGCCACGTATCTCAAAGTAAACACATAACAACCACGTAGATATATATTAGCCAATCAGAAAGCAGAGACTCGTGGCATACTCAGACAGGTAAGCTCGGCTGGACTTACACTTCCATTTCCATGCTCGTTTTTAAGCTCTTATCATTCAAAGCAAAGAGTTACACCAGCAATCACCGATACCGAGAAGAAGGTAATCACTAACGATGAGGAAGTGGACTGCACCCGCTGTGCTTTTGCTGTTATGTCTCCTCTTCATTCTTCCAGATCAAGGTACGCTAGGGTTTTAATTTCAGCTTCATCTGATCTCAGATCTCTAATATTCATTTTACTAGGTTACTATTGTTTTTCTGGTTTGCCGTTCACTAGATGGTGTTTACGACATATGCTTTTGTTCATTGATATCGATAATGTGTATTACTTGAGATGTGGATTGTAGTGTTTGTTCTGTTACAGGTTTAGTATCTGATTGGGAAATTGTATTGTATGTAACGACAATTGAGATGGATAGAGATTTACTTGTGTTGTTTGGTTGTTGGTTTGCGAAATGCACAGGAAGAAAAATACAGGCTAATGCTGAGGTTGATTTGGACGCTCCAGTAGATCCGCCAAAGGTAGAGGAGAAGATCGGAGCTATTCCAACTGGTTTATCAACTGATTCTGATGTGGCGAAAAGGTTTGTATTTCTGATTTATTATTTTGCTCAAATACGTGTTCATTCACTTCATTTTCTGCTGGCCTTGGTGTCAGTAGAGTTGGAATTTTAAGCTAGTGTGTAAAGATTTTTTGAATTTGGTGGGTACAGAGAAGCAGAGTCCATTTCCAAGCGAAGTCTCCGTGCTAATGCAGAGAAGTTTGAGTTCCAGGCTGAGGTATCTCGGCTGATGGACATCATTATCAACTCGCTTTACAGCAACAAGGACATTTTCCTGAGGGAGCTGATCTCTAACGCTTCTGATGTAAGTTCCTTTTAGAAGCTGAGTGTTTGCTTCCCTTGAGTTCTCTTTAGTGATGAGTATTTCTGATCTCGTAAGCAGTGAGCTGAAGGCTTCTACTTTTGTTACTTTTGCCCCGTTTATACATTTCCATTAACCTTAGATGTAATTACGTTTCAGGCTTTAGACAAGATCAGATTCCTTTCCCTCACTGACAAAGAAATATTGGGTGAAGGTGACAATGCTAAGCTTGAAATCCAGGTCAGAGTTCAATGGTTCTAGTTGATTTGCACTATAAATTGTATTGAATCTTGCATAGTTTCTCTTAGATTTGTCAACTTCCTTTGTTGTCGAGGCCTTTTGACGCAAGAATTTATGTAGTACAGATTAAACTAGACAAGGAAAAGAAGATCCTTTCAATACGCGATAAAGGGATAGGAATGACAAAGGAAGATTTAATCAAGAACTTGGGGACTATAGCAAAATCTGGAACTTCAGGTATGTGGTTTCCTGGTAACTTGTGTTTGAGTTTTTACTCTCAATACGAAATTGTTAAAGGCGGTGTCATGTGACACCTCACTTCTTAATTTGTAATTCAAGGGTCACTAATTTGTTTCATTCTTTGCAGCTTTTGTTGAGAAAATGCAGACAAGTGGTGACCTAAATCTCATCGGCCAATTTGGTGTTGGGTTCTATTCGGTCTACCTTGTCGCAGACTATGTTGAAGTCATTAGTAAACACAATGATGACAAACAGTATGCTTATCATACACACCTTATGTGCACTTAATTCTTTTGGTTTTTTTTATCACGTGAGTCAATTGGTTCAAAATGTATTGTCCTTCAGGTATGTTTGGGAGTCAAAGGCTGATGGTGCATTTGCTGTGTCAGAAGATGTCTGGAATGAACCACTTGGCCGTGGAACAGAAATTAGATTGCACCTACGAGATGAAGCACAGGAATACGTGGATGAGTTCAAGCTGAAGGTGCGGTTTTTTTTCTTATGTAGTGCTAGTTTTGCTCACTCTAGTTTACCAGCACTTAATTTTTTCCTTTATATGCACACAGTCGAATTTTTGCAGAATGTGTAATCTTTCTAAATACATATAATTTACTAGGTCTTCTTATTCCCCGGGCTTTAATGTTCACGGTGTTTAGAACTTTTGATGCACTCGTTACCCTTTTATTCTAAAACACTTCTCATGCAAAAGCTTATGTTAGTCTTGTTTGTGTGTCTGAAGAACAAACAACCATTTAATAAACCAAACGTGTAGGTCTGGCAAGTACATTCTTCATATATTTTATATCCTTATATCTGCAACTGTTAGCGGATGAGGCAGTAAAGACAGTAAACCATAACGCTGACAGTTTTATTCTCTCTCTCTCTCTTCTTAGGCCTTGTTTGTTAACACCACTTCTCTCTTAATCTGAACAAATAAAGTGGTAATTACATTCAGACGTGTTTGTTAACTGCTGTAGACAACCACTTAATTTTTTAAGTGTCTTAAGTGATGCAAGTATGAGTCAATGAAGTAAGTGACCATCTTTTTATGCTTCTTGGTTTTTGATCTAATTTTCAAGGGATGCATGCAAACAGGAACTGGTGAAAAAATATTCTGAATTCATCAATTTCCCTATCAACCTATGGGCAAGCAAAGAAGTAGATGTTGAAGTTCCTGCTGATGAGGATGAGGAGTCAGTTGAGGAAGAAGAGAAACGTCAGTACCTTGGGTTTTGCATCGGATGTTATTCTCTGTTAAGAGATCATTTCTCACAATTTCTCTTGTAATTTTATGAGCAGCGGAGAGCAGCTCTGATGATGGAGAAGAAGAAGATGCTGAAAAGGATGAGGATGATAAAAAACCAAAGACAAAGACGGTGAAGGAAACAACTTATGAATGGGAGCTTCTGAATGATGTGAAGGCCATATGGTTAAGAAATCCAAAGGAGGTGTCAGATGAAGAGTACACTAAGTTTTATCACTCCCTAGCCAAGGTAATATAGTTTATTTATTTATTTTGCTAGCTGTGGCATGTCAGAAGCACGCATCGACCTTCCAAGAAATTCTCAAGCGCTATCGGATATTAATATATTCTTATGTAGGACTTTGGTGATGAGAAACCCCTGTCGTGGAGCCATTTTACTGCTGAAGGTGATGTTGAATTCAAAGCTCTGTTGTTTGTTCCACCTAAGGCGCCTCATGATTTGTATGAGAGCTACTATAATGCTAACAAATCCAACTTGAAGTTATTTGTGAGGCGGGTTTTCATCTCTGATGAGTTTGATGACCTTTTGCCAAAGTATCTCAACTTCTTGAAGGTAATTTAGTACCTGTTTGTTACCGATTTGATGCAGGCACTAATGTGGCTCTGTATTTGTGATACTTTTCTGTTGTATGTTATCGGTCTAATTCTTGTTGCAATTTTCACAGGGTCTTGTTGATTCTGATACATTGCCACTTAATGTATCAAGAGAGATGCTTCAACAACATAGCAGCTTGAAAACAATAAAGAAGAAACTCATCAGAAAGGCTCTAGATATGATACGCAAACTGGCTGAAGAAGATCCAGATGAAGTGAATGACAAAGACAAGAAAGGTACTGGTGTTAAATTTCTCCTGTTTTAGGGAATTTAAACATCATCACCTTAGATCAATATATCAAACGGATCATCCTAATATCTAATTTTGTTGTAGATGTCGAAGAATCAAATGATAGTGATGAGAAGAAGGGCCAATATACCAAGTTCTGGAATGAATTTGGGAAGTCAATCAAACTCGGTATAATTGAGGATGCTGCCAATAGGAACCGTTTATCTAAACTTCTTAGATTTGAGAGGTAATCTAAGCGCCCTCGAAACATGCAACATTTTTTTTCTTCTTCCCACTTAACCGCTGGATTCACTAAAGTACACTGATGAGTTGGTTTATTTATTTATATATATTTTTTTAATCCCTTTTTACAGTACGAAATCAGATGGCAAGTTGACTTCATTGGATCAGTATATCTCACGGATGAAATCAGGACAGAAAGACATCTTTTACATTACTGGAACAAGCAAAGAGCAATTGGAGAAATCTCCATTCCTTGAAAGGCTCACAAAGAAGAATTACGAGGTATTAAAGGCAGTTTTTTTCCATCCGTTTTAAATTTCATTAATTTATTGCCACCCCTGTAGAGTTCCATCTTAACAACTAGTCGCTCGATGTAGATATTCTTTGAAGGTTATCTTCTTTATTGTGTATCACACTGGTTGTATGATGCCAGGTTATCTTCTTTACGGATCCTGTTGACGAGTACCTGATGCAATATCTGATGGAATATGAAGATAAAAAATTCCAAAACGTGTCCAAAGAGGGACTGAAAATTGGAAAAGATTCAAAGGAAAAGGAACTGAAAGAGTCATTTAAAGAATTGACTACCTGGTGGAAGGGTGTTCTTGCCAGTGAGAATATTGATGATGTTAAGATAAGCAACCGCTTGGCGGATACCCCTTGTGTAGTCGTGACATCAAAGTATGGGTGGAGTGCAAACATGGAGAGAATCATGCAGTCACAAACACTATCGGATGCTAATAAACAAGCATACATGCGGGGCAAGAGGGTGCTGGAGATCAATCTCGTCATCCAATTGTTAAAGAGCTTCGTGAGAGAGTTGTCAAGGACTCTGAGGTGATTCTTTCTTACGACTTTAACTATATGCATTGGTCATATGTCATGATTCACTTCCACCTATATTATATGTTGTGCAAGTGGACATTGTATTGCCCTTTATTTGTCTTTGTGTGCCGCACTTTATGGGAACATGTTGACGTGTATATAGTGTTTAAATGCGTAAATAACATTTCATTGTTTAATGTCCACGACGACACTGCAGGATGAAAGCATAAAACAAACAGCAAGGCTAATGTACCAAACAGCACTGATGGAGAGTGGGTTTATACTGAATGACCCAAAGGATTTTGCATCCCACATATATGACTCGGTGAAAAGCAGTTTAAGCATCAGCCCGGATGTAACAGTGGAAGAGGAAGAAGATGCTGAAGATCCAGAGGTGGTTGAATCCAGCCCGGAAGCATCAAAAGAAGCAGCTGATGATGAATCAGATGGGGATAGTGATCATTCCGATTTTAAAGATGAATTGTAGAACTAGAGTCTTAGTGTCTGCTGCTTCTTTCGAGTCGTCCCATCTTGTTTTTTTCTTTTCTTTTCTTTTAATCTGGCGAGAGCTTTGAGAAATCTAATGGTTTGCCGAGAGGAAACTGTTATATCTACGAGGAATCAGTGCACGGTATTAAAAAGTCAGTAGACCTTTTTGTAATCATAGATCTTTAATTTAGTTAAGCGGAGTTGTCAAAGTCTTTGCAATTGTGCCTGGTTTCTTGTTGATTGTCGTTTACTTCACATATGGAATGCGACTTGTGGCATTTTTTTTTTTTTTTCTCCTTTTTCCCTCGCAGAAATAGAATGAAATGAATCCATTATATATGTACGTTACACACACAACATGCATAATTGAACTAAATAAAACATGTTATATATTAATTAACAAAATATTATTTGTCATGCCATGTTGTTGGCATCACCACGCAGAAAATCATGCCATTAACCCGCAAGCTTCGGATTGAGTCTTAAGAGGACAAAAGCCACATGTGCACATGTTTTCTTTGGTATTGAAACTAATTTCGTATTTCCCCTTAAAGTTTTTCGAACTAAGAAATAGAAATTTTTCGATTTTCCAATCTTTGTTTCCAATTCCTTAAAAATAGGTTTGGCGGAGTAGGTGAACGTCCTCGTGAAGGAAATGATCTTTACATGGAAATGAAAGAATCCGGACTCATTAATCAAGAAAATATTGCAGAAGTGGCTCTAGTTTACGGCCAGATGAATGATCTTAGGTTCTTAGTAGCAGTCGGCGAGTCGCTTGGAACTAGGTGCGCCCTAAGCCTAAGCCGATACGGGATGTCGTTGAACACAATGCCTATAGGAGCACGAGCCCACACTCAGATACACAAAGAATTCTGCGGAAAGCCGTATTCGATGAAAGTTGTATGTACGGCTTGGAGGGAGATCTTTCATTTCTTTCGAGATCCACCCTACAATATGTAAAGTAGATAGGCTTTTTTCACTCGTTCATCAAGCTTTCGATCTTGAAAAGCCTAATCCCCAAAAATGATCAACCGAAAGGAACTGACCGGCCTACACGAGCTTGCTTATAGAAAGAAGATAGGCCGGTCAAATAAAAACAAGGCCCAACGGGCTCCCGCTCCGCCTCACTAAGTAGTGCTATTCTCATCCCGAGGGACTCCACCAAGAGGTTCTTTCTCTCACGTAATTTCGCCCGCCCTGTTTCATTTCCGTTCGAGGAAATGGGATTCAACCCATGATACATTGGAAAATCGTGAAAATACCCGGATGCCACTGTATATGACCCTTTCGGATCACGCTCCCAAGCTGCCGTATCATTATCCAACCTGAACCCCTGCCAAAGGGCTCCGTAGGCCTTGCAGATGCTTCTCTATACAGGGGAGCAACCATCCTTTGACGTACTCGACATGACCTTGTACTTGTGGATTTTCAAGTAATGTTTCATCAATTATGTATTGAACAATGTTCGATTGATTGGTCTGAGGTTATTGACAAAAAAGCTTTGTCTTCGGATTCCTCTTCTAGTCAAGTAAGGTGCCCCTCTGAAGCTCTTATGGGGGACATCCTTTCTAATAGGCCTTTCTCTTGGCTTACTCTATTCTTTGGCAGAGAGGTACGTAAGTCACTCTTAGTATGTGAGAGGTCTTCTTTCTTTTATATGAGATATGAGCCTACGGGAGTACTTCTCAAATTACATTAGATTGTTATACATAAAATATAAAAACTTATTGGTCTTCAAAAGATTATAATTTATAAAAAAGGTTTATCTATTAAATAAATAATCTAAATAAGAACATTGTTGTTTAAGTTATCAAAAGAGGTTGTAGGAAGGTTGTATCAAGTGTCATAAATTAGAACCTCTCATTTTTACTCTATTTCACATAATACACTTTATCGTGTGTGAGAAATTAGAAATGAATGGTTCTAATATATGCCACTTGGTACAACCTTCGTACAACGATTGTATTATTAAAATTTCCGAGATAGAGTGGGTGGTGAATTAGGGTGAAAAAGGTAAGGTTAGATGGGTGTAGGGTGGGGTAGCCTTACCCTACCCCACTTTATCTTACCCCACCACCCTACCATTCTTTACCCGTCCTACCTTTTCTTACCCAACCTACTACCACACATCAACCCATCTTTACCCTACCACACTTCACCACCCTACCCCACATTTCCTTACCTATCAGGCTATCACACACTTGACCTATTACATCACCGTACCCTACATTTCCACCCACCCTACCGGACCCCAATCTACCCTACATTGCCCTCACCGTACCTAAACCCAAAATGCCCTACCCTTCCCTACCCCATCCATGTATCCAACCTACCACACACAAACCTTAACCCACCACTCACCCACCTTACCCAGCCTAACCCGAACTCACCAAACTACCCAATCCTTTTCTACCCCACCCACCATACGGGGCGGAACCAGGAATTTACTACGGGGTGGTCTTGGTTATTTTGGAGTGGTCTTGGTTATCAGTTTGGTCTTTATTATCGGGGTACTACACACATATTCTCACTAGTTTTTTTTTTTTTGGGGTGGGCTTGAGACCACCCCAACAACCACATAGTTCCGCCTTACCCCACCTCACTCCACTTACCCTATTCCATCCACTCTACCCTACCACCCACCCTTGCTCACCGCCTTACCCCACCTCACTCCACCACCCACGCTACCCCACTTTAACTCTTTCCCATCACACACGTGTTTTGTCGATTTTCATTTCAGTCTATCTCACTTCATCCATTTCGAAAGTAATGAAAATGGATTTTTTTTTCATACCGTTGGAATGGAGTTTCATTACCTTATACTTATATATAAACATTACATGGAAAGAAAAATAATTACATTTACCTACTTTATCATACAATACCCTACCTCACCCCACTTACCCTATTCCATCCACTCTACCCTACCACCCACCCTTGCTCACCGCCTTACCCCACCTCACTCCACCACCCACGCTACCCCACTTTAACTCTTTCCCATCACACACGTGTTTTGTCGATTTTCATTTCAGTCTATCTCACTTCATCCATTTCGAAAGTAATGAAAATGGATTTTTTTTTTCATACCGTTGGAATGGAGTTTCATTACCTTATACTTATATATAAACATTACATGGAAAGAAAAATAATTACATTCTATTTCATTCATGCGAAACAAGCCATAACATCCAACACAAAATATAATAGCAAAAAAAAAAATAATTAAGGAAGACATCCAACAATGTAAAATAATCTACAAAATGTAAAGGTGAAATAAAATCTAATAATGAATATTCAAGGTAGAAGATTTTCCATTAGAAATTAGGGAACAATGTAAAATTGGTTTCATAATTTTGGATGATATCAATTTTGGTCTTATACGTTTGTAATTATCGGTTTTGGTTCAGTAACTTAAAAAAACATATCAATTTAGATCTCATATGTTTGCAATTATCGATTTTGATTCCGTGGCTTAAAAAAACACATCAATTTCTCATGACACTTTTATTATCCGCTAAATCTCTTCAATTTTTTTAATATTCCAGCCCAAAATTACTCGATTAACTTGTCTAACTCAAGCGGTGAATCAAACGGTCTCCAGAATCTCAAGCATTAAGAAGTTGGCCATAAGATTTTTCTGCAAAGCGATGCTCTATTTCAGGTATATATGATGTAGCACAGACACGGACACGGCGATACGGCTAATTCCAAAATTTAAAGACACGACACGCAAATTTTATATTTTTTATATACATATATATATATATATATATATATATATATATATATATATATATGTATATACATATATACATATATATATATATATGATGTAAATAAGATTCAATTTATCAACAAAAAAATATTCATAAAAATCTAAATAAACTAGACAAAATAAGATAGGTAATACGTAAACTCTATGGATATCTAAAATAGATATTCGACCTTTATACGGTGCCAAAAAAATTATGATTGACTTTCAAAATATTACAAATAGTAAAAATGATTGTTTATTAACAAGAAACATATAAACTTAATACGACGTATTATTTATTAAATTATTATAGAAATAGAAATCGTGTTAGTTAACGTTTCCATTGAAGTAAACTTAAATAAAGAAAAATAAATCAAAATTTAAAAATTGGGTTCGGGAGTTTCGGTCTTTGTCGACAAATGCAATCGTCGAGCATGTCGTGTCGGAAATTTATCGACACACGCACGCACGCCTGAGATGAATTGTCGGTGCTTAATATATACTCCTCTGCTTTTTCCTGTCGCATGGAGAAGATTCACACATATTAAGAAAGTGATTAATGTGTCTGAAAAAAAGTAAAATGACTAGGTTGTCAAAATGTTGATTATTTATTGTTAAATGGAGTAGTTTGTTGGGAATGTGTATATGCATTGAGAATGTATTTTTTTATTGGGTAATAGTGAGACAAATTGATTTTTGGAGTTATTAGCATTGAAAATGTATTTGTGTATCGGAGATGTAAATACTTTGTTTATACTACCTCCGTTCATATTATAAGTCATCATCCTACTTTATCATATTATTAAGAACTCAATAAATGATCCAAATCTTAGAGTTTTGGACTAAAATGCACATAGACTATGAAAGATTCATAGTAGATATCAGAAATCATTTAAAAACTCTATTTTAGAAATTTCAACGGGAAAAATAAGATCACAAATAGATACTCTATTTTTTACCGTGAACTATAGATTCTGTAAAATTTTCTTTACATCTACCGCATTCTTACAGATTCTCTAAATTTAACTTTATGTCTATTACATTATGTAAAATAGAGAAAATTATGCATTTGATCATGGATAAAGATTCTGTAAACTAGAAAAATTTATGTTTAAACTTTAAAGGAGAGAATTCGTTAAGAGTATCTAATGCGAATACTCTAATTAGAATAATGTAAAGATTGGGAATAATGAATAAGGGTAAAACAAGAAAAAGAGCATTAATTATTGCATTGAAATGTAATGACTTATATTGTGGGACGATTTAAGAAACGCTAGAATGCCTTATAATAGGAAGTAGAGGCGGAATGACAAAAAAAGATATTAAAATAGGAAAAAAGAATGACAAAAAAAAATAATGGTTGAGGAAGACAAAACGCGCGCATTACTACATGCAAGTATTACTACGTTTGGTTGTAGCAACATGTAGTAATACATGTAGTGAATACGCGCTGTCCTTCCTTCTCACCACTATCTTTTTTTCGTCCTTTTCCTCATTTTGTATCAAAATAAATCCTTTCAACCTTTAACCTCTTATAAATAATATGGGACAAAGATAGTATATTATAATTAATTTGAAGGGTAAATGTGAAAAAAATAATAAATACTGCATTAGTAATGTAAATTGACAGATAAATAAAAACAAAATAAATTCTGAAAAGTGACAATTAAAAAAACGGAAGGAGTATATATTTCCGAATTGCAAAACCCAATATTTTTTTGTGTTATTCTTTGTTGTTTTTGTATTTGATGGTCGTTGTTGTAATATATTCTTGAAACGAGTGTTTATCAACGAGAATTGGAACCCATGAAAGAGCTCATAAAACTGACTGCAAAGCATCAATGACAAGTTTTTTGTCGTCGAAAATATAATTGTCATGAAATTTATATGTTTTTTTAGCTATGAGGCCAAAAATCGATAATCAGATACGTATGAGGCAAGATTGGTGTGCTTTTTTTAGCCACTTACACCATAAGCGATAATTGCAAACGTTTCGTAACCAAAATTGATGTGTTTTTAATGTTACGAAACAAAATCTATAATTGCAAGTATATGAATAAAAATTAGTGTCACCAAAGTTATGAGAGCAATTTTGTAATTTTCCAATAGAAATTATTATACAATTGGTTTCATTTCAATATTCAACGTCTTAAATAATTAATGATATCATTTATTATGTTCTATTCATTTGATTTAATTCTGTTACGTTTAATTCCAATAGGCTCATTTTCTGTTATTGTACCCGCAGTGGTGTCCTCTGTTCTACCAACGTTGCGCCACAAACCCTTCTCTTCTCATACCTTCAACAACCAAAACCTTACCTTCTACCATACCAATCGGTGTCTCCATTTTCAAACGTTTCTTTCTTAATTTCTGTAGAAAATTATGTTCTGCATTTGAATCATTCACTACGCCGATCCTTAAGCACCATTCTTTTTTAGCTGATCACGTTTTTAATCATAGAGATTATGGGAAAGAGAAAGAATCAAGCCGATCATCATAAAACTGTTGTTTCAGGTATCCGAATGTTTTCTTCTTCAGGCTACATAACGCAAACTCGCGGGCTTCGACATTCTTCTTACCTTTTTTAATCAAGATAGTAAATTTCCTTCTGGGTGATTTTCTTTTTTTTTGTTTGTTTGTTTGGTTTTGGGTTTGGTTGAGGGTTTGTGGAAGGAATCTTGATTTGGAGGAATTTTAATAATGTTTGGGTAATTTTCAATTTCGCAATCAGGCATCCTGCGTGAATGTACATTTAATTGGGAAAAATGGGGAAGAAAATTAGGTTTATTATAGGAAATGTGCCACCTGATGATTAGTATAACATAAGACGTTTCTTGAATTTTGCTTGTGGAAAGTGTTCTGTTTCTTAGCTAGATTTGTATTACTGAACATCAGTTTGATTTTGAAATGGAGCTAATATAATGTCATGGTATTCCCTTTTTGTCGTATGATTGGAATCGTTTAGTTGATCCAGTAGAATGTGACTTCTTTGGAGCTATGTTGTTTGGCTTTTTTTGTGTTAATTCCAAATTGCGTATTCATTTTCATCTGAGAGAGAATCTCGTAAAGACTGTTTACAGCAATGTGTAGGTTTTGATACAGAGAACAAGATTAAGATTTCAAGAATTGGTTATTCTTAAGTCCACCTAATTTGTATCAAGAATAAATGGAGTTTTAGATTCAGTTGTGCAATCCCCTGTGAAGGTTGTTTCTCTGTTTTTTTTTTTTTGTTCTTCTTTTTGTCATTTATGTATCATGGGGGCTTATATATATATTTTATTCATCTTTCTTATTTCATTACTCACTGCTGAATATACTTGACTAGAATATTTGTTCCCTTTGTTCTTTGCCTCAACTTTTTTTGTTTGTCTGAAGTGAAGTGGAGTTTTTGTAGTGCCTATCTATACAAGTGTGTACATTGTCTCTGTATATATATATATATATATGCTGTGCTCATGCTCAGAACATTGCAGATGATTTGCCAGTTTCTTCGAAATGGAAGTGTTCTCGAACAGGTTAGTGAATCTTCCACATTTTCCCTCCAAATTGAAATTTATTATCCATATCATATTATCATGTTAAGCTGTGCCTCTAAGTTTCGGGTTGTGAGGATTGCGCTTTATCTCAAATTTACGTGTTTTCTGATTTTTCTTACAGAAATCATCCCATCAAGTTGAAAGCTCGTTGTCACCTGCTCCACACGCCGCACTTCAGCCACTCACTATTACAAAGGAATCCTCGCACTGTAGCCGCAAGTACTCTAGGCGAAAATATACTTGCCATGCTGATGCCTCAACTTCTCGTGGCAAACGATGAAGGAAAGACGGTGCTGAAGTCAAGCAAGAAAGACGATACAGACGATGCCACCGTGCAAAGAGGTGATTCTTTTTCAAATACAAATAAATGACTTTTCACCCTCATAACTTACTGTAATTTCTTCAACAGAGGTTGGAGACAAAGAAGAAGAAGAAGAAGCAGCTCGTAAACAAAGGAGAATCAAATCAAGCTCGTTATCAGCGAATACTGTATCGATTGATACAAGGAAATTGGTCTGCGGAATCTGTGGGAAGGTCTTGAGAAAGAAACCGACAAATACAACAGGTTCTTTGTCTCTTATTAATGAACCCTCTGTGGTGGCGGTTTTAGTCTGCGGTCATCTGTATCATGCTGACTGCTTGGAACAGAGAACTAGCCAAGAAGAGAAAACAGATCCTTCATGTCCAATATGCATGAACTTCATTTCACAGGATGATTTATCAGGGGCATTAGAGTAATTTGAATATGGATGGAAATGTGGTTGTATATGTAATACTATGTTTGCATACTTTAGTAGATGTCATAGGTCAGTCACATCTTTTATAATATGTACTAAGAGTTTTGGTAATAAGAGTTGGATCAAATTCATATGAAACTTTTTTTGGTAATAGAAATGATAGATCCTTACATTATAATAATTATAATAATATTCTCATACCAATGGATTGAACTCAAAAGTCTAATACATTCAAAACCAACCTTTGATGCATCATATATTGTTTTGTTTGTTTTGTTTTGTTTTGTTTTGTTTTGAGGGCTCATCATATATTGTTTTATATATATCTTTCTGCTTGTGATGTGGATCATATATCATGTAACGCACCGCCCCCGATACTGAGCCTTATCCTGAACGAATGCTTCAAGCACGCATAATATTAAATAAATCTAATATTACACGTAGTTCTACTACGTCAGATCGAGCTTTAGCAAAACGGAAGCTCAAAAGACTCTGCAAACACCATAAAATGCTACTAAGAATAGAATCTCATCTAAAGATAGTAATGTAATATTTATTACATTGAAAAAGAAACCAACGAAATCCAAAACGCATTTATAAACTCCAAAAGAGAAAACTAGAAAGTAATTACAAGTTCCCAAACGAAACTTCAAGTCTAAAGTGACAATTAAAACATAAATAAATAAACTCTTCAACTTCGATGCCCTTAAACGTCGCATCGAAGTCCTTCTCGAACTCGAATTCACTTGTTCGCCTTCTCTCCCCCAAGCACATAGAAAAACAATGCATTTAAGTGTAAGTACAAAGTATCTTCCGCAGAAGTAGGTTTACAATTTAATTAAGGCTCTTAAACAAGTTTTATTATAATAATTATCTTTATGATACCGACTCAATCTAAGATTCATTCCATGCCCATCAACACTTCATGACTATACGCTTCTAGCCTAGCTTATCCGAAAGTTATATCAAGATTCAAGCGGCACTACGCATGATGCTACTCACCACGGTAATCGGGTGCAACATATTGGTGGATCTCACCAATTACCACGGAAGCCTATTCTCGTAAACTCCGTTAGGCACACGCTCGCGAAGTCCTCCATACGTAGGTCTCGGACTTACGGGGTTGTGTTCCTCCGTACGTAGGGTCCAAAGACTTACAGAGTTATTCACTTTCAGAACGCACACACATCGCGATATAGACTTGTGCCTTACCAAGAATGGATTGATGTTTAATCTTTTAGTTACACAAGTATGTAATTATTGATGGTTATTAGCTAGCCACCTAAGTGTTTTCAAGTAAGCTCCCTCTTAAACTCAACTCTCTTTCCTAGACCTCTAGACACGGACAAGGCCTAGAAATTACACATACATTGATGCACTCTAGTCCATCAAAGCACAAGCCCTTTCATGCCCTTCCGACGGATCCGAACTTCAACTCCCTTTAAGAGTACATTCGGTGTTTTAACTGAACGAATCGGAAGTTCAATCGAAGCTCGTTTATGGTTAATTAATGTTATTATATCATGAAACAACGTTTAGAACTCGTTACATAGCTTAAAGTAGCTTATTTATCAAAATAGGGCAATGTAAGCACATTCCAGGGGGAATGTGTGCACACCGGGCTAAAATTTACATTCAGCCAAGCCGCCAAGTGCACATTCCAGGAATGTGCGCACACCCGTGTTCGCCCACATTCAAATTTTTGAAATGTGCGCACACAACTAGTCAGTGTGCGCACACTAAGCACACAAAACTCTCTAAATATGTTTTTATGCACTTTTTAGATCTCTACTCAAATCCAAACATGTTCAACATCAAAATACTCAGAAAAATAGCAGAAAAACATGGCTTTTATCTACCATAACAACTCCAAATCCTTAGGCAACATGAAGGTATGATTTCTAACATAAAATCATATCAAACCTTAACATAAAACCTAATAAACCATAAATTAACTTGTAGGAAGATGCTCTTATCTTTTAGCAAGCTAAACCAATTCCAAATCCTCAGAAAAACCAGAAAAACCTGATCTTTTCTCGCAGGTAGCCTTGAGAAAAGCTCCAACTTTCTTGTGTTGAAACGACGTCCTCTTCACGACGATTCCAATGCTTCTCTCGGATCTAAAAACGGTTGAGATTCGACTTAGCAACCGGAAGAAGTCTCTCAGCCCTTTTCTTCCAACTCTCACACGCAGAAAGAGAGATTTTAAGGAGGAAATTCTGATTCAAAAGGTTAGGGAAACTAATGGGGTTTATTTCTCCTTAAATAGGAAAATTCCCAATAATTAACTTAATCCCTTATTTTCCTTAATTACCCTTATTATTAAATAATCAGTTTTTTCCCAAATATTTATACATATTTATCTAATATATATATATACACAAAAATACTTTAATCCGTAAATCATAATATTCTATTTTTTGTAAAAAACACTCTGCTTTTTTTCGGTGTTGTGATATTACATATTGTTTTTATGATCCATTCAATTATATGGTTATACCTTTCATCTTATGTGGCCTTAGATTATGGGTGTTATGATCCGAGTCAAGTTGAGCATATAATTTATCGAGTTAGGTAGAAATTCAAAGTTTATGAAATCGAGTCTCAACACGGATTTTACATGACTATTGAACTCAATATGACCCTTATCTAATCTAAAATGATCTTGTTTTGGGGTAAATAATTTTCAAGTTTGGGTATGCTAACGAGTCGAGTATTAGAATATTTGAGATAGACATATTAAATATTCGATTGATTATTTGAGTTGAATCTATTTCGCTCTCAAACGCATAAATGGAACAAAAAGAAAGTTTGTACATGCTACTGTAATCTGCTCGTTAACCAATTCGACTCATTTACGCTCATACTTTTGCGTTTTATGAAGATAAAAATAAAAATTGAAAAATGTGTTCTATTGATGAAAAAATGAGTTGCTCATTACTACTATTTTAATATATTAGAAGTTTCCAGGATTTCTTCAAAAAAAAAAAAAAAAAAAAAAAAGAGGAAGTTTCCAGGATATTGGAGCGCTATTTACTATACCAAAGAAATCGAACAGAGAATGCTATCATTTGCCATCCACAGATTACAAGCCACCAAAAAGAGAAAACGTGAGTCAAATTTGTTACGTCGTTCAATTCATTTTTTTTTTTCTTTCTTTTCTTTTTACGATAATGAATGCTATTAATTTTGATGGATCGGCTCGACCCCTTTCTTACCAAATCAGTTAAATTTTATTTAGAAATATATTAAAAATTGCACTGTGTTCTCGCATGACAAAAGATATTAAAATGGTAAAGTTTACGAGAAAAAAATAATGTTGAGATGAAAACGCCAAGATTGTTATTACACGCTACATTACATTTATTGTAGAAGAATACGTAGTGAACACACGAAGAATACGCTGCTGCGCATTCCTTCTCGACCACTATCTTTTTTCATTCTTTTTTCCTCATTTTGTATCAAAACAATATTTACAACCTTTAACCTTAAAAAAATTCTATAGAAATGAGTAGAGCTAGTATATATCAACTAAGAGTTTAAGATGATATAATAATAATACAAAAGGGTCCGTATTTCTATGATGTTTATGTAACCTTATTATTATGAGTACTAAACTCTATCATCTTAGAACTAAGTCTAAGAGAAGTATCTAATGGGCCACTTGAGGTATAATTGACTCACTAATTACTTAAGACTTAAGATAATAACGCTGTGACACTCAGTAGTCGAATAAGATCCTCTCAAGACTTGAGGAGCTGTTCTTCAAGTATGAGAGGATCCTATTCCCCGACCGGAGCGATCATCTCAAGACTTGGCAGTAAAGTGCATCGGTTTTACACATTAACACCAAAACGACGTAGTTTTGAAAAAAATAATAACGATTAGATGATTTTCAAATTTTGGGTGTGTGGTTAGATCACTCATACTGGAGAGAACACTCCTCAAGACTTGAGAGATCCTAATAACCCACTTCGAGGCATAAATGGGTTAAGTAACAACTTAGGCTAATCACAAAGCAGTGCATTTAGTTCTATGTTCCTGCCGGCTCTAATGACCCTAAAACTCGTGGTTAGTGATGCCACTTGAGTTATAATGGATCCAATTACTATTTAGGTTTATCGCCTCTGCTGACCTAAAATAATTAACGATATTTGATGTCGCCAGTAAAATGGCTCACCCACGCCAGACTTCTTGGTGGCTCAACACGACCCGGGAAATAAACCACTTTTGACTTCCTAGTGATTTAGCCTGTGGGCTCGCCATCCGCTTTGTCCACCGATCCTCATGTGTACGACCGCCGCCGACCAAGTCATCTCGGTCTCCTGGCAGTCGGAGAGAGTCGGGCACCGAACTTTTGGTGATCAAGAAGATTTATCGCCGATCGATCTCCTGGATCGGATTAGTCCTTAGTTGTGCAATTCCATACGTGGAAGCCCGGTCATCGCCCCCGACCTCTCGCAGCCGACTCCGCCATCGCAGATATATCTCGGATGTAGCCTGCCTCTAATCTTATACCTCACGTGCATAACAACCGATAATCACACACGTAATCCTCGAACAATAAAGGCTCGAATCTTTATCGCTTAATGCTAATATTTGAATACCATAATTATCTCCTATAATCAAGCGAGACGACCCAATATAATCTTTTTCCTGTGAATACGTTAATCGCTGTCAATCCTGACACCCAACATCAAACCCCACGGCACAAGCCCTCTATATAAATTGTCCCTGGCGAACTACGGAAGACTTGATTCCAATTAAACCATTGATACGTAGCGTGCCTTTGATCATCGCCAAGTGCGCTAAAACAAATCAAATCACCTCCCCACCATCGTATTTCCATTCTCAAGCATCCTTAGGTTGTAATCAAGGAAGTGAGTATAGAGGATTATCTTGACGATTTTTGATCGTCAATATTCATTATATCTCAACCTTAGATTCATATCTTCACGATCTTGCAATACAAGAGGTTACATACATCGATTTATTAAACTATATAAAATGTTTGAATGAACTTACATTTTGAAACGGGAGGAATGTATGAGAAGATACCCGGAACGAATTTAAGATCCATTGTCGCATGAACTAACTACTACCTCCGGTCTAAAATATAAGTCATCCTAGGAATTTTCTCACAGATTAATGAAGTGGTTGAATGTCATTAATTTGAGGTTAATGTCTAAGATACTCATTAATGAAATAGTTTGTTGAGTAATGAAAATTTGTTGAAATTCATAATAAATTAGTGTAAGATAAAAAACGAGTAATAAATATCAGCATCGATATCATAGAATTTACTTATATTACGAGATAAATAAAAAAATATAAGATTTACTTTATATTCTGCACCCGATGTATATTTAAATTTAGAATTGCATTACGTTGACTAACTCGCAGACTCCCAAAGTGAGGTTCTATACGCGCTTCTATCCCTAAAACGAAGATAAAAATAGAGTTTACTCCTAAAATAAATTTTCCATTAAAGAGTTCTATCCCTATTTATTTTTAGAGATATTTAACAATGATCCTTACTTGTGACGATCATTCATGCCTCTAAACATATTTAATTATTAAAAATTATAAGATAGAGAGATAATGATGTCACTGAGTAAAATAATAAATATTTAATATGTATAAATAGGGTTGTAGGTAGAATATGTATTATTTAATATTATTTGAAATGTTATAAGTGATAAGGATATGGACGTTGTTGTATGAGGTTTGCTAATCGAGATGTCAGAAAATATAGATATGTATTATTTATACTCACTCCGCTCCAATTTATCTATGCAATACAAAATTACGATATTAAGGATGTAAATTAATGATTAAATTTAAGAATGAAATGGCTAAAAAGTTCTCGAAAGATAATTAATGTAAATTGCTTTTTTATCTCTCACGTCAGAATAAATAAGCAGAAAGAAAGTTGTTAAAAATACAATAAATACCGTGACGGAATGAATCGCCTTCATATAAAATGAACAAAATAATTTTGACAACTACATCGCTTATTACGAAACTAAGGAGATTATTTTGTGCGATAAAATTTGCGCTTCACTTAATCGCTTTTACTTTGTTTTTTTTTACGTAAATTTTTTTTTTTGGTTTGATGAGAAGAACTCGGGCTTTGTTCAAACAAGAAATATTGAAACTTGTGCAACACTGCATCCAAATCCACACCAATTAAATGGTCATGTGTTTTTTTCTTATTTTATTTTAGGAACGCGTCATGTGAAAAGTTCTTATTTTTTATGGTCATCTTATTTGTTTGTTTTTTAACACTTTTAAATCACTTATATAAACAAACACATAAAACCTTCTCACAAGTCGATTTCGAATAAAAAAAGGGAAAATAATAATCTAGATGTTGGCAAGTATTGTTTTTTAAATATGATGATTTCACAACAAAATGTTGGCTCCTAATCTAAAGGGTACAAGTATTACGCCTAGATGGACTAGTTTGCAAATACTGCATACATATATTTTTTTAATTGAAAGAAATTTGTACCCTTACGCCCTATAATAAAGAAAAGACTGTGTTTATCACTCAACAATACCTCGGAGACGGATATAATACGACATGTACTACTTCCGTCCTAAAATATAAATCAATCTAAAAGTTGGAGTCAATATTATCATTAAACAGATTATAGATGTGATTTGATGTTAGATTGTTAATTTATAACCGTGTGTCGTTAAAACACTCGAATCACAAAACCTAACTATTTTCCTTTTCTCTTCAACTTGTCATTGTCAAAGATTTATTTGGGTTTTAGTCTAGTCTAGAATTAATAAACAAGTAGATATGCACTAATTTCTGTGAGGTAACAAAAACCAGAATCAAACTAACCTACTAACCAAATCGAATCAAACCTGAAATGATAAACCGCGCTTTTTGCTTGGCTTTTATATCAGAAGAAATCAAACCGTAAAAAATTTTGGCTCCAATTTAAAAAATGAAACTGCTTAAAACCGACTAACTGGATTTTATATGTATACATACATACATACATACATATATATATATATATATATATACACACATACACACATACCTACATCTATTAATACTATAAAACATCAATGCCGCTTTTTTTCATCCAACTCAACTTGTTTAAACTTTGTAATTGTAATGCATTAATGATCAATTACTAATCTCATATCCTAAAGATTCATATTTTATTGATCATTTCACAAACTTGTCTTTAATTTCCAATCATTTAAGAGATTATCGAAAGATACGCTACCACAACTCACCACCGCTTAACTCTTTCTTCTCTTTCTACTTCCTCAAAGACCAATATTTGAATTATGCTAACGCTTATTTGTATTTACTTACTTCTTCTAATGATGTTGATGAACTTAATCATGACATTTTCCGATTTGTTCATTTGTTGTGCTTTGACATCTTATATGAATAAATGCATTTATATACATTAGTTTTATATAAGTTTGTCTTTTATTTGCGTATAATTAGATTACGCTGATTTATAACATCATTGAGATAATCAAAATACTTAGTCGGTGTTTTGGAGAAAATAAAATGGCGAATACGTTCTAACTAAATAAAGTCCAAAACTATATCACATGTTTTTTTCCGCTTGAATGCCAGAAAAGCTTAATTTATCTTTAATTTATCTATCGCTTACTTACTAAAAAAACGCATTCCTCTTTCTTCCTGACCATACTCAAAATTATTTTGTCAAATGGATTTTGAGATTTATAAATGATATTCAATAATGTAACGATTAGTTCATTATTAATATTTTTTGAAATCGATTTATCATCAATTTAATTAAAACGAGTAGTTAGATTTAATTCTTTCATTATCTTGTTCATCCCAAACTTTGGAATTCAATCAGAGGCTTCGATTTCGCTTGCTGGATTACAATGAAATACGACGGCTGATCTTTAAGATTCGCATTTAGACGATAGTAAGTTAAATATAAAACATTCATTAAATCATCTCATCGGATTTACTAAAGATAATAAGATTAATGATTACATATATTATCATTTTCGTTACATGGCGCACTTGCGATTTCCTATCAAAAATTTTAATTGTTAAAGAAAACCGTGAAAAACCTAAACTGTTCAACCAAACCGACCGAACAAATTATGCGTCTAAAACCATTTTAATGGCTTCAAAATCAAAACCGTGATAAAATGATTTTGGCTTTAAAACGAAAAACCGACTCAACCTAACATGCTCACCTATAATAATTTCCTCCTATCCCCACCCCCACTTTGATGGAGATCGGTGGTTTAGTTTGATTAAAACTCCAACCCAACCCAAATCTCTTCCTTTGTCCCTCTCCACAAATTTATTTATTTTCTATACTTCTCAATGGAGAATGGAGCATCAGCCGGAACAAAACAGCAAACCCAAAATTATCAAGTATTGAAAGTTCTTGAAGCTTTAAAAGAAGCTTCCCACTTATTACAAAGCCATCCTCATGTTTCTAATCCATCAGTCAAAGCTTTACTCGAGCTAGAAACCGGGTCAAACTCAGTCCTTTCTTGTGATTCTTCTTTTTATCTCTTGTTTCTGATCTCAGAAGGTTGATTCAGAACCAAGAAAACTCCAAGTCTGTGGGGATCAGGTCGTTTCTGATTAAAAAGTCAGAGCCCACGAGATTTACAGACTCTGCAGTTTGATTGAATCAGAAATTCAAGCCTGGATCGACAGAGAAACCATAAATGATCTCGTGATTAGTTTGGAAGCATGGTCTGAAGGTAAAACTTCTTCATCATCCAACGAGGTAATTTTGCTTGAAAACTAAGTCGTCAATTAAGAGAAAGACTAGCTCAAGGATTCGATATTGAGCTACAGGGGCTGTTGTTAAAATCAAGATTTGTTTCAAAGCTTGAACCTTTGATATTCGGGTCGAATAATCCGAGTCGGGTCCGTGAAATTGCAGCTTATTGTTTAAAGGAATTAGTGCTTTTCAACAAAGATGTATTCGTCGGCCAAATTCTAGTCGGTCCAACCATAAAAGCATTAGTTTCAATGGGTTCATTATGCGGTTTAGAAGTATTGAAATCCTTAATTAAAGCAATAAGAAGTCCTATCGTAGACGAATTAGAAGCAATTGGTGGGATTATGAAGATTATCAACACATTGGATTCAAGAGATTTAAGTATGAAAATAATGGGATTTGATTGTATATTGGAAATTGGTTATTATGGGAGGAAAGAAGCGATTGAATCGATGTTAGATGCAGGATTGATATCGAAGCTTGTGAATTTGCAGAGATCAGATATGGGTAAACCAAAAGAGGATGATGAAGAAGACAGTCCATTTGCAAGCTGTGTAGCAAGATTTACAGTTCAATTGGAGATTGGGGAAGGATTAAGGCAAAGAGAAAAAAGGTTTTTTAAGAAACAAATATTGAACAAAGTAAGAGAGGCTTCTGTTTGTGATTCTGAAGTTGCCACCATTATTGCTGAGATTTTATGGGGTTCTTCCCTTTGATCATTTTTTTTCCCACTTTTTTTTTTTTTATGAAAAAGGAAAATAAAAGTTCAGAAATTGCTTTTAGTGGAGGAATGTATGTGATTGTTTTGTGTAAATTTGGGCTCCGACAAATTTTTTTTTTTTTGTTTTGTTTTGTTTTGTTTTGTTGTAAACATGGAATAAATGGAGTTTTGCACAGGTATTGAATCCAAAATCTGTTCAGAAATAACCTTTCGGTTTTGGTTTTACCAAATAATTTTTTTTTTTTAAATACATAGAGCAAAGCACGTGATACTTATTTCATTTTGTTTTATTTGGAATTAGTATTGTATTATTTGTTCTTTTTCATTTTCTTTTTGGAGTCTTTTCCGGATATCATGGAATTTGATATTTCAACTTTCACGATATCATCATTATAACAATGATACCTTGCACGTCTGACATGATTAAAGTGAACAAAACTTGAACTTAATAAATTTTTCTTATTTGAATTAAATAAAATTATGTTAATTACTAAATTTTAACAATGAAGAATGAAATAAATAAATTTAAAAAGAAAACTTTAAAGACAAACATTTACAAGCTTAGATTGCTGTAACGAAATTGAATTGATCGAACGTAATTTCATTCCTAAGTTTGACAAACAAATGAAACGAAAATATATAAAATTATAGAGATGCGACAATCGACACGCCATTTATAATTACGCGTGGTCAACGAGTGTGCATGGCAAGAGCGGGTATGCGCAGATGGTGGTGGTGGTGATGTTGTGAGGTGTGCAATGGTGTTGGTGGTGGCTACGGTGATGGTTGTAGTGACGAGGATGGTGTAGTGTGTGGTGTGTGGTGATGGATGATTGTGAGGTGGGTGGTGGCGGACGAGTAAGTATCGGTGGTGATGAAGTTGGTTGCGTGTGAAGGATAGTGGCATGGATGGTGGTCGTATGGCCGCAGAATTTCCATGACACACAGACGGTAAATTGAGAAATGACACATCATATTACAAGTTTCTAATGTATTAATTTTAAATATCCAAATAGATATACGGGTCAAGGGTAAATATTCTACAAAATTAGACGGTCAATAAGAAATTATTAAACAGATAAAATTTTAAATGCAGATAAAATTACATAGAATTTTACTTTTTGGGTCGGTCGACCCACCAGAGTCTCTTAGGCGCCACCCCCTGCAAAGGTAGGTTATGTGTGACAATGAGAAAGATGGTGGTAAGGGATGGTGGTGAAATGGTTGGTAACGATAGGTGGTTGTCGTGGGGGCGGAGGATGGCGGATTGGGTTGTGATGAGGAATGGTGGTTAGTTGTGAGATGGTGGTGACATGTAGACAAATAAAATGGCAGTGGTGCAAGGTGGCGTGGTTGGTTTTGGTGGGGTAGGTCATGCGCGGGAGGTAGTGGGTGGTGGATGGACGATGGTTGATTTTCTATCGCCAAGTTATGTTATAAATTCTCATCCAACCATTCCATCCGATTTCTGATGGAATGAAAATGACCAAAATTCATTTCGATGGAATGAAAATTATTAAATTAGTGTCATTCCCCTGCATCCTAACATGCCAGAATGGTTGAATGAAATTAAAAAATCATTTCATTTCATTCTATTCGAGCGATCCAAACGCAGCATCAGGAGAAAACATATTCACACTTTGGTGTGGTCTCAATCCAATGTCCCCTTTCGAAAAGGGAAGAAGAAAAAAAAAAAACGAAAGTCCCATATTTTGTTTTAAGAGAAACTTGAAAATTTTATTATTTTTGTGGTATGCCTCAAAAGATAATAATATTTTTTAAAAAACTAGTAATATTTTATTAATGATAGAACAATATTACAAGGTTTAGCCATTACAGGTACTTCTCTAATTTGATGTCATCAACATGCATACCCACCTCAAAAACCCTAATCCACAAAACCCAAATGATAATAACCAACCACAAGCAGTGAATAAGTGAGTAAAAAGGAACTTAAAACTCGGTATGTTGGAAATAAAACTAAAAAAGGGGATGCAACCCCAGAACAAGAAAACATAAACAGCCTTACACAAACCACCAAAACACCTCAAAAGTAAATGGCAGCCTCTTTCAGGTTTGTTAAATTTTAACATGGTCTCCAGCTCAACTTGATCACAATGAGCAAACGAGTCAATTGATTGGTCACTAATCTAAAATTTGTGTTCAGGTTTTGCACACATGTCTGCAACATATCATTGTTGCAAAAATCTGCACAAATGGGAGCAACAACTACAACAAATAGTGGCAATTTTCCAACCCCTATGCAGAATAGAGTACTTTTGTTACTAGCATGGCCGGTTCTGATAATATTTCCGCACCAAATCATCACCGCCGATCTACGGTTCGATTCAGAAAAACAACAACAACAACACTACCTTCTTACGACAATTATCAACCACAGAACAATCAATCACCTTTGCAGAAAGACTAATTAATTCTCAACAGTTTAACTAGTAGAACACATGAGAAGTTAGGCATTTATTTGATCATCCAGGAACAGGAGAGGTGACTCGGCTATGAAGGAGATGGGCTTTTTCGGTGGAATGCTAGTAATGGGAGCAGAGCATAATCAAATTAACTTAATGAAAAACATGGATCAAAACAATGGTGATAATAATATTGGGATGATGCAGAGTGGGATCAATCCAAAGAAGAAAAATCAAGCAGGGGGAGGAATGGGGATGCCGCCAGTGACTCGGAAGTGATGTGATGACTGGATTTCTTGGGGATAGGAGGATCAAGAACTCTGGCTAGTCTTCATGAACAGCAACAACAACAACAACAACAACATAGGATGGAGATTGAGGCAATGAACCAGCAGCGGATGCAATCCATGCAGCAACAAGGCGGGTAAAGCAATGTTATCCAAGGCGGCGGTGGGCTCCACTTTTTGTGTTGATGTCAGCGATGTTATTCAATTCATCCATGTACATGTTGTCTTGTAATATTCCCATTTGAATCAATTAACTTATCATGGTATCTCTAACACAGGTTAAAGCCTACTCAATATCTCTTCCTCTTTTTTTTTTTTTTTTCTTCTAGTAGCTTTTCCCTATGTTCTTTGAAAACAAACAAACTTTTCCACACCCTGAACCTGGTACTTCCTCGTTGTCTTCTATCGACCCGCACAAACAAACAAAAAACAACTAATACCACCAACCCTTCTTTCCACATAGTACTCCCAATGTCATCAAGCAACTCTCATGTTACTACTCATTCAACTCTTTCAACCTCTCCTATTTATCCTCTAATTTTATTTATATCATCAAACTCACACGTACTAATTATCCCATTAGGCAGACACAGATCGCCTCGCACTTCAAGGAACAAGACGCCTTTTGTTTCATCGATGGCACAATTCAGCATTCTCCGATACTTGATGGTTCCACCAATTCTGCTTATGCTTAAGGGATCATATACAGATAAATCTGACACATGGACAATTGACTTGCCTAAACATATTCAACAATGCAGAGGCTAGGCCTTCAAAGGGGTAGGTCTTCCCACAAGACCAATTCCTTCAAGGGCTCCAAAGTCCTCTAAGGGAGACCCTGGGCTTCAGGCTACAAGACTCTGATACGCACTACACGCCTTGATGTCAAGGCCTTTAGGTGCTCGAGAACCCAAGAAACTCTTGTCACACGAGATGCACGGTTATATCCCAAATTTTAACAAAGTTCAACTACTTCATTGACATGACAGCCTCTATGTTATTATTCTTACATCACTAATAACATATTGATGTAGGACATCATTAGTTGACTAAACATTTATTCTTATTTTAATTAGTGGATAGTCATTTTGGTTTTATCAAGTGTAGGATTGTTACCTAAATGGACTTTTTAGCCTTTACATAGCTTAAGTCCTTGGTTGGTCAAATTATGTAATCTTATGGCCTCTTCTCATGAATGAAATTTGTCCAAGAGCTTGGATTAACTCTTGTTTATCTTTTACATTGTAGATCTTCCACATCACATGTACTCTCAAATATAAAGATTTCATCCTACCAATGGTGAAAGGTTGCGTACACTCACTCTAGTTGTGAACTACAACGGAAGGGTAAGGACGGGTAAAGCAGGGGTAAAGGATACATAGGGAGGGAGGGTGGGTGGGTTGGTGATGGGTGATTTGTGTTTCCATTACATCAATTTCATCCATTTTCAGATGCAACAAAATGGATTTTTTTCCATTAAGTTGTAATGAATTTCATTACATTCATTCTATTACAAAATACATTATATTACAACACAACAAATGGGCCTTTGCAGATTCATGCATTCATCTAAAATTGATTCAATTACAACTACATGTTACAAGATGAAAGCGTGTCTGGTAGAGCGAGTGATATTAATCACGACAGTGTCAAGGTCAAGTACTTACAAAATTTGAATACAGATGTAGAACAAATAACCCTCCACGGCTATGAATCATATAATAAGGCTCATTTTCCAGCGGCATTCACCTCGATGTTCCTTCAAACTGATCTCGCAACAACTCGTGATTTCTTGAGCTCTGACATTGAAAGCGAAGGAGAAAGCTCTCCTAATACCTTCAACACATATATAAAAACATCAACTGAAACCTATTATTTATCTTTAAGGCGAGAAACTATATCCCTAATATTTAATTTTGAATTTAAGCACCTACCAATATGAACCTTTTCTACACTGCATTACTTTCGAATGAATCAACAGCTAAATATATATTGTGTGAATTCGACATAATCAACCTGTTGTGTATATACTCTTAGGCAACTTGTTATACTAGACTTCCTCACATTAATCTCAATATGACTATAATTAGGTTTAACGAATTTGGGATTTTACAGTTCTGGAACACTTTTTGACCATCTTTTACCAAAGCAACATCAATGCAACTTAACCAAATAGCTACAGCACTAATCCCTTTGTTAGAAGAATAACCCTTTTACTTAAAAGTCAAATATTCTCACCTCCAAAACTCTTGCATTTGTTCCAGATTGATTCCTGCTTCTTGCCTAATGTCATTACAAAGGATATTCTTCCTGACAATACCTCGACTCTCTGTAAGGATATTCTTCCAGAAAATACCTCACTCTCTGTAAAGGAATCTTTAGTGGCACCCACATTAATTTTACCATTGTGGCACTATCGTAATAATCGACTTTCCAACGGTTGATTGTCACAATCGACTCATGTAAAAGTTGATTCTAGAGCCGAGAATAGACTTTCTGTCGGTTGATTGTATTTGTGTGGTGCTGAAGTAAAAACACCATGGTGACGCCTCTGTAAAACATATCGGCTTTAAGCCGCGCCTAACAGCCATTCCTCATGTATCCATATTTTCTACTTTTACCTTTTGTAAGAAATCAAAGGAAATGATGTTCTTATTAAGAAAATAATAGTTTTTTTATGCAAGAAAATAATAGTTAGAGCATTATAACTGGATACAACTAAGACTCTTTATACAGAGAGTCATCCAACAGCTTGGATTATATAAAATTTATTGTTCCTAACAGCTAGCTAGGACGGTTTTACAATAAGAGATAATCCTATAGACACAAGGAACAAATAATAATTAATTGCATAACCCTTAAGCTGGTGAGTGGATGTCCATCATTCCCAGCTTACTTAGGAGATTGTTGAAGCACTTCTTAGGAACTCCTTTAGTCTATTTTATAAACAATCCGGCTCTGTGAGTTGATAAAAGTAGTAGCAATAAGGCCACCATCCCTTTTCACCTTGATAAAAGGACGATCTACTTCCACATGTATTTTGCCATGGACCGGATTGTAGGAGATGTCAATAGCAGACTTATTATCATAGTATAATATCATAGGAGTCTCCTTTCGAATCTTGAGGTCATCCATGATAATCTTTAGACATAGTAGTTCACACATACACCAACAGCTTCTCCACTTGATCTGACAACAACAGTTTGCTTTTTACTCCTCCAAGCAACATGATTTCCAGAAAGGAATGTGCAATATCATGAAGTTGATCTTCTATCATATCATTTAGAGAACCAACATAATCAGAGTCGGTGTAGGCCTGCAGCAGTAGTTGATCTTTCTTTTCAAACAAAATTCCTTTCCCAGGACAACTTTTTAGGCATTAAAGAATCCTTTCAGCTGCTCTTTGATGACATCTCTTTGATTTTGCATATACCTGCTGACAATGTTGATAGCAAATGCAATGCCAGGTAAATGAGTCTTCCTACCAATCCTTGATAGGGGAGCCTATCAGCATGTTCATCTTCAGGGGCTGTATTACGACCATGATTATATTCAATATGAGTTTAAACAGGTTTACAACCTAACATCCCAGTGTAATTCAAAAAATCCAAGTTCTATTGTGAAATGAATATTCCCATTTTTTGAGTATAGGACCTCAATTCTAAGGGAATTATTTCAACTTTCCCGACTTTTTAATATCAAATTCTTGGTATAGTAACTTTTCAATTTCAGGTTACCATCATTTTCATCTCCTGTGATGATAATATCATCAACATAAATATTTTCTCAAAATTATTCTGTTTAACAAATAGAGTATGATCACCCTGACTTTGTATCCCATACTAGTCATGACTTTGGTAAATCTTCCAAACCATGCCCTGGGAGATTGTTTTAGGCCATAAAAGGCCTTTTTCAATATGCACTTTCCTTCCTTCAGTTTGGAATCCAAGAGGGGTATCCATAAAATAGTTTCCTCAAGGTCTCCTTGAAGCAAAGCATTTTTAACATTGTGATGGTGTAGATCCCAGTCAAAGTTTACTACCAAGGATAGAAGAATTCTAACAGTATTCATCTTTGCAATAGGTGCAAAGGTTCCGAATAGTCAACACCATGAGTCTCGTGTATCCTTTAGCAACCCAATCTAGCCTTATATCTTTAGAACCCCTGGGAAGAGGGACAAGTTCCCAGGTTTTGTTCTTTTCCCAAAGCTTCCATTTCATCTTTCATGGGCTTAGTCCATTTTTCATCAGACAAAGCCTCATTTAGGTTCCTTGGAATAAAAGTATCCATGAGATTCTTCATGCATTTCTTGTGATTGTTTGGAACTTGTTGTAAGACAAGAAGGTTTTGAGGGGATGTGTAGTACAAGCCCTAGAACCTTCCTTAGGGCAATAGGCAGGATATTATCCTGAAGAGAGATGGATTCTAATTCCCTATCCTCATGAAAAGCGGTGTCAGATTCATTAAAGTTATCAGGAATAGGATCAAGTACCCTATCTTCATTGGAAAATATCAGGAATAGGATCAAGTACCCTATCATCATTGGGAATAGGTTCAGTAACAGTACTATTCTCAAGAGGAATGACCTGAGCCAACTTGATACATTTCTTCCTGGTATAGATGATAGGAGATTTCTCCATCCTACATTCTTCAGTAGGCTCACTTTCATTTTGACGGAATTCAGTCTTTGGCAGACCCAACCATGTCATTAAAGTCAGAAGGTAGTTCTCCCCTGAAGCTGGGATTTATCTTTAAAATAAGACTCCATGTCATTGAATTACATCTTTGGATACAATAAAACTTTTACTAGGTGGATTGGTAGCATTTATAATTTTATACCCATTTTGGGTATTAGAGTAGCCAATGAAAATGTAATTCATGGCTCTTGGATCAAGTTTTCAATTGTTAGAAGAGCGAACAAGAGTAAACACTTCACAACCAAATATCTTTGGGGGGGCATCTTCAGATTTCAAAAAAGAGGGGAAAAACTATGTTAGGACTTCAATACGACTCCTATTTTCCAAAACATTGGTTGGGAGTCTAGTGACTATGCAGGGCTCTGTAAGAACTACCTTCCTCAATAGTTCTTTAGTACCTTCATTTGAAACAGAAAGGCCCTTGTGGTTTCAAAGGCGATGTTCTTTCTTTCAACATCCTCATTCTGTTGGAGTGTATGTACACATGAAGACTAGTGTATAATCCCTTCTCTCCACAAAAGGGGTTGAGGATTTTGTTAAAATAACCTCTGGCATTGTTTGTCCTTATTTTCTTAATCTTGACATCAAATTGAGTCAAAATCATATTGTAAAAATAGGAAAGGCACAAAGGTTAAGTCAGACTTATGCTTGAGTGAGTAAATCCAGGAGGTCCTAGTACAATCATCAATGAAGGAAACAAACCAATTGCCCTGTTTATATTAGGAATAGAGGATGGGCCCCAGATGTTACTATGAATTAAAGCAAAGGGGTTAGAAAACTTGCTAGACTGAGTAGGAAAAGACACTTCTATGTTTAGCAAATTCACATTCATTACACTTGAATTTTTCAAAATAGTAGTATAGTACAGGAAACAACTGCCATAAAACAATAAAGAAGGATGCCGACATGTAATACATCCTAAGAATTAAACATTTATTCAGAAGGATATCTCCCATACCGCCAGAGCTATGAATGATCCATTAGTAATGGCGACTCTTCTTGCAATGAGTACAAAATAAGGATTCCTTGTCACTAGATTTAAAGTTGTTCATCTGTGTTGGGAACCTTTTTTTCATGATAGCCCTTTGACTCATAGCTTTTGGGGTTACCAATCTTGGTATTTCCAGTCACTAGAGCAGAATCATCCTCCACTGGATTGTCAATCTGACTCTCTTCTACCTTCCTCGGCTCTTATGATAAAGATAGTTTCATTAAGAGTAGGTAGGTCATTTTTCCCTAGAATCTGAACTCTGACAAGATCAAATTCCAGACTTAGGCCAATCAGAATAGAGTATATTCTATCTTTCTAAAATTCTTCCGAGGATTGCAACATCCTCAGTCTTTCATCTGGATACGCTGATGGTGATCCACCTTGCCACATTCCCAAAAGAAGACTGAAGTATTCAGTACTAGGTTTGTTCCCTGCTTGGTGTTAAGAAATTTTGTTACGATCTATAGGTCTGGGCTGTGAATTGACCTTAGATTAGGTCTGTTTGATAGTGTCCCGGATCTCTATAGTAGATCCTAAGAGCATACAAGTGTCACTAATTTCAGGGATCATAGAATTCACGAGCCAGGACATCACCATAGAGCCTTTTTCAACCCAGTTTGAGAGAAGCCAATGCCCATTAGATGAGTGATATTGCCTACCTTTTAAAAAGGTTCTGACAAATTGTGACTACTTCGTTTAATTCTTCCCATTAAGATGATAAGCAGCTTGAATATTTTGAAGTTCTCCTAAGATAATTGGAGCTTCAGGATTAAGAACCTCAGTGGCTGGACTTGTAGCAGGAGAAGCAGCCATCTTTAGAAAGAGGATGAAAAGGGAATTTCCAGAAAACATAGAGCAAAAGAAATTCCCAGAACAAATAACCTAGAGCTCGATACCATGTAAGAAAACAAAGGAAATGATGTTCTTATTAAGAGGATAATAGTTAGAAAATTAACTTATTAGATACAACTAAGGATCTTTATACAGAGAGATCCCTCCAACGGCTAGTTGGATTAGACATAATTTATGGTTCATAACGGCAAGTTAGGACAGCTTTACAATAAGAAATAATCTGATAATTACTAGGAAGAAAAAGGATTAAAAGGTAACAAATGATTAATAACAATTAATCGTATAATCTAATATATTCTAACACCATTTCATCATTTCCTTATAAAAACATTAGGATAATGGACTCGACAACATTTCCTCATAACTTTAGTTTCATACCTTGATGAAGTCGCCATACTCACCACTACAAAATCCGTGCATCAGAGGAGCTACTTGAATCAGAACCCGCAGCTATTACCTATGGACAAACATCACCCCAACCTCAATACCCTCTCAAACAGCAGAATAAAACGACAAGAATTTCTAGCACATATATATATATATATAGTATACCTTTCCTGATTCCCTTCAAAAATCTTAGAGTCCGATAAAGCAAAGCAGTAGTTGAATTTCTTTTTTGGTGAATGCATGAATTGGCCGAGTTTGCTCACACAAGAAATGATATGTCCGGCCCGGTATGAGATAAGTAGATTAATCTCCTATAAGTTTTGATATCGTTTCGCTTCAATGTCTGGACTCGTATCATCCTTTCCAAAGTTCACAGATTATCAAGGGGTGTACTAACAGTTTACACCCTAACAAGCCATAATCGATAATAAGTCCATAGTGTATTTCCTTTTAGAGAGAATGATACCCTTAGATGACTCTAGCAACTTCAATACCAAGAAGTATTTTAGTGACCTAGATCCTTTACCTCAAATTGTTGATTCAAAAAGTGCTTTAAGGATCCGATTTCTTCCTCTCGAGTTTCCTGCGGATGATGATATCATCTACATACACAAGAGAATAGTTATCTTGCCGTAATGATCATGTTTGTAGTAACATTGTATGGTCATCGTGCCCTTGATGATAAGCGCCTTCCTTCATAGCCTTGGTAAACTCACAAACCAAGCCCTGCGGGATTGCTTTAAACCATAGATAGCTTTGTTGAGTTTCGTAACATGATTAGGTTTAAGCCTCGAATCCAGGGATAGTGCATATAAACATCCTCTTTCAAATCCCCATTTAAGCAAGGCATTTTTAATGTCCATTTGATGTAGAGGCCAATTTAGAACAAAGAAAGAATAGAAATCAATATTCTAACAGAGTTTAGTTTAGCCACAGTGCAAATGTCTCATTAAAGTCAATCCTCGAGTTTGAGTAAAACCCTTGCAACCAACCTTGCCTTGTACCTCGTGAATGGTACCATCCGGGTTATGTTTGATGGTGAAAAGCCATCTACACCCAACTCGTCTCACTCCCTCGTGGTTTAGAACACAATCCCAAGTATGATTTTTATCTAAAGTCGATAGCTCTTCAAAAACAAAGATTTTTCCACTTAGATCACCTAAGGCATGTTCAATGGACTTAGAATACAATGAGTGTCAATACGAGACAAGAAAGCTTGGTAACTGGAGAAACTTTACTATAGGCCACAAAATTCCGAATAGGATGTTGGGTGCATTCTCTCCTACCTTTCTAAGGCACAGGCACTTTCATCCTCAATCATAAAGTGGTGGAATGACAAAGATGAGTTTCAGATGATAGAGGTAGAGTAGATGATTCATCAAAGTGTGTGAAAAGGTCAGATTTGTGAGTCCATAGAAGATTCAGTGAGCTCAGGTCTCCTGCTTTTTCCGTGTAAACAATAACCTCTTTTCAGCTTTGATTGGGGTGTTTGTTAATGGGAGTACAGTGCAGTAATGAGGTGCATTAACAATAATAGTAAGGTGACAAAGAGTTTTCAAGTGAGCAAGTCACGATCAATAGGTTTGATTTCGCCAGAGTAGAAAGCGCAGATCTTCTATAAAGGTAACATCATAGTGATGTACGTTTATGTGTTTTGGGTCAAAGCATTTGTACCTTTTTGCAGAGAATAACCATGGAAGATAGTCTTAATGCACTCTAGGATCAAACTTGCTTCGCTTGGATTATGGTTGTGGACAAAAGCAAGACATCCAAATATCTTTAGAGATATCGATAGAGTTTTGTGCAAGTGGCAGATGTATTTTTAGACATCACAAAGGGTCTTGAATTTCAACATCCTAGAAGGCATTCTATTAATCAAGTATGTGGCGCTGTAAGCAGAACACTGACACCAAGAAAAAATAGGAACATTATAGTAAATATTAAGGTTCCGCAACCTCAAGAGATGTCTGCTTTTTTTTCTCTCTCGCTACCCCATTTTGTCATGCGTGTGTGTTTGTACAAGAGGATTGATGGACAATTCCTTTTCAGTATGAGGAAAGGGACAGATGTGAATTAAAGTACTCAGTCCCATTATCTCGATCTAGGATCTCGAATTTTGGTTTTAAATCGTGTTTCAACAAAGTTGTAGAAGTTAGTGAATATGGTCGCAACATCGATTTTTGGCTCATTAGGTAAACCCATGGAAGTTCTGAATGGTCATCGATGAAAGTGACAAACCAAGGTTTTTTGGACAGTGTTCAGACTCTGTAAGACCTCAAACATCATGTGGACAAGAGCAAAGCGGTGCAGAGGAGATAGGAATGATTTGTAAATATTTCTAGTTTGTTTACCAAGAATGCAGACCACATTTCAAATTTTCCATACAAACTCCGTAAAATAAGGAGGATACAATTTTTTCAAGTACACAAAATTAGATGGCCTAGTCTAAAATGTTGAATAATTTTGTTACATTTAATCTAAACTAGCCACTAATCCACTTGGTTCCTCTAAGAGCTTGGTATGGAACAGTGCATGCACTTCCCCTTAAGACTCCTAGCACCGCCAATCTTCATCATGTAACTCAGATCCTCAAACTCACAATGGGTATCCGTAGTTAGCTGAGCATTTTCTATCTCTACAAACTCTGCTTGGACAGAGAGAAGGTTACATTTGAGGTTAGGAACATGGAGGACATTTTCTAGGTGAATGTTAGGTTGAAGTCTCACTCTACCTTTTCCTAACACCCTTTTGAAGAACCATCACCATATAGTGACATAATGATGATAATCAATACTTGTGAAAGTTTCAAAAATGCAAAGTTCACTCCATTATGGCTACAAGCACTGAGTCAACAATCCATTTGTGGTCTTCATGTGCGTATGACTCCTACAGGTGATTCAAAGAGTCGCTTTTGAAGTTTAATCAACATCATCCTGAGTGTGTTCACCAGCTTTTTCCGAGAATCCTTGTCCTTGTTCATAAACACTAAATGCCTTGTTTTGTTCATTACCTCTCGCCTACCTTGACTTGCCGATTTTTAAGAAGATGAGGTGGTTTCCCATGTAGTGAGCAAAGATTTTTCCTTCAGTGACCCTTCTTTTACAAAGGATCACATAATGCAGATTGGCCCAATTCTCACTCCTCTTGAATTTGTTGTAAGTCAGATTTGCAACATCCGGTTCGTGCTTTGAAAACAGATGTTACTTCTCCCCGAGTCGGAGTATACCTCCAGATATGTGCATAACTCCTCTTCTACACTCCTCCTTTCTTAGAATACTAAAGGCATCATCAATAGATGGGAAGGGTGATATAGCTGCAATTTTTCCCTAGCAAAATTTACAAGTAGTTGTCTAGTCCTCCCCAAAGTCTAAGAACTCATCTCTTTCTACTTCCTTTTATGAATGTCTTCATCCTCCTGGCATTTCCATTCCTTGACCTGTAAGTTGATCATATTCCTCCCATTGCATTGGTTAGAGCATTGAAATACTCATTTATTGGTCATCAAATTGACAAGATTCCTTAGTTTGAGTTTCACCATAAACTTGAACATAATTACCTTCATTGTGAGTACTGAGACTTAGTTTCTTCCATATATCGAGAGCAGATTTGGCATATAAAAATTTGAACTTATTTTTTCTATCATAGAATTCAATATATATATATATATATATATATATGTGTGTGTGTGTGTGTGTGTGTGTGTGTCTGTATATAAAATGCAGATTGGGCACACGCCAAGACACCTTATGCTTTGCAGCCAGAAACCAAGCATCAGCGCACAAGGCATACATATCAGCTCCAGTGAAGTTTGGTGGGCATTTGTTAGCAATAGACAGGAGGGATACATCTTCGTGCAATTTAAATTTCCTAGTAAGTGCTTCAAGAACCCTAGAAGATCAACCGAAAAGTGGATAAACAGCTGGAACATGTAAGACGATATATGATTTCAAAATGAAATGACAACCTCTCCCGATAAGAAGATTCAGAAGTAACACCCACATAGAGGAGCTTATCAAATCGCCCAGGTCTTAGAAGTGCTGGGTCAATGAGATCCGGTCTATTGCTTGCACCTATAATAAACAAGTCCTGTCGGCCAAAAATCCAATATGCTAAGGATTTTGGTCTATATTCACACGCTTTCAAATGCAGAAATGATTGTTCTTAAGTTGCCTAACTAACCTGAGACGAGTCATTCAGTCCATCAATTTCTGCTAGCATCTGAAAAGACATTTAGTAATTTCAAATTTATATGATAACACGAGGGAAAAGGTTTCCGGTGTATCATAAGTTGTTATTTACCTGTGACACGACACGGTCCATAACACCTCCTGAATCTCCAGAACCACCTCTGGCTGGAGCAAGAGAATCGAGTTCATCAAAGAAAATAACACATGGACGAGCTGACCTGGCCTGTAAATGAGTGAATGAAATTATTAGCCATAAAACACATTATGCCTCAATATGACAACATCTAAAAGAAGACGGTAGACAAAGATTCCATTACTTTCTCGAAAATGTCTCTGACATTTTTCTCTGATTCCCCAATGTACATGTTTATCAATTCAGGACCTTTAACACTCAGAAAATTCAAGGAGCATTCGGTAGCAACAGCTTTCGCCAATAAAGTCTACCAACATTAAGAGAAAACAAAGCTTTATAACCATTAAAATGCAATAGAGGATAACACAAAGCAAAATCAAAACACACACGCAGTGCTAAGGAAGCATCAACAATGAAGACCTTACTTTTCCCGTACCAGGAGGGCCATAGAGAAGAACTCCTGACCTTTGCGTAAGCCTGATGAAAATAAATCCTTATGCAGGAGAGGCAGCTGCAACAAAAATTTATAAGAGTTAATTAGATAACATTCAGAACATGCGATACAAAATGAATGTTATCAGCAAACTGACATCACCAAAAAAGGTAGCACCGACCTATCTCACAATTCAAAATTTCCCACAGTAGCCTAAACCTTAAAAACAGCATACAGCCAAAAGGGTAAGTTCTTCAATCTTTTAACTTCTTTAAATTTATCAATACTAGACGAGCTCATGATCCACTTGCCTAATAAGAAGACCACCGATTGCTTCTAAGCTTTTGACTTAGCCTCAATTGAAAAAGAATGTCATCTATCAACCTAGAAGGGTTTATGAAGATGAACCGGACAAGTTTAACACTTAATCCATCCGCGCTTTCTTCTGTACATTTACTGAAAATTTTAAAAGAGCCCTACCTGTACAGTGTCCAGAATGGACTTCTTAATGTCCTCTAGTCCTCCGACATCTTCCCATTTGACATCAGGAACCTACAACAAAGCGGCATATATATTAACCTTTAATCTATACAAACAGTAACAATTTTCCTTATTTAACCAAGTAAACCTTAGGCCAGAGCACACTTATCCAGGTAAAAATTGTGTTTACTAAAACAATTGTGCCGTAAACTTTAAAAAAATATTAGTCATTCAAAATGCACCATGATGTTTAGTATTACCTTAGGAGTACCTAAGGCAGTTGCATTTCTTTTCTTGGACTGTTCAAGTGCTTTTAGCAATTGCTCCTTCCCAGTTTGAACTGATCCTTCACCGAGTCCCAAGTCATTCCCAGAATTTAAGGACTTTTGACTGTTCTTCTGAACTTGGTCAGGTTGAATGTTACCAGAAGCTACACTTACAGCAGCATCGGCGATAACAGCCTGCAGATCTCTTGGCATGAATCCTGAAGTCTGTCCACCTATGTCCTTCATAAGATGCTCTGAAGAAGTCTGCGATATATGATTATCTCATCCATTCATCAGAATCAACTGTACTAATAATAAAGAAGAACATGAAGAAAATGATGTAAACCCCTTAATTCACTCACTCGCTTTTCAAAATTTGAGGGTGGTTTGTCCATAAGAACTCAGCTAATACAATTGTATGGGATCATAAGTACCGAAAACATGTAGAAAAGGCAGGAGCAACTTACATCCTGAAACAGTTCATCAACATGTTGAACAGACTTAGAAAGCATTTCAATCCGTTGTTCTTCAGTCAAAGGTCCCATCTTGATTTCATGACTGAAACAGCGTCGAATAGATGGCGGCAACCCCTCGGAACTCTCAGCAGCTGCAACTAACAGCAAAGGCGGGCTGTAGCTCCTTTCAGAAACCTTTCATTCATACCAAAATGAGTAAGTACCTTATTAACACTGTAATTTCAGGTAATACTCCACCCACATGAGAGGTTTTTCAATGCTTTAGGATTTATCATGTTTAGATTTGTTAAACAAATGCAAAGCTAAAAAGATAACAGATAATAATAGACAATTTCTTGCTAAAATCATGATAAAATAATGCAGAGCCACATATAGCTCTTTCAGGCATAACCTGTAGTCACGTGAGGTCTGCTGAAAATTTCACCCAAAAGATAACGAAATCACTTAGAATGCACTTTAGCATAAATTTCACTGCTAGACATAAAAACATCCTCAACATGGTGAACTTCCTAGGCGAAAGATTGGTGGCAAGGAGTTGATCCTATTTTAGATGATGGATGAAATGCTTGGTCTTTTGAGCAAGCACAATCATAACAAAAATAAGATTAATAAGAATAACAATAATAAAATTAAAATTAAAATTAAAAACTGTCGGAACAACTAACTAGAATAGTATCAGAGTGCATCATACTTGGGAGAAGTTGCCTCGTCATTCATAATGGCCAGGCCCGTGAATTTTTAATAACAGCTGCCACTTCTGAGCTAACTCCAAGTTGCTCAGCTGGTGAACCATCATGAGAAACTATGTCGCTAAAAGCTTCAAAATGACGAAGCAGAAGAAGTGCAGGCACGTATCTGCATCGGCATCATATGAGTAAAATATATCATTTAAGAAAATCAAATAGTGACAAAATACACAAGTCATATCAATATATATATATATATATATATATATATATATATATATATATATATATATATATATATATATCCTCATCCTCAAATAAGGGCCTGCTGCAAACACACATTAAAGAGCAAAGGATTCGATTGCGCAGATTTTTTGAATGTCAACTGGTGCATGAGAACACATCATCAAAAATAAAAGGGCAGCCTGGGCATGAATCCAAAATGTCTATGCAGGAGCTGGGACAGGGCTGAGATATTTTGGCCTACTCTATGCAGCGTTATATTAAATTAATAAATTTCTATAAGAGCTTGCCCACGGAAACAGCTTTTACCATTATTCAAGGATTCCCTTCAGGACATCATCAATAAATTTCCAGTTTTAAGGGAGCAGAATATTGAATAATCAGCTCACTAATAGTTTTGATGTGACAAAAAAGATGGTTAAGAATCCAAAATGACCGAAAATGTGAACACTATAACTTTTTTTCAAGATTCAGACTCAAAAAACACATTCTGAATTTCAATATAAATCAAAAGGTAAAAAAATAAGCAGCAAAATTTGAAAAGCGAAAAGAAATAATAGGTTTCACCATAGTTGTCAAGGCGCTCGACTTGGTGAGAGTCGAGGTCTTAGCGCCTGGCAAGATGCTATACAAAAAGGGATTGCATGCGTGCACATGATGAAACATTTGACTACCTGTCTGAGTTGATGCATGTATGACTCCTGTCTGAGTTGATGCATGTATGACTAGTTTAGTTGATATCATTAGGTCGTTTGGGACATACTACATATGCTGGCGCCAGCAAACGGTCTGATAAGGCTGGAGCTTACAGTGCTCACAAGGCACAGTTGAATATTTGTTTGATAGGAATTGGACTTTTACTGATTTTCTCTTCAATTGGCTTTTATTTTTCAACTTTTTCCATGATCACCTAGCATGGCCAGGCGACCCAAGCTCGCCTAGAATTCACCTAGCGCTTTTACAGTTATGGGATCCACTAAAATCAACTAGGTGTATTAGAAAGAAAAACAAGTCAAAGGACATTCTATTCATAATGAAAAAGATAGTAAAGATGGCAATAATAATTAGAGAAAAAAATCATTAAATATTACAGAACCGAAGAGAAAAACCATGTGCTAGTTCTAACAGAGTACCATGAATCTAGTTGTTTGACAACAGGCGATATTGTTCCTCTGGCCAGACGGTAAATGAAGATGTGGAAAGCTTGGAAGATATTCTACTGTGCAATAAGCAGCAAACCAAAAATGAAGCAAAGTACCTGTGACCGGCAGTAAATGCATTAGCCAGAGCAGAGGATGCCTTCTTTTCAGATAATGCTAAGATATTGTGGCAGCTGTACTCTACAACATGCAGACCCAATTGATTTGAGCAACATATTTTACAGCAGTCCTCTTGCCGCAACCTGCAACAAACTACAGATTAGCACCCAGCCTACAGACACCGCTTGAACAAAATTTTGGGTTTCCTACCCTTCAATTAATTTCCAAATATCTAAAGATCTATTAGCAGGCCACATTTCTTCAAGAAAAAAAAAGTATCAACTATAATGAAATTTTAGAGCATGAATAGGTGGATCGATACGAACCATTCAAACCATGAAGCAGGATTGCAACCCTATACCGTGAAGAAAGTGCAGAAGGACATAGAGGAGGCAAAAGCAGGGAGGCCAATCTATTGACTACATTTTGTTGAATAGGCACAAGGGATTTTGGTGCATGAACCAATACGTTCGGGGGAATGGCAGAAGGAACACTTCCTCCAAGTACAAGGGCGGTTTGAGAGCGATTGGCTCTAAGAAAAGGTTCGTCTGCTGGTTCCATGGCCACAACCTGGGAACAATAATTAGTCATCAAAGGACCTAAGACATACTCCCTCCGCCCTATTTGTTTAGGACTTATTCCTTTTTGGCTGTCACAAAATAAGTCTCATAACACTAAATGGACTTAAAGTTTTTGCTTTAATTGCCTAAATTGCCCCAACTCATTAATTGATGTCTCCTTAAATATTGTGAAAATAATGCTACATATAAAAGGATAAAAAGGTAAATTAGTCAAGTTTTAAATGACCAGATAACTCATTAATTGATGTCTCCTTGAGTTCCAAAATGTCCTAAACAAATTGGGACAGAGGGAGTAGTAAACAACTTAAAACATAAAGATTAAAAAGTAACGCCCTGATTTGCCTGTGCACTATGCAAAAAATGCCAACCTTGAAGTATATTACATCAGTGCTTCCGTTTTGACTTTTCTGACTGCAAGGAATACACAAAGTGGATTTGCAATTCCAATTGATAGAGATCCTGAACAGGTCACCTCTGGCAAGAAATCTATCAACTGTGAAGTAATTGTTCAGCCTTAGATCAATCAACTCTTGACGGTCTTCATCTTGAAAGAATGGGCTTTTTTTTTAGAGATTGAAGGGTATTACATTCAGGCATCCTGACAAAAGCAACTCTCAGGTGTGAAGCATACTTAGGTAACTGAGTCAAAGGTTTGAGCTCAAGGTATATATTAGAATCCTTAACCTCTTCTGCACTAGCGCCGCCATCCAATTTGAGCTCAAGAAGGGATGATAAAGTCTCGCTTTCCATTATGAACGATAGATTTCAAGCATGAAAGATGTAAATTAAGATTAAAAATAAGAAGAGGTGACAAATAGGCAACTTCTGATTCTAAATGCTTAGATCCATCTTGAGGATAATTATATGAAGGAAAGAATAGCATTGTCCGGAAATTCCCAGAGAAGGATGAATCATTGTTCAACTCTAAATTCTGGTCGTTGTTAGGTGGATCAAGAACCATGACTTGACCAACTTTCTGCACATTCCCATCAGCATTCCTGATAACAACCTAGACATTCATGAAAGATAGGCAACAGTTATAACTTTGCCTAAAGAGGTATCCTCTCAACTAAAAGTGGCATAAAGCTTGCACTAACTAAAAGTGGCACACACAAGCAACATGTTCATAAAGCTTGCACTAACTAAAAGTGGCACACACAAGCAACGAATGAGAAAAGACACAGGAACTAATCATAAAAGTTACAATCAGCATTAAAACATCATTCATAACTAGACTTCAGACAGATAGGTAATTACTCAGAATAAATACAAAGCTAAACATTTACTTCAAGTCATCAGGAATTAAGGCAGCATGTTGATATATGATAGCTAAAAGTTAGCAGTTCTTCACCAGGGCGAAAGTCATTCACACAAAGAATGCATGACCAAAAAAAAAAATAAAGAAACAAATATCAGTCAATCAAACAAACAAACTCAAGGTTATCGTCTATACAGTTCCCTTCCTAATACTAAGAGAAAAATTAAATGCTCATTAGGCAAGAAGAATTGAAAAATTCTATAGAACATGGTATGGTGTGAATCAACTAGTTCCATCTACATATCGCTTTTACATATGTAACTTGTGATTCGATTGCCTCTCCATGTTATGGAATACCCGCCACCAGTAAGAGACTGAAAAGCGAAAAGCAAAAAGCAAGAGATCTATTGTTTGTCAGTACTGCCGACACGAACAAACATTTAGAAAAAATAACGAGGAAGAGAAAATAACGCCTTTCAAGTAACCAAATACCTCGATATTCTAACAAAATAAAAGTCAAGGTACACTTGAAAACAAATAGAACCAGAACTCACTCAGTAACTTAATTATTTTCTCTGCGATTGCCTGGCGACAAACTATAACAACACAGAGACGAGAAAAACGGAAAGAAGAGTACTGTGAAAACTAGAAATAAGCAGAAAAGTTCCAAAAAAAGAACTTTAGAAACATTATTAAAGTAAGACGGTACCAGTGATCCTGAAGTAACTGATAATCGCTTAAGCAAAGTAGTAGAAAGTCCAACCAAACAAGAACAATCGAGTAAGCCTATCCGGCTGTTCCGGTCCAAGATATCACTTTGGTTCTCCGGTGTACGGAGAAGTCCCGCCTTAAACTGAAGAGTAGGTCCGGAGCTATCGATAGAGCACGATGAAAGAAGTCCATTGGTTGAATTATCAACAGATGGTTGAGTCCTGGATGCATCAAGTAGGGAATTGATGAGAGATTTAGTGGCGGATAGTACCAGAGGCTTCCGTCTATCGACCATCGCCTCTCCGGAGAGAAGCCTATATTGAGAAAGAAAGCTACGATTCTGAATTCTGGCTTGCGAAAGAGAAGAACCGGTAATTGAATCCGGTACGATATTGAGCAAACCAAGAAGTGCAAATTAGTTATAAGGCCGTCGTTAGAGAATTAATGATCATTTAGGACACTTCGAAATCTTATTTAGTTATAAGTACATTCTAATTTTAAGAAGGAAACTTATTTAGTTATAAGGACATTCTAATTTCTGCTGGATAAAGAAAGAAAATGGGGAAGAGAAAAAAAAAAAAAGAAAGATGAAGCGCTAGGAAAAAAAAAAAACGCTGGGAAGGAAAAAATAAAAAATAAAAAATGAAGCGTTACGTTGAGTTGATGTTTGTTTGTTTTTTTTAAAGATGCAGCGATATTGATGTCAAGAAATGATATTGATGATTTTAGCAATGATATTGATGTCTCAAGAAATGATATTGATGACTTATGCAGCGATATCACGACTTACGCAGCGATATCGATTGCCTGATACGCGACATCACGACTTACGCGCGACATTGATGTTTGATGATGATATTGACGTCCGACGCAGCCGATATCATGAATGATGCAGGATATTAAGCTAAACAAGATCCTCAAACGATTCAAGATCGTGTTAAAGAATCGGCGATTCCACAACGAATCCAATTATCGTGGAGGACACAAACAACGCGCCAAATTACAAGAAATATAAATAAGAGTCTTTGTAGCTTTCACCAAACTAGTAATTTATCCATATTAAAAGCTCCACATTTGGAGAAATGCAAAATAAGAGCAGAGTCGATCGATGCAATTGTTAGGTTTGCGTTGACATCGACGACTTACGCAATGACATCGATGTCTGACGCAGCCGATATCATGACTTTTGCAGCGATCGTCGATGTCTGGCAGCGATATCGATGTCTGGACGCGAGACATCATGACTTTTGCGGTGGATATCACGTGCCTCAAGCGATGATATCATGATCGTATATACAATTAGATAATTGATGAATGATATTGACGCCATCGCGATATACAACTCGATACACACATCCGATAACTTTGTAAAGTAACTTTATTTCTTTGTTATCTTTAAATACTTGATTGATGTTGGTTTATTTGATTAGTATTGGTTTAAATTTTCGATAACTTTGTAAAAATAATCAGATTTCTTTTGGTTTTTTTTTTTTGGTTTAAATGCATATTTTTACAACCAAAGCGTATGCATAAATTGTTACAATAACACGCCATCGCATAAATCGTTACAATAACACGCCATCGCATAATTCGATACAATAAGACATCACCGCATGATCGCTACAATAAGAAGTCATCGCGATAAATCGCTACAACGAGACGCCATCGCGATAAATAATACTACAATGAGATGTCACCGATCAAGGTTGTCAATGGATCGTGGCGGTCAATTCATCATGGTAGCCAATGAATCGCGGGCGCGAAATGATCGTGGGTGAATTAATGGATCCCGTGGCCAATGATCCGGGTAGCTGGTCAATGCACGACGCGCATCAATATGTCGTACGCCGATTTTATGAAGAAAAAAATTGATTTTATGAAATTTATTCGAAAAATATCAAATTTGATTTTAGAATAAAGAAAGACGAAAAATATGAATTTTAGTAAAAATTATGATGATCCGAGCTTTTAAATCAAAATATACGACATTTAGAATATGGTAATTAAAAATAAAAATAAAAAAATTTAAAAAACCCTCATTCAGCGCTTCTTTTTTTTCCCCTTTTTAACTCATTCAGCGCTTTTCTTCTTTTTTTTTCCCCTTTTTTTTAACTCATTCAGCGCTTCTTCTTCTTTTTTCCTTTTTTTTTTTTTTTTTTTTTTTTTTTTCTTCCTCTTTATCCACTAAATTAAATGTCCTTATAACTAAATAAGATTTGGAGTCATTCTATTACCCCTAATAAGTTGAAAATTAGTCCTTTTAAATAATTGGCCCAACCAAGAATGATGAACGAAGTATCTTTTTACGAAGTATTACTATTCGTACAACATCTTTAAAATAATAATGTAAAATTATTAGAGTTTTTCAAAAAACCCGCTAGTGGAGGAACCGATCGTCATTGTATATTGGCACATGTTGTGTCTCATTGTGAAGTAAAACGGCGTTGTTTCGACGCAAAACGACTTCGCTTTGCTTTTTTTTTTTTTTTTTTTTTTTTTTTTTCATCAAAACGTGTCGTTTCTTTATCACAAAGACGGCCACTCAGTGTATTCACCACAAAGAGACGATCCGGCTCCTAGTGGAGATCTCTTAGGATAAGAAACTTAGGGCTGAAAATATAACCAAAAAGGATCTTTCGTGTATAATCCTACATAATCTCGAATGTTATCCGCTTCGCTTATCAATTTAAATAAAACAGTCTAAAAACTGTGTAATATAATATACATATAACATACAATGAGACTTAATGATAACAAATATTATTATATTAAGAAGAAAACTCACAAGAATGCACCGAAAAACATAAAAATTGAAAATGAATACTAAAGAAATGTGAGTATATATGTTAAAAGAATTTTAATTAGAATTTAGAATTCATCCAAAACCATCAAACAGCCACACAAAGGAAAGCAGAAGATGATAGGAAGCCGCTGCAAAATAACCCTATACCATGAGCATATGAAATTAGAAGTTTTCATGAAACACCTAAAAATTGGAAAATCGCACTCACCAGTAATATCCGACATTTTGCTTCGCGCCAAAAATTTTAGATATTTTTTTCAGTGTTCGTCTAAATTTGGACGATTTCGTCCAAATATAATAAACTGGCCCAAATTTGGACTATTTTTCATCCAAATCCATTCATCAAGCAAATTTGGACGAACCGTCCAAATTATGATTAATTCCGCCCAAATTTGGACAAATGCCACCAAAATTTTGGACGGTTTCGTCTGATTCAAACCACAAGCCTTACATGTTTAGACTTTGCACTTGCCAATCATCCTCCCAGATCATATGTCCTGAAAAATGTCCATCCATAGTGAAATTAGCTACACCCATGGTAAGTTTATGGACTGATAAACGACTACAAGATAATTGGGGGACATTTTTTATATTTTTAAGTATGAGATTTGAAGAAATCTTGACCGATCCTTTCCCAACAATAGCTAAGAAGAAGCTATCAACTGGTTTTATTTTTTTTTGGTTTCCAGCACATGGTAAATATGTGGGGAAAAGTTCAGAAAATTGAGGTGAATGATATTTTACCTGATTCAACGAATGAATAAGTGAGATTATATTTCAGACCAGATTGAGAGTGAAGCAAGCGGTTTATTCAAATGATGCGCACTTGTCCTGGAGTGGCTGAAGGATTTGGATTAGAAGCTGTCATTTGGGCGGAAGGACGGATTCCGTCCAAAAATTTTGGTGGCACCGTCCAAATTTGGACGAATTAATCACACTGACTGCCTGGCCCAAATTTAGCCAGTGAATGGATTTGGACGAAAAATAGTCTAAATTTAGACGGTTTGACTATATTTGGACGAAATCGTCTAAATTTGGACGGGAAACCTGAAAAAAAAATGTCAGAAATTTTTTGACCTAAAACAAAATGTCAAATGTTACAGTGGCCTGGACTTAAAAACACTAAATAGCCGTACCTGCTGCTATCAAAGGTCCAAACATCAAAAAAAAATTCCGGCATCTTTGACGTAACTTGTAAATGAATATAGTGGGAAAAGGATTGTGAACCCCCACGGTTTCTCCACCATATCCAACATCACGTCAGCTTCCTCCGTAACCAAAAAGAAAAAAAAAATCAAGATTTTGAATTCAATGAAACAATTGGAAGACCTATGAATTCTAACTAAACAGTACAAATATCATCAAATGTGTTCTAAATTACTTAATTGGAAGAAGATCACTAGTCTAAAAGTGAATGGAGACAATTGCCACTTTTTCGAAATTCCCCACAAAAATGTGTTATTCTGCTTTAATCCTAGGCGATAAAAGATCACCACAAAAAAATAAGAGTAATGAATCATGAAATGCAAATATCATCAAATGTGTTATGCTTTAATCGTAATCGATAAAAGAAATGATTGGGTAATTCCGCAATCTCATATACCTTTGTTGAGTAACAATTTGTGCCGAAAGTACAACGGATTCATCTGCGGGATCATCCTAATCGAATTCAATTACGACATGCGTCTTTTGACGTACCTATTCCCAAAACAACAAAGAAATGATGTTGACAGCATATATAATCAAAACAAAGTCCAAAGCACCCAAAATTTGGAAACAGAAAATCTAGTGAGCATGCAGAAATTGAAAATCCAAAAGCTAACCTTCCTCAATGGATATCTTCTTCAAACATTGGGTCCTTTTGCATCAGCAAATTGTGTTGAGTTGGTTGGATCATGAGAGATTCATTAAACTGACAAAATAGGGGAAAAAACAAACCAGCTGGGAAAGCGTTTGGAATATGTGAGCAATGTTGAATCACATAATTAAGTTTTACAATCAATTGATCATTCAAACACTGATGAAATCTGAGGGGAAAAATAACACTGATGTAATCAAATTATTTAAGTTAAAAATAGTACATGTTATGGCCACAAACTGCTAATCGAATCACACTTGAGAGGCAAATCATTGTCGACATTCACTCTACCTTATTTTTGGGGTCGAACTTTTACTCCAAGAGTACATTCAAGAAATAGAATTGTCAATAAAATACAAAATCCTAACAATTGAACATAAAAATAAAAATAAAAAAAAATACAACGAAGATCCCATTGTTTGTGTGGCGTGGATAGTATCTGACAACTTATGGCCCATCGGTTGAAATTGATAGTGATTCGAAGCGTGCATAAACATCGACAGAAATTGAAGTCCCGTGATTTATTTGGGAGAATTTCATGCAATCTGAAACAAACAGAAAAACTGAATTCAAATTGAAAAGAAACAACTATGAAACTATAGGAAATCAGAGTGAGGACGGGTAGATAACCATTTGGCATAAAATTTAAAATTTGGTGAAACTGATTGCTTTGAAACTATTAAATCAAAAGGAGAACGAAATCACCTTAAGCATCGGAGTGGAACCGCCCTATTTCAGAGGGATATAACTGAAGATAAAATGAGATGATAAGCAGGCCATATACGAAGCTGGGGAAACCGACAGACTGGCGATGAAGGAAATCAGTCGACGATAGTGCAAGAGAGTTATTAGGATTTCAAATTTAAATTTTGGAAATAAAGTGGGGGTAAATTTTTTGTTTTTTTTTTACAAACCGTTAAAAGAACCGGATCGTGGAGCGGGTAAACTGACCTAATTGGGTCAATTGACAGTTTTTTACTCATAAAAATCAATATAGATTATACTTTTTTTTCACGTCTGTGAATCCTCAAATTCACCGTTTTTCAGGATTCACGGGCAAGATTCACTGAGTGAATTTCGACGGTGAATCACACGAAAAACGATGTAATGATATCGAACAAAGTCTCAAAACGAAAAGCATAAAAAAGAAATTAATGAAATTTTCATCATGTTTGAAGATCTAGATTAAAAGATACGGGTGTTTGAAAATTATGGGACGTGCAAATCTATTAATTTTGTTAATTTTCCCGATATAAAACGTTTGTCGTTATTATTATTATATTAGGTTAAAGGTTGTAAAATGATCGTTTTGATCTAAAATGAAAAAAATGATATGAAAAAAAAATAGTTGTCGAGAAGACAAAACGCCGCGATATTATTACTACGTGTATTACTACATGTTCTTACAACCAAATGTAGTGAATAATGTAGTGAATGCGACGTTATTATTCTCTCAACCATTATTTTTTTCTTGTTTTTTTCCCATTTTCAGATCTTTTTTTCATTCTTCGCTTCGACTTCATTCTATTATATTATATTTATTTTTGCAATACATTAATTTCCAGGTTTTCAAACGGCACATGTGATGCAGTACAACTCCTTATCTAGTGCTACCTCCCTAAAAAAGTGTCTATTTTTTATGATGCACACAGATTAAAAAATTATTAATGTGCTGTATTTTAAATACTAATGGACACATATACCCCTACTTTATAATAAATACTTTTTTTTTACACACGCACACACACTTTTTTTATCCACATTGGACTCAACCCTAACCTCCGGGTTGATTACTACAAAGACTTACCACTGGGCTATAAAAGTGGGAAATGGTATGTCTACTTCACAAATGCCAGAAATGTGACAAACCACTACATGCTTTATCCCCATAGATTAAAGTGTTGAATTTTTTATTGTTATGAGTCCCAACAAAATGAATGGTGTTGATTGTGTTGTGTAGGATGTTGTGGTAAGATGAGTAGTGGATGTATCACTACTCATAAAAAATGATGCATTGATATTCTAAATGGACACATTTTATGAGACAATTCATTTTTAAAAAACAGACACTTTTTTATGGGACGGAGATAATAGTCTCTTAATATTTGTTTAAATTAAGTAGATAACGTAATGGACTTTTTAATTTTATGTTTTGCCTATAGCAGGGGCGGATCCAAATTATTTCTGAAGAAGTCACGTGACCCCACTCAATTTCTAAAATAAAAAAATAAGTATTAACCCCACTCAATTTCTAAAATAAAAAAATAATAGATTAAAACTATGTAGCTTTTTGTTAAAAAAGATGTCGTTTTATCGATAAAAATTGATGTTTTAGACTTCGGTGACCTCACTGGAATTTTTTTTGGATAAAAAATGTAGTTTTAAACTCCGGTGACACCACTGAAATATATTTCTGGATCCGCCACTGGCCTATAGGGGGTTTTTAGCTTGTACATAGATTAAACTCTCAAGTTGATAGGCATTGTGTTATTAGTTTTTATATTTTGTCAATGAAATCCAAAGAGATTGTTTTTTTTTTTTATTCCTTTAGGTTAAGCATATGTATATCAATGAACATCCCATTCTTTCGCTTACCTACAAGGATAACCGGTTTCGACATAATCATGTGTGTAGAATCACAACACATTATGTAAATCCCGCAGCCACAGCATGCACGCATGATGCATGGCATTCTGAAAGTCTGGAACTTTCTGCAATCGCATAACTTCTTCAACAAGTTCACAACGCAAACGCTATCAAAACGAATCAGTTACAACTCGTACTGGCCGGTTCAAACCATGCACGATTAAATGTTTACCTTGATCGAGAGTCTGACGATGCTTCTCTTCATTCTTAGAAGTCGACTTACTGGTACTTACTCTGACATCTTCTTAATAGATTGAGAGAAATAATGTTTTTCTATTCACACTTGTAATAATAGGTGTACAAATATATAGTTACAATCGGATACTTCTAGAACAATATATTTGTAATAAATACAGAATATTTACTTTAATTACAATATATGCTATTACCACCCCTCAAGTTGGGCGAGGATGGAGGCCTAACTTGCGGCGTTGATGGTCAAACACAAGACGAGGAAGCGATTTCGTAAGACAATCTGCCAGTTGATCTTGAGCATGGACATGAGCAATACGTAGCGCACCACTTTGAACCTGCTCACGAATGTAGTGATAATCAATGGCAACGTATTTCATGCGAGTGTGTAAGACCGGGTTAGAGCAAAATTGGGTTGTGCCAAGATTGTCACAATAAATAACCGGTGTTTGACGAATAGGCCAGCCTAAGTCACGTAGGAGAAAAGTGACCCAAGTAAGTTCAAGAAAAGCGCGTCGGCCGACAGATCGATACTCGGCCTCGAGAAGAAGCGTGCAATCAGAGTTTGCTTTTAGAGCGCCAGGAGACAATATTACGACCAAGGCAAACAACATAAGCACTAGTGGACTAAAATCATCCTTATTACCACCCCACGGATCGAGAATAGTTGTGAAGAGTCATGGGTGATGAGCGATATATCTGAAGACCAAAATGAACCGTGCCTGCAAGATACCGTAATAACCGTTTAGCATGGGACCAGTGAACATCAGTGGGTGCATGCATAAACTGAGAGAGGCGATTCACAGCAAATGCGAGATCGGGCCGAGTGAAGCACAGATACTGCAAACTGCCCAAAACCATGCGATAGTGCGAGGGGTTCGCCAAGGGGACACCATTAGTGGCCGTAAGAGCTGAGAGGTCGGTAGGCAAGGGAGTAGGTACATAATTTGCCTCTAACATATTTAGTTTGCCCAGAAGTTCAAGGGCATAACGTTGCTGAGATAGTAAGCAACCCTGAGAATTTGGAACGACCTCAATACCCAAAAAATATGATAAATTGCCAAGATCCTTAAGCGCAAACCGGGAACCGAGTAGCTGAATAAATTCTTCAAGTGAAGAGGCCTAATTACCGGTGACTATGAGATCATCAACATAAACTAGAACATAAAGCAGGGCCGAGCCTCGGGAATAAATAAACAATGATGTATCCGTATGAGAATTACGAAACCCCATGTGTAATAAAAAAACCTTTCAATTCTTCATACCATGCACGAGGAGCCTGTTTAAGGCCATAGATAGCTTTGCGAAGACGACAAACATAGTCTGGGTGATCAGTATCTGCAAAACCAGGAGGCTGGGAAAGATAGACATTTTCATGTAGAGTGCCCTGCAAAAATGCATTATTAACATCAAGTTGCCGCAGCGACCACCCCTGCGAAAGAGCCAAGGTGAGAACCAAACGAACAGTAGTGGGTTTAACCACTGGACTGAACGTTTCATAATAATCAATACCGGGCCGTAAAACCTTTGGCCACAAGCGAGCTTTATGACGATCTATGGTCCCATCTGCATGATACTTTAATGCGAAAAATCCACTTGGACCCAATGATGTTATAGGACGAGTCCGGGGGAACAAGATCCCAAGTATGGTTGCGAATCAAGGAATCATATTCCTCCTGCATAGCTGTTCGCCATTTGGGATTTTTAAGGGCTTGGGTAATGGAGGAAGGTTCGATATCAGGAGAGGCAGAAAGGCGGGCAGCTAGGTTTAGCTTTTGAATGGGTTTGTGAATGTTGTTTTGGGCACGAGTGCGCATGGGATGAGGAGGATGGGGAGGGGATGGGGAGGAGGAGGATGAGTGCGCATGGGATGAGGAGGAAGGGGATGTGTCAGACATAGAGGAAGGTGGCGAGTCGAGGGAAGAGGCAGGGGAGGTGGTGGGTTGTGGGGAGGGCGGAGGAGGAGAAGTGGGAGGCGAGGTCGTGGGGGTGATAGGCGGAGGGGAGGGTGTGACAGCTGGAGGTGGGCAAGGGATCCAGTCAGTGAGATGAGGGATAGCAGGTTGGGAGGTGGACGAGGTGGACGAGGTGGATCGAGACGGAAAGATAGTTTCAACAAACTTCACATGACGGGAGACGTAGAGGCGGAGTCGATGAAGATCATAACAATAATAGCCATGCTTGATCCTGCATAACCAAGGAAGACACATGGTTTGGACCGGGGTTGAAGTTTGTGATCCGTGTAGGGCGAAGCCGAGATAAAGAGAGACAACCAAAACACGTAGGTGTCATAATGTGGTGGGGAGTGAAAAATACATTCATAAGGGGATTGCATACTAAGAACACGTGTAGGCATACGATTAATTAAGTAGACAGCCATGGCAAAAGCATAAGGCCAGAATGTAGGAGGAAGGGAAGCATGAGCAAGCAAGGTGAGGCCGGTTTCAACTATGTGAAGATGACGACGTTCAGATAGACCATTGTGTTCAGGAGTGTGTGGTGGTGTGGTAAGGAAAGAGATGCCAGATTGAGAAAGGTAATCACGGAGAGCAATATATTCACCACCATTATCAGAGTATAGGATTTTAATTTCAGACTCAAAGAATTTTTCCACTAATGCATGGAACCGAATAAAAGTAGGGAAAACATCGATTTTCGAGCAATGGGGAAAATCCAAACGTAACGAGTAAAATGATCGATAAAAATCACATAATACTTGAAGCCATTAAAGGATAAAACAGAGGAGGTCCATACATCTGAAAACAAAATTTCAAGTGGGCGGGAAGACGATAAAGTAGACTGTCCAAACGGCAACTTATGACTCTTGTTTTCAAGACAAGCAGAACAATGAGAAATAAAACTATTATTATGCGGAATGTGAAACTTGTTCAAGACAGAATGTAAAATAGAATCAGCTGGGTGACCCAGTCTATGATGCCACACATCTGACGAAGCTTTATTGGTTGCAAAAGAAATTAAAGGTTGAGACGGCCATTCATAGAGACCGTTCTTGACTGGACCACGGAGGAGTATGATCGGGATTGGGAGCAGGTTTGCCGTCAACGGTGATGGTAGCGGGCGGTGGTGGTGTATCTCCGGTGATATAGCCCAGTCGGTCATACCCTTCTAAAAGGGATTCAATTTGGGGTTTCCAAACAGAGTAGTTTGTGTGGTCAATCTTAACTGTGATTTGAGACGCTGGATTGAAGGCAATGACAGAGGAGTTGTTGGTAGAAGCCGTCATGGCTGAAGCAGGAAGAACAGAGCTGCTACAGAGGGAGGAGAAGAAGGGAGCCGACAGAAAGAAGAAAAAAAAAATGGAAGAATTAGGTTAAAAAATTTGGTGGCTCTGCTACCATAATAGATTGAGAGAAATAATGTTTTTCTATTCACACTTGTAATAATAGGTGTACAAATATATAGTTACAATCGGATACTTCTAGAACAATATATTTGTAATAAATACAGAATATTTACTTTAATTACAATATATGCTATTACTTCTCACATTTTGTAAAACTATTTATGAAGAGTGAACCTAATGAATTTCAATGTGGATATGACTGGCAAGTCCATCTGTGCATCCCTCCTGAAATTGTTAACACTTACCGCATCGTTGTTTGTCATCACATTAAAACGGTTTACCACAAATGTGATCGCACCCACCTTTTGATCTCAATATCTTCCAAGATCTTACATTATGTATGTTTAGCCCAATTTTGAGTAGAAACATCAATATAGTTCTCATAGTTATTAATCTGGACAATTTTATCACTTAAAAGGCAATGATATTAGAAATAGCTTTGAAACTAACTTTTAATGTAAATAGCAAAATCCAATGAGATGCATTCAACTTGTTTTTTTATTTATTTATTTATTTATTTATTTATATCTCTATCTAATTTAATTAATTAAGATAGATGCAATCCAATCTACATGTATACTCTATTCTGGTGGTGCCACCATATAATAGCACACATGTTTAGCAATTAACTAATTAAAACGGCCTCTATCGGCAACACATGTTTTTTATTGACACACTTTAATTTATTATTTCAATTGCTTCACCACCATCATCAAAATGCACGTTACGCACGTCAGAGTCACTGACGTTTTCTTTAGCAAACAACGTATGTGGGATGTTTTTCTCCAATGATATATTTATAACTATAACATCAGTGCCAATGACGTTGATATTGAAAAAACCAACGTCGGTGCCAGTGAAGCCTGTACCGAAACAAAAAATCAGTGACACAGACATTATGTTGCACACACAAAAGAACAATATGGTGATGCCAACAGTAATTTTTTAAATGCCTGAAGTAAATGTGCCAATAGAAATAAAAACGTGGTGCCAATAAAAATCGCATTAATTAATCATATTTCAGCTTCCCATACCACCTTTACCAATCTATGTAATAACTTACACAATAACCTTTTTTTTTTCCTCAGTAAAGCAATAGAGAAAATCCACTCAAAAAAACAAACAAACAAACAAACATAGAAAACGTATTTCCATAACTACAACTATGGACAAGCACACAACGTAAAGGGAAATGGTATATGCAATACATTTTTGTATAGTGTCGCTTACACTACATACTTTAACCCCTTGATTAAAATGATGGATTATTTATTGATATGGATCCTAACACAATCAATTATGTTGATAGTGTGTGGATAAATGTGCAGTGGATGCATCTATCATCATCCCAACACAAAAAGAAAGTTTTTCAGACCAACCACCCACGATAGCGCTGGTGGGTGGCCACAACCAGGGACGGATTCATGAATTTGTTTTTGTGGTGTTACCAGAGTCTAAAACTATATTTTTTATCCCAAAAAATGCCACTGGAGCCTAAAACGGAATTTTTATAAGACAAAACGACATATTTTAACAAAAATCACATCACTTTAATATTAAAAAAATTATGGATTTCAGTGGGGTCACGTGACCCACCTTTATTGGTGTAGATCCGCCAGCGGCCCACAACCGCGCTAGTGGAGAAAAGCCTAGGAATGCACTCCCTCCTTCATAGACCCGGTTTAAAATAGCAGTAAATATATTTTATTTATTTTTAAATATTTGTAATACCTAGAAAAACCTAGAACCTTCTGGTTCTGGTGTACGGTATATATACTCAATGTATCAATTCTTTCCAAGTGTGATTAATATACAAAATATTTTCTCCAATTCTGTTAGTTTATGCCGACAACACGAATTTTCAAGGCTTAAGGGAAAAGGTTTTTGTTGAGTTTTGTGATGGTAAGAAATATGTTTAATGTATACAAAACAACAGCAACAACAAGAAATTTCTAATGTTTTGGATTGGTTTTTTATTGATTTAATATCAAACCAAACCCATCAAATCCGAACATACATATATCCAAATATATGTTATCTATGTATATTAATGTATAAATAGGTTACACTCACACGCACAATATGATATTGTGTCTGATATTGTTTCGACTTTTTTTTTTTTTTACAGGGAACATTATGTAGATTTTTGAGACCAAATCAATAATTTGGTTAGCAGCCCTATGAAACAACGTAGATACAGTAATTTTCAAGAAAATATCCCCGATGGGCAAAACTGATGTCTCATGATTAACAGTAATTAGGTTCGAGTCTTATTTAAAGCAAAAATGTTATTAAAAAAATGTATATTAAAAAACAATGACAACAAAAGTTATAGATACTTTTGGGCTCAGACATAGCCGTGTGGACCAAAACAAGAACTTCAAAGCCCATAGGTGACCAATCGTGGAGGCTCATTATTAGGTATTAATTACAGTGTCACTTCTTTTTTATAATAATTATTTTACTCGGCCCATAATATAATGCAATTTAACTTTTCCAAGTTACGAAAAAAAAAATGTCATTAAAATTAGCGAGAAAAATCTGAAATACCCTTCAATATCATTAATTTTATACTTGTAAAGTAATGAAAAATTATAGAATTTATATTAAATTAAGGGCAAGGGAAGAAAAATAAAATAATTTTTTTTATTTTATATCTAAAAATGTAACAAACCAAAAAAAGAAAATTGTTAAAAGACATTATACTATGGTACGGAGAGATTATATATTTTTTATTATCGTCAATAATTTGCTTCAAACACCACAATTGATTACTAATAAAATTTAGGCAGAAAATACGGGGACATTAACAACTATGTGTGTTGATGATGCTAAAAAATGCACCACCGATAAATCAGGGCCGCGTGTAATCTAAGGATGAGCTGTAAAGGAATCGAACGGCTGTAACTATGTAAAAGATGGTGCTTTTGGTGTTTTATGGCTGAGTCCAAGAATGTATCTTGAATTGCTTACGTATCCCTGTGTGAATGTCCGGGAATCGCCTTTACGTAGTTCTTGGAATGAGGTATTTATAGGCACATGCCCTCTTCTGCCCTAAACTTGGGGCGGTTTGGTCTATTGACATAATTACCCGTAAATGAGCCTTGCCCTCCTGCCCAAGCAACCTGTTGGATGGTGGGCCCTTGTGTCTGGACTGGAAGTCTTGGTCTCGACTCGATGCATACCGACGTGGGAGGTCGAGGTAGGACACTTGCAGAATCTGCCGGTTTTTAGTCTTCACTGGTGAATCTCGTATTCGATCCGATGTAGGTATCCAACGTAGACTTTTCCACATGTCGGCTAGGCCAATCAGATTATTCCACGTGGAGGAGTGAAATCCCATATCGTCATGTGTCAATACAACCCACAAGAATACGTAAGTCCGCCACTGCCAAAAAAAAAAAAAACGATTAACGAAATTGCACCTAACAAAATATATAAAACGTGATAAATTAACATGAATGAGATTTGTCATTAAATATATAGGTGATTGAGTGACGAACAAATGCAGGAGACGCAACGAATTAAGACGACTATGCTAAGTAGTATAGAAGAAAGAGTCATATTTAATAGAGTTATATAAAGTAGTAATTTGATGTCTTAGAGTTTGAAACGTGAAAATTGATACTAATATTTATCAGAAAATATAAACTAATGAACTTGCGTAATGTATGTATACACGGGCGTGTCCTTGTAAGCTAAACACGTTGGTACATTATATTGGATCTTTTTTATGAAGTATATATTCTTTTGGCCAAAGATATTACTACATTCGTCGCTTACATTTTTTTACGGATAAGTCATTTACAAATAAGCTTAAGTTTTTTTTTTTTTTTTATATATATATATATTTAAGTTTTAACTCGTGTAAATTCGTTTTTGTTTGTTGTTTGCATAAATGAGTCAAGCTCAAACGTTATATATATCGCGTTCGTTAAGGTTCACGAACAAATTTGAATATAAATAGAAATATGAATCTATCTATATATATAAAGAAGAGCACTTTTAACCCAATTACCCGCAATTTTGATCCAAACCCAGAAAAGTTTTCTTTTTCTTTTTTTCTTCTATTACAACCACTTCCCTCTAAACCACCTTCCCGAAAAATGCTCATATGAGACTAAACACAGCCCACCTTCTCATGAGTAACAACATAATCCTAACCACCTTAATTCATTTCAGTTTATCTACACACTAAATTTCAAACAAATCATGATTTTGCTCTATAAATAAAACCTTGATTCTGCTCTTCAATAAAATTAAAAGTGAAGATTTGCCGATGCAATTAGGTATACCATTTTAGCAATAAACCCCAATCTAACCCCATTCGGTGTTTTTTTTGTTTTTTTTATTTACATCTTTTTATTATTATTTCAAAGCTTCTATAATGGCTGGTGAAAAGAGACAAAGGGAGAAGAAATCAAGAAACCGGCACCAGAGGACAGAGATCATATCAACTATTTTCTAAAGGTGACCCATTCTTTTGATATTTTATTTGTTTGTTTTTTCAAGTTGAAGACATGATTTATGTTCCGATTCATTTATTGACTTCAATGGAATTTTTTTGGTGTGTCTGTGAAATGGAATCATGTATTTGTCTTAGAGTAATTTCAGGTAATTTTTAATAAAATGTCGTTGTGTTTGTATATTTTGTTCCTCTAAATTGATGGGAGTTGGGAAACCCTATTTTAGATGTATTTGTTTACATGTATCTACTGAACAACTATGGTATCGGGAACTTTTTTTGCAGCAGACCAAAGGGGAATGTCAAAGAGAACCTCCAACCGGATTTGAAAAGTAGCAGATGCAGGGGCGGACGTAGGATCTCTGGTAGGGAGGGTAATAAAATTTTTAAAGACAAATAACAAATTTAAGGAGAATGACAAACTATATGTATCGAACAAATTTTAGTGCGTTTTTTTTGTAAGGAGGCGATTCTTGCTTTGGCTGTATATGTAAGTCCTGCATGAGTTATATATTAACCAATCTCCTTCGAAGGTACTTTGAAATTTCAACCTCTATTGTTTAAATTACAATTCCTTAATGTCATACATTATCCATTGCTCATGTTGATTATAAATTGCTTCTTTACCTCACTAATCAAATTGGTTGATTTTTTGTGTGATTTTTTCTCTGTGTGTATCCATAACTACCGGAAAACAAGTAATATCATCAATTTCATGTAAAATAATCGACCACCGCGTCTTATTCCAATTCTTCTAATAAAATTTTCTCAATATGAGTTTGATGGCTACTTTTTAAAAATGGTTATTCAATTTCGATATCATTATTCCTAACTATGCAGGTTGGGAAAGGATTGTATAAGTATGACAAAGGGCTTAGAAGCTCATTCTTCAACATTGGCTTGAATCTGTAAGCGTATTTTTGTATACTTATCTTAAAAATAAGATTATACCCCTAAAAAAAAAAAAGATTATAGTTGCATTTATTTTGAATTAAATTTATAGTTAAAATTATATGTACAAAGCAATGAGATTTTTTCTTCCTTTCAGGTGTTGGGAGTGCATCTTCATTTGCATTCAGTTTTGTTGGTGGTTTGATCTTATATTGGGGGGGAGTTGCAAGTTTTGGTTCATTCCTTAGATTTGCTTATTAATCATATTTTGTTAGTTTTGTTCGTAATATTTTTTATTTATGTTATAACTTCATGTTTGTGATTGATGTACTATTGGAAAAGTGAATACAAGTGCAATTTATGTAACTCCTAAAAAAAATCAAATGTTGGTGCTGGAAATATTCAAAGCATATTCATTTCAAGAGATGTCCAAGGCAGCCTCTAAAGTTGGTGGCAATTGTATATAACACAAACAACCATTAAGCACAAAATTATATATATTAATAATGCTTATAATGTTTGGTGGAGAATACTTTTACCGCAAATCATCTAATAGTTAACCGAATATTACCTAGATTCCAAAAAGCATGTTCAGAAGAGTTCAATGCTTAATTTATAAATAATATATGATCCAATGTACAATACCAACATATTTCAACGGATTCCAAAAAGCATGTGTGGTACTTTTTTAACGGGAGTTGCTATATGAGACACTTGGATTTCATCTGATGATTTGACGGTATGCGTTCTCATTGAGATGAAACTTCGTTTTTTGGTTAAAGTTGAATTTATTTCAGAGGCATTGATCATTTTATTTATGCAAATTCATTGTAGGTGATGTATGTGAGACATATGAAGAACTCTTGACTCTTGAGCAATAAACTTGAAGGTAATGAAACAAATCCTACAGATCACACTGTTCTTGGATATAATGATTAATGAGATACCAAATTCTATCTAATGGTATTTCTGTGATCCTTTAATAGGAATTGTTGAGTACAACCTGTGACGATGTACTTTCTAATCTCTATAGACAATAATCGAGTTTACAATTCCAAATAGCTGAAATAAGAAGTTAACAAATTTTGTGTCCAACAAGTACAATAAAGCCTTTTTTAAACCTTTTTTTTTTTCTATATTTTGTTTTTACAGGTATTTGTGCGTTTCCGAACAGGTTTGAAGAATTGTTGATGATTTGGGAGTTACAATGATGATTTATTGTTATTCCACAGCGTTGTGGTCGAGGTTGTGGTGTAGATGATGTATCATATTAAGATCCATAGGGTGGAGTGTTTTGTAAATCAGGATGAAAACTCCACGTTTTGTTAATTTGTGAACAAACAGTGGTGTGGTTCTTTTCTAATATTATGTTTTTAAATTACATGGGATGAGATTTTTTTAGTATGTTGTATTGATGTTATTCTTCTAATGAATTAGGTTTGATTTTGAGTGCATATTTCTCATTTCACATATTTTGAATGTATTTATGTATACATGATATATTTTAATTGTTTTTTTGTCACCCGTGCATTATGCACGGGTTCGTTGACTAGTATTTATATATGTATTTATATGTAATATGTGTAGATTTACGATTGACTTGTTGGTGGAATTGTCCATCTTAACAATTGCTAATGTTCCACTACAAAAAATAGATCATTTTGTGACAAACATCTAGTGACAAACGCCAAATTTGTTACAAAATGATAGCTTTTTGTGACAACTTCTTTATTTGTCATAGAAATATGTATTTATTAGTGACAACGTTAGCATATTGTCACAGAGTTTTTCCTCTTTGACACCAATACCATGACCTTTGTTGTCAATGTATTATTCAGGAGCTTTTTGTGACAGTAACGATGTAATCGAGCCGAGTCATATAGATATTTTCTCGAGCTCGAGCTAGACTCGCTTAAAAAACCCTAGCTCAAAACCAACTTGAGCTCGATCAAGCCATAAAACGTCAAGATTAATTTCAACTCACTAACTATTCGACTCGGCTCGATAGCAATTATTTGTTTTATTATTATTTTTTTGTAATGAGCTACGGTGACAAACGGTACAACAGTACCGAAGGTTTATATGAAAAAATAATTTTCGTTGACGCTGCTTTCGCATTCTAATAAAAACGCATCTAACCGGGAATGTAGGTTTTCTCTCGCCAAATTGAAAGATTCTTCTCCTTCGAGCACAAATTCTTCTTCTACTCTGATCAATTTTTCTTCAAATCTTTTCAGTTTTCTTGGTTTTTCTCACTCGATTAATTCCGTCACGATAACAGTAAACAATTTCCTGACCTAATCTATTGGAAAAAATCTTTCAAGCCATTTCCGATAAAGGTTTGAAGTATTCAAATGTTGGAAATTCGATAAAAAAGTTCAATCTATGATGATGAATCTGAAATCTTCACATAACTTGTTTTCGATTGATTTCTATCGAACGATTCAAAAGACGAGTAAGGAAAAATCTCCATATCTAGGTTTTCGCCGAAGAGAATCGTCAGATCGGCCGGATTCGAGATCTGAAAAGATATTTCGATCGCAGTGTTCATGAGGCCAATGAAGAAACGCGATCGATCAAGCGTAAGTAGTGTTAGAGAAGAGAGGTGAGCGGATGCTTTATCATCGTGATTCACTAAATAGGCCTCCACTTGAATTTTCTTTTAGGATCTCAAATCTAGGTTCGGCGGGATGTAGAGAATAAAGTCGATATATTGAAAGTTCTCGGCGGAGAACTGGTCGTAAATTCTACTTGTTTTCATTAATACTACACACAGAGTTAATTTTCTCAAATATAACTAGAGAGAACATGTTGCACGTAATTTTCCACTTAACTTTTTTAATAATTGTCGAACTTTTGACCATTGAATTGTTAGTTACTGCTTAGATTTCACAAAAATAGGTTCTATGACAATTTGAACAAACCGATGCACGGCGAAGGTTTTCCACCCACATTGTTTACATTCGCCATATCTCCAACTATTTCGAGACAAAAACACAAGATTTGATGTTGAGCTAAGTACTTTCTGTTGTATGTTTGGATAAACACTGAATTATGTTTTTTTATAAATATGCTTTTAGTTATTCTGTTGGATGTTTGGATAAACACTGGATTATGTTGTTTAGAAATCGCATTAAAGAACTGTTATGTTTCAGGTAGTATTATTTCCCCCAGTCTTTAGGGGTGGTGTTGGGTGGGTTGGAAGGAGATTTTCGTTTAAGACCATCTACTTGTAGGCATATACGGAAAGAATTCCAAAGAATTTATATAATGCCAAAGAGAACGCCCTTAAAATATTTCAAGCATCGTTTTGTTATTCTGCTTGAATATCATCACAATAGTTCTTAGAGGCGATGCCAAGAGGTGAGGTCGAGGGTGGTGTCATTTTTGATCATTTATGAACTTGACTTCCTTTTTCATAGAGGGATTCTTGTTCTTGAAGGTACAAAGAAGCTAATGTCTCTCTTGTTGCATCCTTAGGTTGCACAAGCGGGATTAAACATCGAGATTGCTCCGAATCTGTTGCAAATCAACTTAATGTCCGAAATGGGGCACTAGTTCTACAGGTATATTCCTGGTTTTAGTGTAGTTTTTCTGTATGGTGTTAATTTTCGAGTGAGTATAAATGCTGCTGCATATGCATTTGACTTTTATTCTGCACAGAGGAAAGAGTTGACATGGCGAAGGTTGAATATTCGGTAAGGTACTCTCCAAGCACCTGTAGCACCCGTGTTGATGCAGGTAGAAGTTTTAAATGCCAAGCCATCTTTATTTCTCCTGGAGCAACGCATTTATTTCTCCTCTCACAACGCATTCCTGTTTTGGTTTCTTTTTCTGAGAAGCAGATGCTAATGGTAACGGTGGTGACAGCCATTCTTCTGGTTTGTATCCCACTGTGGATCATTAAGGGACAAAGGTATGTTTGGAGGATCTGTTGAGAAAGAAAGGAGCCAGATTGATTATTCATTTGATCACCTTTTCTTTTTCTTTAGGGAAAAAAAAGAAAATGCTTTCACTTCTAAACTCGGTCACATGAGAAAGGAAATTAACCTTCTGCATGCTCGTTACATAAGTTATATTTGGGACAGGCTTGTTAAATAAGCTGTTTAAGCCTTGTTCTTGTTATCTGCTTGGTTTAGGTTCATTTTATGAGTCGAGAACCACCGCTTCATAACTTGTTTGCGGGAGCTTAACTTCTTATGGATGAGCTTGCCTCGATTTTAGACGGATCACCTGAGCTAAAGCAAAGAAGACAGGATGAAACCAAAGCAACCCTAGCACCAAAGGTATTTTTCGCTTTTGGAATTTTTATTTGTTAAAATTGACGTAATACTACGTTTTGATGCTAAGTTTAAGTCTGTGTTATACCCTGCTTAGTTTCTATAATCTGTCAGGATTATATGTCCAGATTGTTGTCTAGTTTTGGCATCAAGTACAATTCACTTTGGTCTGTTTTTTGTCTTGACCTGAATGCTTCAGGTACTTATCCATGTTTAAGCTAAGTGTCATTTTTGTCAGGATTATATGTCCATGTTTCGATTCAATGACAAGCTTCAGGTACTTATCCATTTTTGTTAAGTGTCACGTTTAAGCTAAGTGTCATTTTTTTCGAGTTCGTACTCTGGGGATGTACTTTGGGCTTGAGGAATATGCACATATGTGAGGTTCTGACGGTTAAAAGGTCGAAAATCATTGTTAGGTTCCACTTCTGTCATTGAAAACTTTATATAATTCACTTTTACAGATTTGAACCGGTGCCTATGTGAATCCCATTATCCGATGAAATCACAGGCGCTATGCGTAAGCTGAAGGTTCGTATTACCAGTATTATTTGCTGAGTGCTCTTTCTTTGAATATATATGTATATGTTTATAGTAAACCTGGAATTGTTGATAGTAAATGTATATATGTATATGTTAATATATATGTATATGTATATGTTTATAGTAAATCTGGAATTGTTGATTCAGATTTGTTTATAGTAGAGTGTATATGATTACACTCTACTCAATAATATTGTCATTTTTCTTTTAATCTCATTTTTTCCCTCTTGCCTGCATTTTAATGCTTAAACCATGCATTCATTTCTCACTACATTGTTTAAAAAAGGCATTGCTTTACGATCCCTTATCATGGAGTTGTGGAGATCATGTTATTTTTTGCTCTGTTTCCTTCTCTTTTCCACCTTGAAGTTAACTTCCTCTCATGAAGATGGTAATACACATTTCTTTATTTATTGGGTTTTTTTTTTGTTATTCCATAATTCTTGATTATATGACATTGATTTATCGTGGTTCTTGAGTTTGTCATGTGGGGGGACAATTACTTATGTTGATTCTATGAATATGTTATGGACACTTGATTGGAATTACATAGACGGTGGTAACACGACAAGCGTGGATTATCTAGATGGTACCTCTTCATCTAGTCGTCACCCTATTTGGTTTTTTTTTTCTGATTCTTTAAGCAGAAAGTGTTACCATCTTCCTGTCAACAACATATCATCCATAATTCTTGTTAGAACACGGTTCGTGTACAAGAACTATGATGGGCTATCTACCCCACCAACATTCACGGTTTCACTTGGAAGACTTCCTTTCATTTCTCAAATCTGACAGAAAGTGTTCCTATAGTAATACTTCAGACATCAAGAGTTTTGGCAAGGTTGGCTGACTTAACATATAATCTGCCTCTTAAAGAGCATTGAGATTACTATGTTCTTCTCTACTTTGCTGGGATTCTTCCGGTCGCCTCAAAGATTTGATATGTTGTTAAATGAAGAAAGTGTTCAATCAAACTATACAGTGGAAAGGACAGAAGTCAGTGGCCTAGTTTTTACAATGCAATTGAAGTGTACCAAATTCTAGATGTGTCCCTTGAAACATCCTCTACCACAGGTACATACTTGTCAAGTTAGGATCAAACGACTTGTTTTATGAACTTAATTTGGTTTACATTTCTTGTAGTTTCAGCACTTGAGGTCATTCGACAGTCAACAGGTTTGGATCTTGGTTGGGATGATGATCCATGTTCTCCAACTACATGGGAGCACATAGAATGTGAAAGGTATCTCTCATTTCATAGAATCCCTATTTCTAAATTCTGATGTGCTTGAGAGCATTATGAATAGTTCAACAACATATTTGTCTTGACTTTGTATCCCTTTGATGCTTGCTTAATAAGATATATGATACATTAACACAAATAAAATATGTCAAGGACAAGAAATAATGCCCTTTTTTGTAGATTAAAGGAATACCCTTTTTCCTTTCTGCTCTGTATGTGTGAATCAGTCTGCTTTACTTAAATGCTTTTGAGTTCATGTCTTATATGCGATAAGGCCTTTTCTTTGTACTTTCTTGTAATCAACATTGTGTTAATTTATAACTTTTATATGCAGATGACTGAAATTGTCGGAGAAGGATATCATTGTGATGATTATTTTTTTATTTTCAAGGTTTTGAGATGATTTTCTTCCTGTGGTGAATGAGGCATGCCGATTGCTTGTTGAAGTCATTGCGATCAAAGCTCACAGATCTTGACATTTCTGCTTTATTATGGGCATGGGTTTTCCTCCTCACAGTGTTTTACTCTTAAAACCCAAAACTCTTTTCTTAACACATAGGATCTTAAATTCCATCATTTTTATGTGCGGGCAAGATTCATAATGCTCGTAAAATATGCATTTTAGTTCTTTAAAAGATAATTTGCAACAGTCACTAAATGATAGATTGATGGGGTATATTCCATCTTAGTCCTAGATTATTATTAATTTTTTTTAGTATTATTATGGTGTTGTTATTATTACTATTATTATTGTGAGGTATATTTTTTTTCTAAGGTGTCTCTTGATTATTATTATTAATAATTATTTAAATTAATTTTTCAGTGAACCAAATAATTAAATGAATAAAAGAAATAATAATAATAATAATAATAATAATTATTATTATTATTAATTTTATTTTTAAAAGATGACTTCTAGTGACAAAGTGTTTGTCAATATTAAGTATTAATGGAGAATGTTGTATCTACTCTTTGGTGACAAAATACTTCTAGTGATGAATTTTTGGGTCTTTTGTGACAAGCATATCGTCACATTCAACACTTTATGGTGACAAATATTAAGTACAGTCACCAAAGACTTAGAAAGCTTTGGTGACAAATATTAAGAGTTTCTCACGGTAGGTCATGCTTTGGCGACGAATACTAAACTTGTTACAATAGAAACCTTTAGCGTCACTGCTTAGACAACAAACAGGGCGACAAAAAAATTTCGTCGTAAATACTTCTACTAACGAAAATCCATACTTTTCGCGACGAATTTGTTCGTCACCAAAAAGTCTATTTTTTGTAGTGTTCCCTCAACAACAAAAATAAAAAAATAAAAAAATTGCTAATGATGTACAACAGAGGCGAACATATGCATGCAGGGGCAAGGAGCAGATCCTTTATTTCGTCTTAACCTTAAAATTTTATATTATTTCTCATCATTTATCATAATTAAATCAACGAACAACCTCTTTTATTAGTATTTTAAAAACAAATTCAAGTGGAGTTGTTGTATGAGTGATAAGTGATTTTCATTATCAACTCGAATGGATAATATTGTTTATGTGGTTTATCAATAGATACTATATATTTTTTACATGTGGCCACAACCATTACAGAGAGAGATTTATTTATTTTTGGCTATTAATATTGTTATTAAAAGAACCGAGCCAAAATCCTTTTAAATAAGAGATCAGGTGTTCTCTTAAGTGTAAATGATTTTTCATACATTTTTTATTTATAAAACGATATAGTATAATTGATAATATCTAACTTTGAGAGATAACTTGACCATCTCAATCGAGAGAGAGAATCATCAGTCGCATGAAAAGAGGGTTGGACCATTCCCTTGAGGCAAGTGCCTGTGGTTGAGAATTCCTGAGGCTTATCCATGTTTTACAAATTTGAACTGCTAAATTCATAGACAAACAACGTCCTGGTGGCTGGTACGTACGTACGTACTAGGAGAGAAAAAAATAGATATTATTAGAAAAGTCTTGAAATATCTTGCGGTTTTAAATTTGATGAATACTAGTATTTGATATTCGCAACTCAAAAATTCATTTACATATTTCTCAAACCCCTTTTTTTTTTTACATACTCAAATTATTGTAAAACCGATCTTGTTTAATGTATTGTAGCCCACAATACATAACTCACTAGTTAAAATAGATAAATATGTTGTAGTGTCAACTTTGTATTTAAGTCCGGATATGGAATTCAATACACTGTATCGATTTCTCTCAACGAAAAGATGTGTACATATAATTAACTTTGGTAAACTGTATCATTGAGCCATATAAATGTATCAACCAATGTATTTTGACATGGCTTTGCAATTTAAAACAATTGTTTCCATGAAATCTTGAATGCCGGTTTTGTCCAGGTAGGCTGGTACTATGACAACATACCCATATCAGTCGGAATTGATACATCCGTCAATGCTGTCACAAAGGCTTTAGCTGTAGCCGCCCCTCCATGTGGTGGATGATCAGACTCCATAGAACCTTTATCCACCTCACCAACTTAATAAAAAGCTTGATCTTTTTCATTCCCCCGCCCTCGTAAATATATATATATATATATATATATATATATATATATATATATATATATATATATATATATATATATATATACACACACACACACACAGGGACCAGTAAGATGGTAGGGATGGGGTGCATGGACCCCACTCAAATTTCTGGGTGAAGTTACTAATATACCCCTCTAATAATATTCAAATTGTGTATGTATATTATTTCAGACAATGTCTAGTGTAATTACCCATTTAGTTCAACTGGTTAAAGACTTTATTTCATATTCTATGGTCATGAGTTTGAAACTTGGCTGATGTGTTTTTTTCACCTTTTTTTTCCCCCAAATTTGGCCTCAACTAAAAAAATTTCCCGAGTCCCTCACTGTATATATATACACACACATGTGAAAGCGTAGTATACACTCAACGTCGTTTCATCACATAATTTATATATCTAAAAAGTAAAAAATGAATAGACATATTATTCAATTTTTTTTAGGGATTTTATTTATTTATTAAGCAACATCCGTCAAACAGGCGGCCAAAACGTCACTTGGGGGCAATGTGCCCCAAGATGTCTGAGTCAAAACAAACAAAGCATGTAAAGTTTTTCACCTTTTTTTTTCTTTTCAAATTTGGCCTCAACTGAAAATATTTCCTGAGTCCCTCACTGTATATATATACACACACATGTGAAAGCGTAGTGTACACTCAACGTCGTTTCATCACATAATTTATATATCTAAAAAGTAAAAAATGATAGACATATTATTCAATTTTTTTAGGGAATTTTTTTTTATTAAGCAACATCCGCCAAACAGGCGGCCAAAACGTCACTTGGGGGCAATGTGCCCCAATATGTCCGAGTCAAAACTAACAAAGCATGTAGAGTTAAAAGGTGCGCAGGGACATTTCCTATACGCCGAACAAAAATAAAGGAAACAGATGTGAAAGAAGATAACATGGCCAAACAGTATTGTACTATACAGCAATGAGCCGTAAGATCTTCGACAGGTCTGCAGAGCCTTGAGATACATGCCAAGCAATCGCTTTCTACATATAGTCGTTGAATCCCCAAAGGACGCACTTCGTTCAAGGCCAAAGAAATAGCCTTTAGCTCCATATATTCCACCGAGTCCCCTGGATCGAAGTTATATGCAAAAGAATGAAGAACTGCCCCATGAGAATCTCAGAAAATGACTCCAACTCCTGCTCCCGCCTCAGTAACTGATGCACCAACATTGCCCTTTATAACTCCCTCTGTTGGCCACACCCACTTATCCACAAGTGTGGAACAGAGGCCTGCGTCCGATAAACCTCTATAGCCTCTGCATACTCGACCGATGCTGCCAGAGAACGCGTACACACCGTGGAGATAATATTATGTAGATTTCTATTAAGTTGTGAAAATAAGTATCATGAATTTTTTTTAAAGCGAAACACTATCATTATTCGATACGATCGATTTATTTGCTCTTGAACGATCACTAATCAAAGCGTTAAAGGATGTGACAATCCCCAACAACGTGAAGGGTCGTGTTTATACTTTATATATTTGGCTTACAAACACGTGGCAGGCATTCATTGCCGACCTCTAACATGACCATGTTTGGCCTTCTTGGGGAAGTTATTGGGTGCACCCGTTATATGCGAAATGCACAAATGTGGCGAAATGCACAAATGTGGCAAAATATACACCATTTGTATTTAAACAGAATTCAAACTGTGTGGTTCAGATTTGTTTACCTTATTCTTGCACATAATTCTGACTTACACAAACGCCAACATGACATTGTATGTTCTTTACTAGACTAACGTAGTCAAATATACTCCATCTGTCCCATTTTAATAGTCCTATTTGACTTTTCACACGATTAAAAAAATGTAATTAATGTTTTGAATCTCATTAAATGATCCAATATTTTTTACATTTATGTCCTTTAAGTAATACTTTGTCATAAATGTAAACATATTGGATCATTTAATGAGATTCAAAACATTAATTACACTTTTCTTAATCGTGCGAAAAGTCAAACAAAATACTAAAATGGGACGGAGGGAGTAGTTTAAAAAAAAAATCGCTAAAAAATCATCACTCGCCAACATGACATTGGCGTAGTGATTGTTGATAAAAAAAATTGATAATTAAGAATCTGACAGGATATGAATAACTCCAAGTCACGCAAATTGAATTATCTTTTAAAAGATGTTTCGTCCCACACGATTGTCACTTAGAGATTAAACGAAAATCTCTCTCATGATACAATTGATGTGTTTGAATCAAATCCGAGGACACTCAAGTTTTTGATTTGATGATGCTTTCAAACTTATAAATATTCGTTTGCATATGTTGTGCTTTTTATAGACTGAAAGTACTCCATAAACAAATGGATGTACTCCTTACACGAAGGGGTAAACTCATATCAGTTCGGCCAAACATTGCAATTCGTGGCTTCATGTGATGAAACTTTTCGCAGTTTCATGAATACTTGAAGAGGGACATCATTTCGAAATTCATGAATCCGAAAAAAAATGCATGAACCTCTTCATGAACTCGTATGCATGAACCCCATTTCGTTGCGATATCATTAATTCTTACGGCAACTCGTATGCAAACGGCAATTAAAAATATTATTTATTAAAAAAATATCTAATTAACAATGATAATTGATGGGCCTTTAACCTGGAGGTTTGGATTTGGCGCCGGTGAAAACAAAAGTGTATAAGCGTAAAGACGGACGTAGAGGGTTGCTTGGGTGTGCTAAGTCCGCCTGCGCTTTTATTTTTTGATGCAAAAAAATTTACGTAAGACGGTTCGACACGGTTGGTCTTCTTAATCTAGCTCACTCGATTATAAGAATATAATTCATGTAATCCACTTCAATACATTTGATCATCTTAATCCATCTCACAACCCGATCATATGAATATAATTCACTAGCCACCCAAAGATCAAATCATGATTCCGTCATTTTATGTGCGTGTGTAAATATTTTGTATCCGTTATATAAAAACAAAATCATCAGTCCACTAAAAGAAAAATCATCAGTCATATATATATATATATATATATATATATATATATATATATATGTGTGTGTGTGTGTGTGTGTATGTATATTTCTTTTTCCTGTCTGAAAATTCTGTATTTTAGCATGGATGTACCGATTGTTATGATGTTTTTCATTATTTTGTATATTGAGAAGAATATTTCTCAGCTTAGGCTAGGTGTCATTTAATTAGTTTAGAAACACTTTGTTGCTTTCTCAAAAAAAATAAAAAAAATAAAATAAAACGCTTTGTTGCTTTGGTTAGATATATTAGTGCCAAAATTAATGGGACATAAGAAATAAAAAATAGTAGTAGTATTCAAATCAAAATCAATATATATTTCATAATGGCAATCGGTAAAAATGAAGTTAGAAAGAAAAAAGAACAAAGGAAAGAATATTCTCAAAACCTCTGCGACCACGTTATTTGATTCCTTTGATATATACTGTATAAAAATATAATATCTGAACACACGAAGCACAATTCTATTGGATGGAACAAAGTAGTCGTGGTAATGAATTTGACAAATAATTAATTTTATATATTTTGTTTGCCACCACAATAAAACTTTAACAAATGTCGGGGCTGAACTATATACATTCGAAATAAATAAATAATGATATCCGTTGAAAAAGAAAATTGCACTGACACAACAAAATTATCCCAATAAAATGCTACAATATATTTTTACATCATTGATAATGATGTAAAACATATTGATTTATATGAATCTCACAAAAATTAAGGGTATAAAATGTCTTATGATATTTTATTTGTGAATATTTTGTTGTGCCACAAGTATCTCTATAATAGTAATTTAATCATGAGTAATGATAGAATCAACGAGTTTACATTAATGATTTACACATCATTATCTATACACCCGTTCATTGTGGGACCTGATCAATCTATTAAAGTCCCACAAATGAAGGCTGTAAATGATTGTTGTGTCAATCTGTTAATAATAAAATCGTTAATACTTATCATTACTCTTTAATCATTATGATTTTTTTGAGGGCTAAGGCGAGGTGGGGCGCAAGATCTCTAAGGTAAAGGCGATTAAAATTTTTAAAAGCGAATAAAAAAATTTAAGAGAGCAGAAACTATATGTGTCGTATATAAAATTTTAATGTATTTTTTTGGATTAAGAGAGAGAGCGATTTCTTAATCAGATATATATATATCGTCACGGCCTAAGGCCTAAGTCTGAGTTGTCTAATGGAAGGGCAACATTGGTCCAGGTAATGAGGTTTTCATGAGCCGGCTAAAATCAAGAGGTCTTGCGCTCGATATTTAGTAAAACATTCCATTTTCCTAAAAGAAAATTGTTCTGAATGAAAAAATAAAATAAAATTTATGACTATTTTGTTGATAAAATGAAGAAAAATATGTCAAATTGGCTAATGAAGCGCTCTTCTAAAGATGGATGTTCACATGCAAATGGCATTGTTTGGATTATATTTAACGTATTTATAAAATATTGATGAAACGTGTGTATAGTGGAAAAGAGAGAGAAATTATGGTACATCACTAATTAAGGGAGTTATACTAATTACTAAGTAGATGAATGTGATGCATCCAATTCATCTATTTTCATATATATGTGAATTTGATGTATCACAATAATCCATTTGATATAACTCTCTAAATACTACTGCACAATAACTCTGCTCGGGAAAACAATGGAAAAATATTTTATTTTTTTAACCGAGAAAAATATTCTTCCTAGAAGAGAAAAATTACTTTAAGGTGAAAAAAATCAGACATAATGATACAGTACTTGATAGGTTTTTTATTTTTTTTTTCCTAAAGAACGAAAGCTTTATTAGATCCGGACAAATATAATTTACATCGCGATCAGAAACACACTACTGTGTATGGCATGTTCAAGACTACAACACAACTGGCCAGCACTATAAACAACAAAACAAAGTAAGTCGAATAATAGATAGGTTGCTAATTTGAGAAAGGTATATAATACAGTACTCCTTTCTTTTTTTTATTTATTATTATTTTTATACAGTACTCCTTATTTATGGTATAATTCGTAATATTCGCAATGAGTGGAAGAGGTATCTAAACCTTATTTACTTTCAACGATAATATTCTTATTTTGTCTTGTCAAACTTTCTAGGTTATTTTTTATTTTTATTTTTAAGGCCGTCATTATTTGATGTTATTGCTAGTATGATATCGTTATTTTTTTATTTTTTTTTTGTTGAGAAACTTGGTATCGTTATTATACCTAGGAATAATAAGCATTGGATTGTTTCTATAATGATATCTTTAGTTTTCTTTTGATGTCGATCTTCATTAGGGTAGTTCTGCCGTAGGAACTTCTTATTTGAACGGACTTTGGGATGACTGTTACGTGTATAAACAAACAAATCAGTTTTATCATTTTCTACACATGAGTGTCATGCGACATTCTATTCTAATAGAGAGTATATGCATAAAAGAATTCCACAAATATTTCCATTTATTCACAAATGGTTTCATTATTTCATACTCGTATTTTGACATGAGTTCATCCATACCACAAGCAGTGGCGGAACCAGGAAAAAATTTTAATTTGTTTCTTGGTATATAAAGCTGCAAAAAAAAAAAAAAATCCGGGAAAAAATAAAAAATGTTGGTAGTGGAATTTGAACTTACAACCTGTAATTATGGAGACTTAGAAGAGTTTGTTCTTAAACCACTAGGATATAAGGTTTTTGTTCAAGAAAAACACACATAAAGATACTAATATTAACACTACTACTACTGATAATAAAAATTTGGGGGCTTGGGACCATATAGGGGCTTGTGACCATTTGGGGGGGGGGGGGCTTGAGACCACCCCGTGCATAGGGTGGGTCCGCCCCTGACCACAAGACATATCATTTGACAAACGCAGAACCCTAAAACAGATCTAGCAGGTTTGACCAGCTTGCTGTGGCCTAGACCACACCTCGCCTCGCCTAGCCACCGAAACTTGTTTGCGACACGTTTTTTCGACATAACAATACTACACCACTATTTCAAAAACTTTTCCTCCATAAATACTCCGGATACAATAAGGAACGTGCTTTAATCACATTTACCATTATTGACGTATAAACTCATATAATCACCGGTTAGGATTTAAATCACATGTAGCAACGATACGCAATTCACAAATCCAAGTTTTCATGCTACAAAAGAAATGAGAATCTAGTACAATCGAAAAAAAAAAAAAAAACTTGATTGAACTTATCAATGTTCTTTTTTCTTCACGAGAAAACTTGTTAAACGAAATTGGATCCTTTGCTATGCTCTTAATGCTGTCAACAATGTTGTGCAAGTGTACACACTCCAAAACGACATCGTTTTGGGTGCTTTATTATGTTTTTTATTGTTTTTTTTTATTACAGATTGGTCCAATGACGTCGTTTTTCAATTTTCCCTTATCACAACAAATGCTCTGACCTCTTATCACAGCAGACGATTTGCACTCCTTGCGAAACACGATCGACTTCAAAGCTCAAAAGATGGCTTTTTCTGTCTGGTATCATGTCTAGAAACATGAAAAAATCGCAATCGAACCGAGAACGGTTACAAAAGACGAAACACTACGGGGCGTCGAACTCCTTCCGGACTCCGCTTAGCTTGCCTAGGCAGGCGGGAGGCCACCTTGCCTTTGCCGGTGACTCGACATGGGAGAGGAAATTGTTTTGCGAAGAAAGTGACTTTTATGTTAACTAGAAGCATATTTTAGACTTTTTCTAAAATACAAGACGACATGAAAGTCACCTAAATATAAATAAAAAACTCTCATCTATTTTATTTTAAAAGTTATTCAACTTTCGTATTATATTTATCCAAAAAAAAAACTTTCGTATTTTTTTATTTTTATTTTTTTGAAACCTAAGTTTCGTATTAAAAAACTATACACTAAAATTCAGCTAGAGGAGTTACTTGAGAGAGATGAGGTGGCCATAAAATACGCCATTTAATATTTGTTTTTAATCCAGTATTAATGTTTGTTTGTTTTTAATTTGCATTTGCCCATTACCCGCTTCCTCATATCGGGAAAAAAAACACAGGCCCTTCATAATCTGCACCCATTTCTCACATCTCCTCCTAGCGGCAACTTTCTCACTCTCTCACCCCCTACTGTGTGTTGTTGGTCTCACTTCTCACCTCGCCACCGCACCCAGAGACTTCCGAAGATTCCTTTCCTCTGTATATATAATTGAGGTGGTGAGCAATGGCGGGAAATGATTGGATAAACAGTTACTTAGAAGCTATACTTGATGTTGGACCAGGGCTTGACGATGCCAAGTCTTCTTTGCTGCTTAGGGAGAGAGGTAGATTCAGCCCTACTCGTTACTTTGTTGAGGAGGTTGTTAGTGGTTTTGATGAAACCGATCTCCATCGCTCTTGGATCCGAGTGAGTTTTTGAGTTTCCTCATTTTTTATTCTTGTATGATGCTCCAGACTGCTTGATTTGACTCTGTATTGACTCTGATGGATGTGTTTGTGGATATGGATAGGCACAAGCGACTCGGAGTCCGCAAGAGAGGAATACTAGACTGGAGAATATGTGTTGGCGTATCTGGAACTTGGCTCGCCAGAAAAAACAGGTTTTTCTTTACTCTATTTGGTTTTAATTCGGAGGTATAGATGAAAGAGAGATGGTTATTGAGTGACAGATTGAGCAAGCTGGAATTGGAGAAGTATCAGATAGTATTTGTAATTTCATTGATGAGGATTTTTTTTTATTGGTTGAAGTTGCATAATTGTTGTGTTCAGATGCTGTGCACGTTGAAACGCATAGTGCAGTGTGTTCTTCTGTATTGTGCTTTCAGGAACAACACAGTTTGTTGTGCTAATGACAAACCATACGGTTAATTACCATGAGTCTTGCAGAATTTGCTGGTGATAGTAGGCAAATTGTGCTTGCAGCTCTAGTGGAAGTAACTTCTTTCAAACCAACTTAGTTAGGCCTGGATGGTGTGAGAAGTGCTATCCGCTGACTTAATTCGTTTTGTATTAAGCAATTTTGTCTAGTCAAATTTAGTCATCATTATGCAACTTTTCAGTGCTTGCTATCTTCAATTTAATTGACTACCCTTCTACGAGTGAACTTCGACCCAACATCGGGAACATAGGATTTTTTTCCAGGTCCATTTTAATCCACGTGGAAGATCAACAAGTTTAGGGATATTATAGGGTATGCATGAGCTATTAACCGAATAAAAAAGTAGTAAAGCTTTAAATACTATTCTTTGGAGATTCGGTCAGGTAATCAGTCATCAAATAGGGTACTGAGATACACTGTCTCATCAGCGAACAATCATTGAAGCCACCAGTAGAAAACAAGGATAACTAGATCCAAAGGCGCAATAGAACAATGAAGCAGGGTATATCACTTGAGGATCGCAAGCACTTTTAGTTTTGCTACCTTTAGAACGTGCCATTATGAGTATCTTAAGATATTCTGATGTTGTGTTTTCATTCATGTAGCTTGAGGGAGAGCAAGCCCAAAGATTAAAAAAACGCCACCTTGAAAGAGAAAAGGGCCGTAGAGAAGCAGTTGCTGATATGTCAGAAGAACTATCAGAGGGCGAAAAAGGAGACGTATCGGCTGACGTATCTGGACATGGTGAGAGCCATAGAGGTCGCTTGCCTAGAATAAGTTCTGCCGAGACAATGGAGGCTTGGACCAGCCAGCAGAAGGAAAAGAAGTTGTATATTGTTTTGATCAGGTATCAGCCAATTGTTTTGCAATTCTTTTTTGCAGTCATGCTACAAGGACCTTGCTAATCTCTAATGGTTTCCTTTTGTGAAATATCTCCACTCATGATATTGCTAGTATAATTGGTGCTTACTCCTTGGTTTAAATCGCAGCCTTCATGGTCTAATACGGGGTGAAAATATGGAGCTTGGTCGTGATTCGGACACTGGAGGCCAGGTAATGCGTGCTTTAAGTTCCTGGTGCATTATATACTTATGATATTGTTACCTATTTAACTTATTCTGATGTGATGTAGTCCCAGCTTATATGTATGTCTTTTCTTTTCCCCCCTCATCTGGTCTTCTGTTCACAGCCTGGAGTATGTATTTCATTTGGTTCTCAATTTAACTATTTTATTTCAGGTGAAGTATGTTGTAGAACTTGCGAGAGCTTTAGGATCAATGCCAGGTGTGTATCGGGTTGACTTGCTGACTAGGCAAGTGTCATCACCAGAAGTCGATTGGAGCTATGGTGAACCCACTGAGATGCTGCCCCCAAGGAATCAAGAAGGTTTGATTAGTGAATTGGGTGAGAGTAGTGGGGCTTACATTATTCGCATCCCTTTTGGTCCTAAAGATAAATATGTCGCTAAGGAGCTTTTGTGGCCTCACCTCCCTGAATTTGTGGATGGCGCTCTTACTCACGTAATACAGATGTCCAAAGTTCTTGGTGAACAAATTGGTTATGGACATCCTGTCTGGCCTGCTGCTATCCATGGGCATTATGCAGATGCTGGTGACTCTGCTGCCCTTTTATCAGGGGCTCTTAATGTTCCCATGCTTTTCACTGGTCACTCACTTGGTCGGGATAAGTTAGAGCAACTTTTGAGACAAGGTAGACTGTCAAAGGATGAAATAAATTCAACCTACAAAATAATGCGTAGGATCGAGGCGGAAGAGATAGCACTTGATGCCTCTGAAATCGTAATTACCAGTACAAGACAGGAAATAGAGGAGCAATGGCGTCTGTATGATGGATTTGATCCGATACTGGAAAGAAAACTTCGTGCTAGGATCAGGCGCAACGTGAGCTGCTATGGAAGATACATGCCACGCATGTCTGTAAGTTTCTGCTTTCTGGTTCTGGTTTTCTCATGAACACACTGTCAAAGCTTTTGATATATCAGTGATATATATGGCTACTTGAGTATGATTATTCTGTGTTAAATTAGAGACTGGCATCCTCAGAAGAACATGTCAGATTCAATTTTCTTTAAATGCTTTTAGTTTCTTCGGCAGGGACCTAAAATCCCTTAGTGTTTTCCTTTTTTATTTTTTATAGATTGCAGCCTGTTTTCTTTTAATCCTCAACTCTCCGGATTATCCCTCTGATGGGGTCAAAACTAAGTGTTTGAGTTGATATAGTAAATTTGTGCAATTCTTTTTGCACACTTCTTATTTACTTTGGATGGAAGCTCACATATGAAAGACTTTATAGAGATAGGTCTCGGGTATGGACTTTTTTCCATTCGATCTTCTCATGACCTTTAGTACCCTTGTTGCAGTTGTTCTTTGTGCTCACTATGTGGGCTCTTTTGGTATGTTTTACCTGCTTGTGTTGGTTAGGTAGGGCCACCACTGAAGGAAAGCGTGAAGAATGTATATTCAATATGGCTACCAAAGGCACTTTTATTCTACATGTTACAATTATGAGCCTATCTACCCGTTGCTAGTTAATATTGAGATATAAGTTCAATGCGTTTGGACAAACTCCTTTAACCTTTTAATTTCTTTGATATTTTGCGTATGCCTGATGATTGACGAGTAATAAGTTTATGCTATTCTTCGTTGGTGCATGGATTTATGTGCTACACATTTCAACCACTTTTGCTCTTGGTGAATGTGGTCTGCTTAAGTCCTGATAATTCTGTCTCATAAGTTGCTGCGGTCTTACCTGTATATGTTTGCTTGTTCTGGTGTCTTTATTATTTTTGTTATCGTATGACCACCTTAATAAGATTTGTCTGTCTGACATCGTGCCTGTAGGTTTCTGTCGTGGATGTTTAATTTTTACTTTTAACTGATTGGCTACAGGTTATTCCGCCAGGGATGGAGTTTCATCACATTGTTCCACTACATGAAGGTGACTTGGATGGTGTATTAGAAGGAAATGAAGAGGGGAAGTCTCCAATCATATGGGGAGAGGTCTCAATTATTATTATTATTATTTTTTTTTTGTTATATTTGCTACTGTGACCTTGTTTTTATTTCGTTCCGTTTTTATTTTTTCGTGGGGGGCTACTTTCTAGTTTTTCTACTGTTGGTGATACTCAAATATGAAAGTGTTTATATGAACTTGCATTGATTTTTTTTGCTCTTTATGATCACTAATCACACAAATTATATTTCCATTCCACGTAATTGGCTGATTCGTTTTGAGATGGTATGATGCAGATAATGCGCTTCTTCTCAAATCCTCGAAAACCTATGATACTGGCCCTTGCTAGACCTGATCCTAAAAAGAACTTAACAGCATTGGTCAAAGCCTTTGGAGAATGTCGACCTTTACGAGAGCTTGCTAATCTTGTAAGTTACACAATTGATGGAGATAACCTCTTTCATGGGGAGACAAGCAGCATGTTCATCTGGTTACTTTATCCTCTGTTTTGCAGACTTTGATAATGGGTAACCGGGATAATATCGATGAGATGTCAAGCACTAGTGCCTCCATGCTTCTTTCAATACTGAAATTGATTGACAAGTATGATCTTTATGGCCAAGTGGCATACCCTAAACACCACAAGCAAAATGATGTTCCAGAAATCTACCGTCTAGCTGCGAAGACAAAGGTATTTAATGTTTCTTCTCTTGGGGCTTTTTGGGGAAATATTGCTTGTTTTCTGAGTGATACTTCCAGCTGCAAAAAGATAATTTTCTTTTAACTCATTTCTTGAATGTATGTCATAATTAATTCTCCTGCAATGAGATGAGAAGCTTTTAGATGAGTTTTGCCGTCTGTGTGGGACATGTAACACTTGCGATTGATTTTATTTTAAAAGTTACAGGTGCTGCCCCGTCCCGTTTTGTCTCCTGATAATTTCATCAAGTTATATCTTTTTGCCTCCAGACACAACCTTTTGTTGATATGTACCCTTCGGATTCTGTTTTACGATTCCGGTTAATTGCAGTTACAATAGTGTAACCTGTGTATGCTTTCTTTTGGCAGGGTGTCTTTATTAATCCAGCTTTTATTGAACCATTTGGTCTTACCCTCATTGAGGTAACTTTCTGCAAATATTCTTGTGTAAAATGGTGTCTGGTATAAAGTTATTCGACTAGATTAAAAGATTGAATTTGTTCATTGTACAGGCAGCAGCTTATGGTTTACCGATGGTTGCCACGAAAAATGGAGGGCCTGTTGATATACACAGGGTATATGTGTACCTTAAAACATTTAGTTTAAAGGAGTTATGTAGTATTATATAAGTTTACCAGGACAACATATATGATCAATTTTTTAACAGGTTCTGGACAATGGACTTCTGGTCGATCCACATGATGAAAAATCCATTGCTGATGCCCTTTTGAAACTGGTTGCTGATAAGCAACTTTGGGCAAAGTGCAGGGCTAATGGATTGAAAAACATACACCTGTTTTCGTGGCCAGAACATTGTAAAACATATCTGACCAAAATCGCTAACTGCAAGCCAAGACAACCACGGTGGCTTAGAAGTGACGATGAAGATGATAACTCAGATTCAGATTCACCAAGTGATTCATTGAGAGATATACAAGACATATCTCTGAATTTGAAATTTTCACTTGACGGAGAAAGAGGTGAGGGTAATGAAAACACGGACAATCCTTTGGATGGCGATGAAAGGAAGGAAAAGTTGGAAAAGGCATTCTTGTCATGGTCCAAAGGCCTGTCCAAACAGAAATCTGGTTCCTCCGATAAAAATGACCAAAACACTGGTGCTGGAAAGTTCCCAGCACTAAGGAGGAGGAAGCATATATATGTGATTGCAGTGGATTCTGATTCTAGCTCCGGTCTATCTGATGCTGTCAGAAAGATATTTGATGCCGTAGAGAAGGAAAGGACTGAAGGTTCAGTAGGATTTGTGTTGGCCACATCTTTCAACTTTGCTGAGATGAGGTCGTGTTTGGCATCCGGGGGCTTGAATCCAACTGATTTTGATGCTTTTATTTGTAATAGCGGGGGAGATCTTCATTATTCATCGTCTCATTCAGATGACAACCCTTTCATAGTTGACTTGTATTACCATTCACACATTGAATACCGTTGGGGTGGTGATGGGTTGAGGAAGTCATTAGTTCGTTGGGCCAATTCGGTTATCGATAAGAAAGGCGGAACTGGTGAACACCTTGTGGTTGAAGACGAAGATAATACAGCTGATTACTGCTATTCTTTTAAAATTCGCAAGCCAGGAACGGTATAATCCCACCTTTTCCCTACATAATAGAGTATGATTTGATTGAAACTCTTTTATTAACCTTTTGATTATCTCTCTTCAGGTTCCACCTGTTAAAGAGCTACGGAAGCTAATGAGAATCCATGCTCTTCGTTGTCATGTTATTTACTGTCAAAATGGAAGCAAGATTAATGTTGTTCCTGTTCTGGCATCTCGTTGCCAAGCACTCAGGTCACCCTCCTTCTTCATTACCTGTATTACATAACAACGTGTATACAATTGCTGTATTTCATGATGTTTTTGCTCAAATTAATTTTGTTTAAAAAAATGTTGATGTTAGGTATCTGCATCTTCGGTGGGGTATGGACTTATCAAAGGTTGTGGTTTTTGTTGGAGAGAGTGGGGACACGGATTACGAACAATTGCTTGGTGGAGTCCACAAATCAGTAATACTGAAAGGAGTCTGCAATGAAGCAAGCAGCTTACTTCATGCCAACAGAAACTACCCACTTTCAGATGTGGTGGCTTTTGATAGCCCTAATCTTATTCAGACAAATGATGACTGGAGCAGCTCTGATCTCCGTGCATCGTTAGAGAAGCTACAAGTTCTCTAATCTCAACTTTCCCCATGTTTAACACCACTACACATCTTGGTGGGTGGGGGGGGAGGCAGCCATGAGATGGGAGTGGATGATAAAGTTTATGTACTGTTAAAGGGAAAAAAAAATAAAAAATAAAAAATAAAAAAATCCTTACTCCTTTGTGAATGGGGGTGAATGAACCCTGCAACTATTACTACTACTGTATAGCTATTAATTTCTCAGTCATAAGATATACTGCTGTTGCTTAATAATAAACATACAATTTTGTGGTACAATAATTTAATTGCTGCTGCCCTATACTGTGGTATAATTTTCTTCTGTCTTCTTTTAAAAACATTGTTATTGCATTTATTTTGGGTTTTAAGTTTTTATATGGACATAGATGAACTCATCTCAGCACTTCACTACACTTGAAAGTAATCACAAATTGCCTGTTGAAAGTAATGACAAACATGCTTAACAAGGAAGAAGCAACTAAAGCCTTCCATTGACATAACTCTCTTTAAGGTTCTGCAACGCTTCTCGGATGGATTGTTCATCTTGGTTAGAATATTTCAAGCATATTAACTGTTGAGCAGCCGTATAAGCCATCTGTATGTCATGATATTGCTGGGAATTTGTCTGCACTCTCTTCACTTCCTTTTCAATAATCTTTGACGTAATGCTTTTAGCATTTTCAATCACTGCACAAGGTAATCCAGCAACTCCAGCTAACATAAGTCCGTAATGCGGTACATGTCGAGGTCCATCTTTCAAGAGAAACTTGAAATCCAGACGGTTGTTCTTAACGTCGACATGAAAATGAAGGATCTTCACGTTCGGATAAATGGTTGCCAATTCTGATAAATTCTCCATATGGGTAGCAAATATGGTATATGCTCTCAGTGATAGCAGATGTTCACAACAGCTCCAAGCAATCGCGAATCCGTCTGATGAAGATGTTGCTCTCCCCAGTTCATCGATAACAATCAGACTCCTACCAGACACATTCTGCATAATGAAAGCAGTTTCTTTCATTTCCATCATAAACGTGCTTGAGTTCGATTCAAGGCTGTCCACTGTTCCCATCCTTGTGAATATACGATCTACTATCCGTATAGTAGAATAACGGGCAGGAACATAGCAACCGATTTGAGCTAGGATTACTATCAAGCAAATCTGTTGAAGGTATGTACTCTTTCCACTCATGTTTGGTCCAGTGACAATTAGTGTATTTGATGCTTCAGAAAGGAAGATGTTGTTTGGAATGAATTCGTTATGTACACATTCCAGTATGGGATGCCTTCCAGAATCAATTGCCAAGGGTCCATCGTCTGTAAAATGTGGTCTTGTGTACCGATCAACCGGCTTAGTCGATATTGCATGAGCAAATGAATTAACAATCATATCCAAGAGGCACAATACTTCTGCAAGAAGGGTAAGCACAGAGACGTCTTCTCGTATAGCGTCCATTAATCCTTCTAGGCACATCTCTGTCCTTATGTAACATTCTTTTGCAGCAGACTTGTTCCTTACATTCAACGAAGCAAGTTCCAAAGACGAGCAGTGTATATTGTTTCCATGCTTTATGACCTGGATGAACTTGCTTGGAAGTTTTCCCTGAACATCCTTTTGGGGAATGCTGAAGTAAAACCCTTGTCGATTGTTAAACGGGATCTTCAAATTCGGTAGGATAAAATCTTCACGGTATTTACCTGCAAGCTTGTGTATTGCTTCACTAGTGTCACAGAAAGACCTCCTAGCTATATCCAGTAGTCCATCAATTCCTGGTTTTACAGCAAAACACTGCTGTGTTCTGGCAACAAAAGAAGCCCTCGTGTGAAGCACGTCTTCATCGATCACCTCACCAATTCGTCTACGAATGAAAGCATATTTTTCATTCGTACAAACAGACTTATAAATGTTTGCAAGCAGAAAACACTTGGCATCCTTAAGAACCTGTGAAAGTAACGGCAACGCATCAAGAACAGTCTTGAGCAGAATAATGCTTGCTATCAACATTTGGCTCTTTCTTGCATTATCAATAGCCAATACCGCATTACTAACTCCCTTTGGCTTAAAGCAAAAATGACATAGAACCCTATCAGTCTCCTTTGGAAACTTGCCAAGAGCCTGAGCCAAACCAAAGAACAGTTGCTCGTTGCTCATTAACTCGTCCAAGCAATCAAGCCGAGCATTTATCGTTTCAATGTCTTTCAAAGGCTGCAAAAGATTAGCCCTCAAAAGCCTAGTCCCTCCAGCAATTCTGGTGGTTTTCAACATCTGGAACAAACTTCTCTTTTTACAGCTTCTACCATTAACTGTACTAGACTCCATAGGCTCAATGATTTCCAAATTATGAACACTAGTAGCATCGATATTCATATGATCAAACGATCCATTAAACGTAACCAATAGTGAATGATTCGTAATGATAACACCTTTTTCTGCTTCAGTCCATTTCACAATCGCAGCAGCAGCAGCTAAACAGAGATAATATTGCTTATAACCAGCATCTAATCCTAAAGCAGACGGTTCTTTTGCTGCTAGGTTTTTAACCAGAACAACGCCTCTGGTATCATCAAAACAGGCTCGATTCATAATCACCTTTTTTGTACAGAATCTATCCACAAGTTCTGAAACACCGACCATACCATCGGCTGCTAGTTTATTTGGAGGAACAATAACAACCATAGGATCATAGAATTGGAGCAAGGTTTTTGTATTTTGGTAAGAACTGCTAACCTCAATGTACTGAGAGAGATTAAGTGAAGCTGACCTCAAATCGATCGCTGCAACTCCGACCTCTTTGGCTCTGTTCTCGATTAGGCCGACAATGAAGCTTGATCGCTCGCCGTCGTCGTCAAAATTTTCCATGGCGGTTGAATTTCAAATGCGCGCCAATTTATGCAGATTGAACACAAACTCAAGCTAATGTCATCATTGATTATGAATTTGAAATTATTCAATGAGCGATTACTTAAATGTGGAAACTCAGCTATCTTCCATGATTAAACTAAGTTGATTAGAATTCTATTTCTAGCGTCGCTCAAACTACTAGCTGACATTTTTTTGCAACATACTAGTAGCGGACATTAGTCGTAATATTTCGATTTTCAAAAAAATAACTGTTATTTTGCGAAAACGAAATATTATTATTCTTACTTCTATTATTTGGAGTTAAGTATTTTGTTATTATAAAATATATATATATATATATATTGGTCGAATTATATGTATATAATTCAAGGGAAAAATCTGATGTTTTAAGGGTAATTAAGGAGAATACGAGATTATGTTAATTATTGGGATTTTATCTATTTAAGGAAAATAAATCCCTTCCCTAACCTTTTGAATCAGAATTTTCTATTCCTAATCTTCCACTTTAGCGTGTAAGAGCTTGAGAAAAGAATCGAGAGATTTTTTTTCTGTTTTTTAAGTCGAATCTCAACCGTTTTCAGATTCGAATAGAGCGTTGGAATCGTCGTGAAAGGAGCGTCGTTTCAATACTCAAAGTTCAGAGCTTTATCAAGGTATGTAGTTTCGACCTAGATGTGTTCTTGGATGAGTTTTGGAGAACAAAACTCATATCTTTCATAGTTTTGTTTTGATCATAGTGTGTGATTGAATCTAACCCTTTTTGGAATTGACCACATAGGTTTTCTGCGAGTAAGGAGTCTTTTTGCTGCTGTTTTACTGGGAATTCGAAGTTGGATTGCTTGTTATCAAGTAAGAGGATCTTCCTACAAGTTAATTACGGTTTATGTTAGGATATGATATGATTTTATGCTAGAAATCATACATTCGTGTTGCCTAAGGATCTAGAGTTGTTATGGTAGATAAAAATAATGTTTTTATGCTATTTTCTGAGTATTATGATGTTGAACAAGTTTGGGAACGATCGGGGATCGTTTAGGGGTCAAAAACTAAGTTTTAGGTTTTACCGCGCTTGGTGTAGGTGCACCAAGCCCAGTGCGCACGCACCGGAAGAACAGAAAGTGGATTTTTACATTTAGAGCCCTGGTGCGGACGCACTGAATCCGTCTTGGTGCACCGACAAGCGTAAGTCGAATTTTTACATACAAAGTCTCGCATGCGTGCACTTTGGACCGGACTGTCTTGGCGCGCGACCGACTGTTTTTTGGTGAATAAGATGATTTTTAGCTATGAGATGAGTTTAAAATGTTGTTCTTTGATCTTATAACATTAAATAAGCATTAACAAGCCTCGATTGAGTTTCTGATGCGTAACATGCGTTTAGTTCCGGCACCGGATGTACTCTTAAAGGGAGTTGAAGTTTGGGACCGTCGGAAATGCCTGAAAGGGCTTGTGCTTTGATAAACTAGAGTTCATCAATGTCTGTGTAATTACTAGGCCTTGTCCGTGTCTAGTGGTTTAGGAGAGAAAGGAGTAGGGGTGATAGGGTTTACTTGAAAATACTTAGGTGGCTAGTTAACAACGAATAATAAAATACATACTTGCCTAGTAATAAGCTCAAACGTCATATCACTTTTGGTTAGGCACGTGTAAATTTCGGCTATGTGACTCGTCCGGACAAGTGGATAACCCTGTGACCTTCTAGAGGCCAAATGTCAGGGGAGCTTCACCGGACCTGTATGCATACCGGGGAAACCCGGGACTAACAGTGCAAGCCGCTGTTGGTTGGCACCCTCTCGTGGTGGACACACCTCGCGTAATGCCCTTGAGTGCTGACGTAACCAAGATAAGCTAAGCTAGAAACGTATAGTCATGACATGCTGATGGACATGGAATGAACCATAGATTGAGTCGGTCTCATAAAGATAAATACTATATTAAAACTTGTTAATGAACCTTAGTTAATTTGTAGCTTCTACCTCTTATTAAGTACTTTGTACTTACCTCAAATGCATTGTTTTCTATGTGTTTGGGGAAGAGAAAATGAACAGGTAGATCAGGAGTTCGAGGAGGACTTTGATGACGACGTTTGAGGACGACGACGTTGAAGCTTTTACTTTTGTTCTTTTTATTTAAACATTAGACATGTTGCTCCTTGGGAAACCTTATAATTTCCTTTTAGTATATGTTTTTGGAGGTTTTCGTACGTTTTGGTTTTCGTCAATGTAATACGTGTTACATTTCTATCTTTAGTTTGAGTTTCTATTTTTGGATGTTTGGAAACAATTATACCCGAGTCTTTTGCTTCCGTTTTGCTTAACTCGATACGACGTAGTAGAGGCTGACGTATAATATGAGATTTATTTTATATTATACGTGCCGAACGTTCTCTTTACGGATAAGGACTCGGTGTCTGGGAACGGGGCGTTACATTAATCTTTGAAGTAGATTTATTAACTTCATCTCATGTGGTGTTATTGAGTGAATCTACGTTGACATTATAATTTGGGTTAAGTTCGTTTTTACGGTATTTGGAATTTGATATTTGACCTACGTAAATTCGAATATTGATCATACATTCGACTTTTCAAAATTTGAATGTCGTGTAGAGCCCTGTGGGTATATAGTTGTGGTGTTAATAAAACCGTCTATACTTTTCGTCATACTTATTAGGAAACGAAAGCAACTCTAATCATCGTCTATATTTTTCGTCATACTTATTAGGAAACGAAAGAAACTCTAATCATGAAGTTTTTTTTTTTTTTTTTGCGCCTTACGGGTTTCGAAGACTGGTCTTCATGAGACGTTATAGTCTAACTCACCACTAAACCGATGCATCTTGTGCAATCATGAAGATTTTTTTTATAATAAATCATGAAGATTTTAAAATATTTATCATTGTGTCACGTTATCAAGTTATAAATATTTTATTTAGGGCATATACAATGGTGAGCGAGGAAAAGGTATATAAGCTTTTGGAAATTTTTTTACCACTAAATGAGAGGTGATTAGGGGAAGTTATTGGATACATCATCTATATGCGGAGTGCATTCATATGACAAACTGTACACCTTTTATTTTTAAATAGAATTCAATATGTATGGTCCAGATTTGTTTACCGGTCAATTAAATGTATGTGGATATACCGCACAAAAATTTCCCGGTGATTAGGAGTGAGTTGTATTTAGGGCCAATTATTTAAAAGGACTGATTTTCAACTTATTAGGGGTAATAGGACACTCTGAAATCTTATTTAGTTATAAAGACATTCTAATTTCAAGTGGATAAAGAAGAAGAAGGAAAAAAAAAAAAGCAAGGAAAAAAAAAAAAAAAAAAAAAAAAAAAGAAGCGCTCAAAGGGGAAAAAAAACAACTTTTTTTTTCTTTTTTTTCACCATATTCTAAATGTCATATATTTTGATCTAAAACTCGGATCATCATAATTTTTTCACTAAAATTCATATTTTTCGTCTTCTTTATTCTAAAATCAAATTTGATATTTTTCCGAATAAATTTCATAAAATCAATTTTTTTCTTCATAAAAATCAACGTGACGTATTGATCACCGTCATGCATTGACTACCTACCCGGATGCATTGGCCACCGGGATCCATTAACCACCCCGATGCATTCACCGCCGCGATTCATTGGCTACCATGATGTATTGACCGCCATGATCCATTGGTGGCAACCTTGATCGATGACATCTCATTGTAGCGATTTATGCAATGACGCCTCATTGTAGCGATTTATCGCGATGACTTCTTATTGTAGCGATCTATGCAAAGTGATGTCTTATTGTATCGAATTATGCAGTGACGTGTTATTGTAACGATTTATGCAGTGACGTGTTATTGTAACAATTTATGTATACCTTTGGTTGTAAAAATATGCATTTAAACAAAAAAAAACAAAAGAAATACAGTTATTTTACAAAGTTGTCGAAAATTTAAACCAACACTAATCAAATAAAGCAACATTAATCAAATATTTAAAGATAACAAAGAAATAAAGTTACTTTACAAAGTTATCAAATGTGTGTATCAAGTTGTATATGCGATGACATCAATATCATTGCATCAGTTATCTAATTGTAAATACAGTCATCAATGTCACTGCTTCAGACATCAATGTCACTGCAAAAGTCGTCAATGTCCCTGCATCAGATATCAATGTCACCGCGTAAGTCGTCAATGTCTTTGCGTATAAGTCGCCAATGTCATCGCATAAAACCTAACAATCATCGATCACTCTGCTCTTGTTTTGCATTTCTCCAAATGTGGAGTTTTTAATATGGATAAAGTACAAGTTTGGTGAAACTACAAAGACTCTTCACTATGACTCTTGTAATGGCCACATGTTGTTTGTGCCCTCCTGATAATTGGATTCATTGTGGAATCCCTCAATTTTTTAACACGATCTTGAATGTTTAGCTTAATGTCCTGCATCATTCATCAATGTCATTTGATCGGACATCAATGTCATTGCGTAAGTCATCAATGCCATCGCTTCTTGTAAATCAATGTCATCGCATATTAAAAAAAAATCAATGTCACCAGCGCGCTTTTTTTTTCTTCTTTTTTTTTTCTTCATCTTTTTTTCCTCCAGCGCTTTTTTTTTTTTTTTTTTTTTTTTTTTTCCTTCCTTCCTTCCTTTTTCTTCTTTATCCATTTGAAATTAGAATGTCCTTATAACTAAATAAGTTTCCTTCTTAAAATTAGAATGTCCTTATAACTAAATAAAATTTCGGAATGTCCTAAATGATCATTAATTCTTTAACGACGGCCTTATAACTAATTTGCACTTGTATTTAATCTACCTTGGAAATCTTTTTGTTTTTTAACTGTTTGTGCAATAGAGAAAATGTTTATGTATGAGGGAGAAAATATCTTTGTGTAATGATACGTGACATAATGATAAAACTCTATCACCGGAGAAACTCTCATAAATCTCTTCTGCTATGTTTTAAACATTTTCATTGTAACATATCATCAGCGTATAATTTTTTTCCACCGTACATAAATCTACAACATAAGAAGAAAAAAAAAAACAACGAATTTGCAGGTTTTTTTGGCTTCATGAACCCCTCCGAAAACATGGAGCTTTTGCATTTTCTCTATCCTAATCACCATGGGCTCAAATGGGGATAAACCTATTTAAAAGATTTAAAACATTTTTCCACAACTCCATTGTAGATGCTCTGAGTCGGGTCAAATATCTTATACTATATCCGTTCTAAAATGTAAATCTGTTTAGTTTTTTTAATTTTGTCCCATAATATAAGTCTATTTTGAATACCAATGGAGTATTTGTTACATTTTTGTTCATTTTATTCCTAATTTATTATACACCCACCTACCTTATAACTATTACATTAATGAGGTCAAGGGGTATTCTAGATTTTTACCATCAAAATTAATGATATTTAACCACTTTATTAATCTGTGTGAAAAACTGTAAACAGATTTATATTTTGGGATGGAGGCAGTACGTGTTTTGAGTCTGTGATCATACGTAGCTTTTGAGCTCGTTTGTATTTTTAAGCAAAACAAAGTATATGTTTGAGTTTGATTCGTTAAATTGAAAATATGTTCGAATTCGAGCACGAACTTAACCTATTTAGGATATATGAGTCAGTGGCTCTTATGCAACTTTTGAGCTCTTTGTTTTTTAAACAAAACAAAATATGTGTTTGGGTTTGATTCGCTAAATTGAAGGTTCGAATTCGAGCACGAACTTAACTTATTTAGGAAATACGGTCAAACTCAATTGAGTCATTCGATCCCTGACTCTGCAATTCCACCACCCATGCATGGCAGATCCAGGAAAAATAAAACATGACTTAAGGACAAATAATAAAGCTTCTAACTAGTTAAACTAAATATATAATTACAATAAAAGTTGTCAAAAATAATATACATACATCATTTTAATATATTTAGAGGAGTATATTGATTTTTTCAAAAAAAAAAAAAATTATATTAATAAATTCGTCTTAAAAATTGAATGGGGTCCATAAACTCTTCCTTTTAATCTTTGGAGTCTGCTTAGAAATGTAAAACGAACAGAGCTTTTCGCCAATGCTCGTGTTAATTTCGTTAGTGTTAAATGATCGTTTGTTCGTTTAGCTTAACGAGCCGAGCTTGAACATGATTGTAGGCTCGTTTGCTTAACGAGCCGAGCTCGAGCTTGGTTCGCGAACGTTCGATTATGTTCACGAACATGCTTATTATGTTCGCGAACATGCTTATTGTTCGCGAATATACTTATATAATGTTCGCGAACATGCTTATATGCTTATAATATATGTCTAACGAACCGAACTCGAGCCGAATTCGAGCCGAATTCGAGTCAAAGTCGTGCCAAAACACAAAAAATATGTCTAACGAGCCGAGCTCGAGCGAGCTCGAGCGAGTTCATGTTTTAAACGAGCCGAGCTCGAACGAATTTTTTTTGTTCGTTTAACAAACGAACGAGCTCGAACGCAATTTCATGAAATTAACGAGCTCGAGTTCGAATAAAAATCTTTAACAAAACCTCGGCTCGTTAACAGCTCTTCCACAGTCCCTTTCTTCTCCCTCTCAAACATATTTTTCTTTCATCAAGCTTGAACTTTTAATCTGCTTGCTGTTGGGAAAATTTTACCGTTTTAGCATGATGTTAACGGTATCAACAAGAAATATAAACACAAAGCAAAAGCATAATAAGAAGGTTTTTTTTTTTTTAGTGGAACATAATAAGAAGCTAATATTTAAGAACATAAAATGCAACCAAAAATGACAAATTGAAATTAAAAAATACTGGAAAAAAAATTCCTACCAGTTCGGTGCTAGAAAAGTGTCGGCTCCACGATCACGCCTAGGTTTCTGTGACTATAATGCATGGAATTACAGAATATTGATTCTAAAGGGAAATATTTGTGTCGTTTATACCATGAGTGGTGACCTAAAATTTTTTTTAAGTGCCAAATTAAAAAAACGTGGAAAAAAAAAAAGCTGCCAAGATTCAACCTCTCTGACGCAAAGATATGTAATTAAACTTCTAACAAATTAAAACAAATGAATATTTATATTAAATATTGTCTGAAATAATATACATACACAACTTTAATATTACTAGAGGGGTATAATAGTAATTTCGTTCGGAAATTGAGGTGGGGTCCATGCACCCCACCCCTATAAGGTTGGGTCCTCCCCTGGTCTCCACACGTGTGGAGACGCCGTGTGATTCAATATGAACCCACAAATTCATTATGTATTTAAACTGTGTGTTTTTTATCGTTTCACCCATCAATTCACCTTAATTTTTTTTTTCTTTTCTAAGAAGTATTTCCCTGATTCAAGTGCTCCCCGTTGCTTTCTTCACCTTTTCATAATAAAATATCACCAAATCCCATTTTATTGGACATTGGCATGTAAGTCTGACACTAGTCTATTGTAATTCACACTACAATGCACTCCATTACACCGTCAATATAATTTATTCAATTCAAATTCAATTAAGGAAATTGTTTTACTCCCTCCGTTCCACAATAACTAGGGCAGTTGTCAAAATATTTTGTTCCATTTTATGTGATATACTCCCCCTCCTTTTTTTTTTCTGCCGGAGAAAAAATAATCACACGCAGGGACGGTTGCAGGAATTTTGACACGAGGGTCAGAAATTTATCAATTTTTTTCCATATCACATATATATTTGAATATTCAATTCTATATATGTAATTATGGGGTAATAGATAAAAATAGGGGGTCAATACATAAAATAAGAGGGTCAATTTCACATATACGTGTGTTTATAAAAAAAATCTCCACTATTTATACATAATATTTTTATTTTAAGGGTTGGACGCACCCCCAACCATGAAGGTAGAGCCGCACCTGATCACACAGATTAAAAAAAGTGATCAATGTGTCTGAAATAGATTGTAAAATAACAAAAATACCCTTCATTCCTTGTGTATGGAAAAAAAAGTATCAAAATTTTGGGTTATTGAAACGAAGGATAAAGGAGGAAAAAAATAATAATTGACAGATAAATAAAAACAAAGTAAATTCTAAAAAATGACGGTTAAAAAAACGGATGGAGTGCTTGTTATATTAGCTTATTTTTTTAGAGATAATGTTGTTAGGATGTTTTCTTTCGGTTTATCTTTTACTTTTTTTATCCCTAAGTTATTTTGTTACTTCTTTTTAGATACCGTCCCTTTCCTTCTAGTTTCGTGATAAAGAGACGAATGCTTTGTTGGCAGTTGGATATTTTATTAGTGTATTGAAGTACTTTTGTATTCCTTTTTTTCGGGATTACGCTATTGATAATATCACTGCTAAGTGGGTAAGGTAAATTAGGGTGGGGTGGTGATGGAGTAGTGTACGTAGATGGTTAAGGTAAGGTACGTAGGGTGGTAGGGTAGGATGTGGTGAGATAAGGTAGGGTAGGATGAGGTGGTGGGTAAGGTAAGTTAGGGTGGGGTGGTGGGTAGGGTATGGGTGGGGTGAAATTTGGTAGGGTTAGGAAGGTGAGTGAAGAGGTAGGTTGGGGTGGTAGGGAAAGGTATGACAGGATGGGTAGATAGGTAGGGTGCGGTAGGGTGTTGTAATGTAGAGTAAAGCGAGGTGTTGGATATTGGTAGGTTGGTGATGTATAGTAAGGTAGGGTAGGGTGGGGTGAGGTGGTGTAAGTTACGTAGAGTACGATATACAAGGTAGGGTAGGGGGTAAGGTAAGTTGGTGTAGGGTAGGGTGAGGTAGGTGGCATAGTAGGTTGGGGTAGTGAGGTTGGGTGCGGTGAGGTGATTAGTAACGTCTGATATGTAAGGAATGGTGAGTAGATCATGGGTAGGGTAAAGTGGTGTGGTAAGGTAAAATGAGTAGTGGGGTAGGGCTACCCACTCCACCCTACCCCACCTTACCACACCCCACTCCACCTAACCCCACCCCTTTCCACTATTTTACGTTATGAACCTTATCATACCGACCCACTCATTCTTAAGGAAAGTTTTACAATACAACTGTTGTATAAAAGCTGTACCAAGCGACATTATTACAATCATTCATTTTTAACCTTTCACACTCGATAAAAGTGTACTACCTCCGATCCAAAATATAAGTCATCCTAGGAGTTTTCACACAGATTAAGGAAGTGGTTGAATGTCATTAATTTGAAGTTTAATGTCTAAAATACCCTTTGACTATCATTAATGCAATTGTTTTTAAGTAATGAAAATTTGTTTGATTCATAATAAATTAGGGGTAAGATAAAGAAAGAGCAATAAATGTTGCACTGGTAATGTAGAATGACTTATATTGTGATACAAGTAGAAAAGTGTAGGATGACTTATATTTTAGACAATAGGTAGTATTATATTAAAGAGAGTAAAAATAAATGGCTAATGTGTATCATTTAACCTTCATACAACAGTTGCACTATAAAATCTCTCCAATCTTAATCACTACCTTGCCTTACTCATCGGAATATGTTATCTTTTATATGATTTGTTTTATTTTATTCATTCACATTCCAAACATACTAATGAAATGAATTTATCCCATCAATTCTTATTGTTTTATTTAATTCCACGTAACCAAAATGCCATAAAACCAAAGTAAATTTCACGCGTATTTCTTTCCCTTGACGTGACCATGTATGTTAGAAGCATTTTTGTTCAACTTAGCAATAACTGGAGCAATAATAATTTCCAACTAATTCGTAGGGACAAAGGTAATTAATAATTGCCTAACTGTTTCACCATTTAATAATGGTTCCCTTCTCAATTTCCATAATTCTGCTGTAGGTAGGACATATAAAAATCACCCCCACAGTGGCACCCAATCCAGTTTCCTTTCCTTTATTAAAATTAAGTGTCTCCTTTAAAATTAGGAAACTACTAATGTGAATAAGTGACACTTTTCTTTTACTTTGTTTTTTGAGAGGAAACTTTTCCTTTACTTTTATGCTGTTGATTTCTCAAACTTAAAAAAAATGTTCAAAAAATAGAAAATGAAAAAAACCGATGATAAAGTAAATTTTTTTTATCATTATTAATTGCACATATTACATAATAAAAAATAAGTTCACACTTCATATTGATGTCGAAGGCAAAACATACATAACATGATTGCTTAGTATACAAAACACATAAAACAATACACTTGCAAAATACAAATAAGATGGAAACATTGAAGTTTAAATACTAACTTCTTCGACGGTTGCCAAAATTATTCCACAAATGCTCGATCAGATCAAGCCTAAGTTGGTTGTTACACTCAATAAGATATGTCATACCTATAATTACCGGAGACATAAAAAAACAAAGTTACCCATATTTCAATCAAAGTTTATCTTGCAGATTGATATAGTTTTAAATAAAAATAAATGAAATTACAAGAGATAAATTTTTACTACAAAATACGATATTCTTTTTGTAAACTTATACGATATTTTTTTAACAAGCATACGGATTTTTTTTAAAGGTCATACGACATTAAAATATCACTTTATTTATTCAAAATAAAAAAATATCACTTTATAAATATATAATATTTCATTTCGATTTTTGTGAACAAGTAAAAAAAGGAAGAAAAAAAAAGGGAAAATGTGTTGGTAGTTAAATTGGTTTGTTGAGATGTTGGAGAAAAATAATTTTGAGAAATGATATAGGGAGTATTATTGAAGTTGATTGTTTTATAGGTAGGGTGTTGAAAAGATGAATTTGAAACAAAAATAAAATAAATGGAAAAAAAAAAAAGGGACAAGTATGCCATGTCTCTCAAGTCAAAAAAGGGTGGTCACTCTTAATTCGCTTGCCATGTCTCTCAAGTCAAATCAACATAGGAAAAAAAGGGATAAGTATGCTAGTGAGGAACGAAACCTATTTTTAGAACGAAACCTATTTTTAGAAAATGTCAAATATCGAATGACATAGATTATATAGTTTTTTTTTTTTTGAGTTACAGATTATATAGTTTTAGTTCTATTTTTTTCATATGATAATGGTGTGGTGTATAATGCATATGATAAAAATATGTATAAACGTAATGATATGATACATATCATTTATAGGCCCGTCATGTCAATTGGCCTAGAGCCCCTCCAAAATGTTTATTATAAAGACCCCAAATTCTATTAAGCTAGTGATATTTGTTAGGTCCAAATTTGTAGTATGTATGTGACGAAGCGAAATCCGTCGGGTACAAAATTTGAGGTGTTTAATCTAAAGATGATTGGATTAAGGGTGTAAAACAAGAGAGTATGAATGAGGGAAGGATTTTTTGGGGGTATGATTTAAACTGAGCCTGAGATTTTCCCAAGTTGCCTACATATTCAAAGTATGAATTGGAATCAAGTTTGTCGTAGTTCTTATTAATGTTTATATAGGAGACATTTGTGTCCTAAGCCCTTCTTGGGCCGTGTCCATCATGGACCTTTCTTTCGTGTCTCACAAGTATAGTTAAACTGTAATTATACCTTGGGTTTAGGAGATAATGTAATGTCCCATATTGGAAAAGTAGTAGAATATTCACCCCATATAAGTGTAAGACATAAATGTCTTGTCAACTCGGGTTAGCCCTTTTAGACTAATCGATGACGGCAGTCTAAGCAGTTGATCGGACATTTATGACTCATTTAGCGCTACCAGGCCCGGGGTCTGGGGCGTTACAGATAATCTCGGCATTTAAGTGTTAAAGATCAGAGCCTTAATTGTTCGGAACTCTTCCTATAAGTATTATGATAATCGTGTGTTTACCCTTATGTGCTCTAACCGACCTGCGGCGAGCTGCCGAGGTCCGTATGACCGAGCTGGGGAGGTCTTGCCTCTATCTCGTCCTAACTGACCTGCTAACAACTTGAGCAGCTCCCTCCCTTGCAGGTGGAGATCAGCCCCTTAGGCCTCCAAAGGGACTTTAGGTCCTTAAAGTTAAGGTTCTAACCCTATTTCTACCGTGACACGTAGCGTGGTGAAATCTGGTATCGTCGGTATGAACCAAATTCTATTCATAATATTTAAAAAAAAGGTGTAACTCAAAATTTTGTTCTTTTTTCCTTCTAATTACATCACAACATCACGAGTGAAATAATGAACGATTTCATCATATGTTTGGTTGATTAAATGACAAGAACTACAAGTGTTTTGTTAGAATTTTAGCCACTAAAATGACAAAACAAATGTTCAAAGTGATATTTTTCGATAATGATTGTTAATGACCTAGAAAATTATAATGTATATACATGTGCATTTCTCTAAATTTAGATTTTCACCTAAATATTATTTTAGACCATTCTAAAAATAGTGTAGACAAAAGAAATATTTTTTTTGCCTCTAACAAGGATTCAACCTGGGTCACTTATCAAGTTATACCATAGTAATCACTATTATGACAATACCTTATTAGCATTTAAAAATACAATTTACATATATTATTGAGTCAAAATTTCACAGGGGCGTCCTTAAATTCATAGATTTTGGAGGCTGCAGGCACGTAACTCTCTTGGCTCCCAAGGCGACCTAATATATATATATATATATATATATATATATATATATATATATATATATATATATATGGCCTAGGCCCCGGATTACACTAGGATGCCTTAATAATCATTTGATACTGCTTTTGTATAATAGTTGTATATATCATAAGGTTTATCGTATTCTAATGATAGCATTTTTCTGAATTCATATAACCCGTTGCAACAAGTTTTATAATGTCCAATACATATATTGACTCCTAATAAACTTGATAGCCAACTAGTGTTAATCCAACTTTCATCGATAAAGTATTGATCGGTTGTACGATATTTGTGGACCTGCGGTCAAGGTCGTGTCCACATAGAGAATTTTAAGTCAAGTACCAAAGCAATCCGAACATTTAGTCTAGGCGAATCCATAAGTCGAAATGTGAATTTTAATAAACTAATTAATATAGAAACTTAACTAGATGATATAAAACGAACTAGAAGCTCGATTAATTAAAAACACGATAAATTGATTAACTAGAGATGATATGAAATGAAGTAGCCCAGGTGATGGATTAGATATAAATTCTCATAACAACTTGGAAACAAGTTTCACTAGTGAATTCCAACACATTAAATATGCAATTTCCCGTTTTAGCATCAATCAATCTCTCTCATGAATGACATGGGCGGACCCAATGCACTAAGGGAGCGGGACAATGTTTCACTCAGATCCGAAAAATGATGTAGTGGTGTATTTTTACTGTTAAATGATATAAAAATACTGTTGATGCCTCTATCGGATCATAATTCTTACTCCGGTGTTCCCGGTGAGAAAAATTTATGTATCCGCTGCTGCCCATAACTAAACATCATTATATCGATTAAAACCGGACGTTTACGTATTGAATCAGTATGAATTGGCCGGCCAAAGTAAATTGGAAAACACAACAAAACAATTCACGCGTATTACTTTCCCTTTGACGTGACAATGTAAATAAGCAGCTTTTGTGGTTCAACGTTACAAGTTAGCATTAACTTGGATCAATTATATTTCCCAACTAATTCGTAGAGACAAAGTTATTTGCTTGCTTAAATGTTCCACCAATTAACAGAGGTGCCTTAATTCGCTTGTCTTGTTTCTCAAGTCAAAAACAATAAAGGTAATAATAAAAAAAAAAAAGAATTATAAAAACTCCGCCTACAGGAAGCCTTAGTTCAATGTGGACGCTTCATTTAGTATTGAATGGGCTGCTGTTGGAGGGCTGATTCGAAACTGCCACGGAACGATCATCAAAAGTTTTTCTTGCTGTTTTGAAGGTGGTTTCGATGTTTCTGTTGGAGAACTTTTAGTTATCTATCATGCTCTAACATATGCGCTCACACGAGGATTCTTTACTGTCATTTTTTAGAAGACTCTTTGACAATCTATCATCGCCTTTTGGACCATTCAGTGGATTTTTTTAAAGTGTAAAACATAACTGAAGATTGACGCAGATTTTTACCGGCTTTTTTCTTTCCGTTTCTTTCTTTTTTGTCAAACGTTAGGGTAATGTAACCGTGCATTTCTCCTCCTTTTAAATTACTTCATATGTATCATAAATAATAAGAGTATTAATATTAATAATATTAATAATAAAAACAGAAACCGTGCTGTTTTTTTTTTTTTTTTTTTTTTTTTTTGGGAGAGAAGAGTGCTGCTTTTCACAAAAGTTGTTGGGAAAGGTTGTAACAAGAAATACCGTGTAGGTTGTGTAGGTGAACAATGTGCATGTAATGATGAGAGAAAACAGAAGAATAATTCTGAAATATTTGACGATACACAGTTTCCCGATATATATTTTTTTTTTCTTTCTGTTTTTTTGTTTTAAAGCGTCACGATGTAGGATATACACATTTACAATTTTTATGTATAAGGGTAGTATGATTCGCACACATCCGTTGTATGTTAGCGAATGAAACAACGGTCATTTGCACCCGTATCTATAGGCGGCTTTAGATAGGATGATTGGAGTGTATTTGACCCTCTTAGTATTTTTTTTTTTTGCTATGTATATTTGTATAGATAAATAGGAGGATATAGACAATTGACCCCCTTATTTTCAACGGTTGACCCACTATTTTGTTTATCCAATGTTATTGATCCTTCAAAATTTCTAAAAAAAGATAAAACTATCGCTCTATAATGGTGTTGCTCTCGATCCCTGACCTCCAACCCGGAATTCCTACAGCCGCCCATGCCCGTATCATTGCTCTATGTAAAAATAAGTTTAGTTTGTTTACCGGAGATGAGCTAGCAAATATGACAAAAGATTATTGATACTCTCACCGTCACAAAATATAAGTCATTTTTTTTTTGTCTAATAATATAAGCTATTCACAATGTCAAGACAACATTTATTAACATTTTTTTTCATCTTACCCCTAATTTATATTTATCCAATCACTTTTACTCATTCCGTTCTAAAATAACTGATTTATTTGTCAAAAACACGCTTATTAATTAAGGATGTGAGTTAATGCTTTAATTTGAATGCCAAAATGACTAAAAAACCCTTAGTCTATAGTTAATGTAATGTTGTATTTATTCTTTCACTCCTTAATAAATAATGATAGATGTAGGAAAAACACAATAAATATTGTATTGGAAATGTAATTGCCTCAGTTATTTCGGAACGGAGGGAGTATTTACATTTATGATAGTCAAATGATGTATTCCCTCCGTTCCAAAATAACCGATACAGTTGTCAAAAACACCCATATTATGGACGTGAGTTAATACTTTAATTTGAATGTCTGAATTACTAAAAAACTCTTAGTCTATAATTGATGCAATGTTGTATTTATTCCTCTCTCTCCTTAATAATAAAGGTAGATATAGATGAAAAAAACACAACAAATACTGAATTGAAAATGTTACTGACTCAGTTATTTTGAAACAAATGGAGTATTAGTTATTTTAGTTATACATTAATGATATTTACCCAAATTCTTAATTTACGTAAAGACTTTATAATGATTTATATTTTGTAACGGAAATACGTTGTTTGACTTACATGCCACCACACTTAGGATCCCTCTAGTGTAAACACTCGTGTAAAGCGTACGCCACCAAATCGTATTGATTTTTAGTAATAAAATTTTTACAGTCCATATCTCTATTATATTATAAACACATGGTGTAATAAATCCCCGTAATAATTACAAAAGGGCATCTGTAACGTAGAAAGCATTATAACGAAAAGAGATAAACAATAGCTAATCCAAATATGTGTTCTCATTTTTTTCACTAAACATATATCATATCTTCTCTCTTTTTTTTAATGAATTTTCATGATACACGCTCCATCATATGATTCACGTCATCCATCGTACATACAATGAATTTAATTCTTGTAAAAATGGACTACAAAACACGTGTAAAAGGGTTCACTTTATTACTAAAAGAAGAAGAAGAAGAAATTCCTTGTCAATCAGCTATGTTCATGTACCCCCCCTCCCCAAAAAAAAAAAAAAAAAAAAGAAAAAGTAAACATGAGGACACGATTACACGAAACGTGAAAATCGACGGATGAACCTTTAGTTTAATGAAATCACGGGCAACCTACTTGTTATGTTATTTTGATTTGATGTTGATATGTATAGTAATTCATGGTTTTCACATTTTCGGATGATCCAAAATTAAAGTAAATTAAAAGATGCCATACCAATTACCATCATCCCTTCAACTATTTATTGATTACCTAACTCCCTGTTTAGGCCTCCTAACTCCCCTAAATCATAGTATTGATTTTCCTTTTTTCTTTTTCTTTTTTTAAATTTTCAAAATCATGTGTTTTTATAACATTTTATATTATACGTAAGATATTGTATATAACGAGTATTTTTTTTATCGAGTCCAGAAATCCCTTAAAATATATATGCTTAAACTTGGGTTCGAGTCCGTTCGACCATGAATATAGTTGATCAAGATTGATTTGACTTGATTAAGATTGGCTTGACTTGTTAAAAAATACAAGAGATTATATGTTTTTAATATATTATGATAACAATACTAGTCAAGTTTTAAAATGTTCGAGTTCCACATTCAATAACCTTCAATAATTGTTTGAGTTCAACTTCAGTTTGATTAAATCATATATGAACGAGTACTTCACAAGTCGAATATCAAGCTGTTCGGATTGTTTACGCCCTTAATCGTAATAATAGTTTAGCCAAAATGCTTATACGAGTCAATGTATACTAAACCAACTCAATTTATATCTTTCACGTGGTGCTAAGGACAAGGCACTTATACATTTTTCTTTTAATAAGCAGCAATTTTATTAAAGATAGAATTATTTAAATAAAACTCACAAGCCAAGATTAATAGTTCAAACTACAAAATCATTTCAAATGTTTCCTTCCTAGATTAGAAGACGCTTATACGTATGTTTTTTAACTAAAACATTATGAGTTTTTTTTTTTTTTTTTTTTTTTTTTTTTTCCGATGCCTTGCCGTGTAGAACAGTTGCGCCAGGATCGTCTTCTTGAACCTGTATCGCTCATGGCAGATATCCTGGCCATTCGCTTCTGGCCAATGTAACAAGTACAAACATTATATGTCCTAAAAAAATAAAAATAAAAAAATAAAAATAATTTTGGTGGAGGTCACCGTTGCGTCACTCGTTGTGACAACCGTTGTGTCTCTATCATTACTCAATTAACATTTATAATGAATGGCAAACTGTTCACAGGCTGAGCAAAGGTTTCAATAAATGCTGTTGTTGTTGGCAGTTAACTTGCACTTTCTCATCAACCAAAAGAGACCCCTCCTCATCTCCTTATTCAACACAAAAATCAAAGACACCAGGAAAATTCAAGAGAAAATTCAAACCCATCAGGAAGTAAAAGGAAGGAGATGAACCCTGATCTCTGAATCATTTCCTTTCCCCCACAAAGTTTTCAAATTTCGGATCATCATATCAACATGCTCAGGCATATTTCATCGAGAAAATCTGGTAGAGTAATGGAACATCAAAACGACACCGCAAATGCAAATGTAAAAGCGGATTCAGGTAATTCTTGTATCACTAGTGATGAGAAGAAGAAGAAGGAGCAAAAGAATGAAAGAAGGAAAAAACGGGCGCTTTTATCGTGGAATGAATTGCCAGAATACATGAAAGACAATGAGTTTATTTTGAATTATTACAGGGCCGATTGGTCTATTAAAGAAGCTTTCTTTAGTTTGTTTCGTTGGCATAATGAAACACTCAACGTTTGGACGTACGTTTATCTAATTCAATTCAGCTCAATTTTATTTTTTTAATATTTTTTTTTGAAGTTTTCAAGCTTTGTTTATAATCATTTCTGATGATTTATAAGAAATAATTTCTGGGTTCATGTCCTCTTTTGCAGGCATTTACTTGGATTTGTTCTGTTTCTGGGATTGACAATTGCAAATGTAGTGCATTTCTCTCAGTTTGCAGATTTTGTCATCATTTTCACCAAGTAAGTTGTTCAGATAGTATCTTTTTGCTTTATCTTTTTAGTTTTTGTTAGATTTAAAAGGGTATTGTTTTAATGACTAGCTCTGCCATACTCTGTTTCAACTTCCATTATCTTTGAATAAGAAAACAACATTTAGGTACCAGTACTTCACATCACATGTATTGAAACATTACACGTTGTTTCGTTGAAAGTTTCAAAAGCCAATGCTAGACCATAAAATCAACTTTTAAAACGGCCAAATATGATAATCAACAGCATGAGAAAAGGTTAATTGTACATATGGTGGTGCTGTGCAGGTACATGATCCCATTAAAGACAACCGAAAATTTAGTGCAGGTACATAATGTATCTGCACACCACAAAAGCATGTCCTTTTTTCCAACAAATGTGGATCTATCTTAATAAGGCCATAGTGTTTGTTTAGTAGCATTAGGACAGCTATAAAAAAATTAAAGTAATAAAAAAAAAAAAAAAGAGGTAGCATGTGATGCATGGTTGGTTTCTTGTTGTACTACTACTAGTCAAGCTTTTTTTGACAATATTACCATTAATCTTTAGGGGGGGTTTACTTTTTGCAGTCTTTGTTGTTGGCCCATATTTTTTAATCTTGATGGGAATATTTCTTCATCTTTCTCTCTCCTTCTCTCTCTTTTGTCTGTTGAAATTATTGCTTTCCATCTCCCTAAGTTGTGATTATGTGTCGTAGTCTCATTGGTCCGATGCGGTGAGCATAAAATTTGCAGCTTATAATGCACGTTCTTTCAGTTCTTACTCTATTATGAATGGTGCAAATGTCTGTTGTTGTGACCTTTTGTTGCGGAACTAAAGCATTAGTCAAATCACAATCTCAACACACTAATCTTGATCTTAATTTGCCTATGATAATTAATTATGGATGATATTTTGGGAATTCTAGCATCTTGTTTGTGTGAATGTGTTTCCCATGTTAGCATTGTGAAGCATTTGATATCTAAAACTGCAGGCACTTCCCAACCAGTGGAGATGCAAATGTCTCAAACAACTCTGAAGATTTCTCCATGGTTAGACCCCTCACCTCACTAAGCCGAACGATTAAAAAAAATCCCGGTTTTCGAAACTGATTTTGATGTGATTCTTTCATATTGCAGGGTCTAACAAAACTCATAGACCTTAAACAGGATCCTCCATTGCCAATGGATCTAACATCTACAGAGACAACCTCGACAAGTTGGCCATTTTTCGTGTTTTTAGCCGGTTCGATGTTCTGTCTTCTCTCAAGCAGCATCTGCCACCTCTTCTATTGCCATTCGTCACGCTTAAACCTCATATTACTCCAAATGGACTATGTTGGAATAGCTGTCATGATCATCACCTCATTTTTTCCCCCAATTTATTACATCTTCCAATGTTCTCCACATTGGCAAATCGCTTATCTAACCGGAATCACACTCATGGGAGTCTGTACAGTCATTACATTGCTAACCCCTGTATTCTCAACAGGAAAGTATCGATCTTTTCGCGCTAAACTCTTCTTGTCAATGGGATTCTTTGGCCTAATCCCAGCAATACATGGCCTTGTAGTGAATTGGAACGATCCGCATCGCGATCTTATACTTGTCTATGAAGCAGTAATGGCAATATCATACATTACAGGGACAATGTTCTATGTTAGCAGGATCCCAGAAAGGTGGAGGCCTGGGTGGTTTGATCTTACAGGACATAGTCATCAAATATTTCATGTTTTTGTTATACTGGGAGCTTTGGCTCATTATGGAGCTGCTAAAATATTCCTAGAATACAGGAGTAAAAGATGGTGTTAATTAGTAGTAAGATTTATATCCCAAGATTGTTTGTAATATTAATAACTTATAAGACACACTCTTGTGTTGTTTGTATTTCACCATTTGTTGTACCACTCATTTATTATTATGAAATATTTTTTTATTGGAACAGATTTGGGAGTTGAACATCAAAAACTATAAACAGTATTCAATGTTTAAAAAAATCAATTTATTCAGATTGAAAAAAAAAAAAAAAAAAAAACATATATGCAGTGGAATTTCACCCTAATCTGCAACTTACATATTTTTACAAAATACATTTTCTTTATTCAAATTACAAGTTGTAATCTTCTCAAATAAAAATTAAAAAAAAAAAACTTTATTCTAATTATAATTTGTAAAAAATCTTCTTGAAAAATATACTATAGTAAAGATTACATTATACTCTCAGACAAGGCTCAAGAATTTAGCTTGGCAACAATAATTCACCTTTTATGGCTTTCGATTCTTTTTGAACAATTATGTCTATTTGTTGATCAAACCTTGTACAGTTTTACACAAGTTGATTCATTAAAGATCTGGTTTATTCCAGAAAAAAATATTTACCTTTTACTCTGGAAAAAAATATATAAAATAGAGAATAATGATAACTAAATTTGTGAAACAAAAAAATATATTTCCAATACAATCTAATGAATATTTCAACAGTAAATGAAAATGATTATCACAAAAAATGTGATTCATAAACAAACAAATCAGGAATGAGTCATGTGTATCAAATTCTATCTAGAAAAAGAAAAAGAAAAATATAAAGGCAATAGACAACAGAGCGAAGGGCACAGCATCAACCGCAACAATTGGAGCAGAGCTTTGTGAAGAAGGAGCTGACGGAGTAGATGATGAGGCCGTTGAACTGCCGGATGGTGAATTTGCGATAGAGGAAGAATGAGATGATGTTGTTGAAGAAGATGAAGATGGAGCGGGAGCGGGAGCAGATGGTGCAACACGAGGCTGTGGTGCTGAGGGAGCAGCAGTAGGAGCAGATACGTTAATAGCCAATTTCATACCCGCGCCACAATGACCCTGGATCGTGCAAATATAGTAGTGTTCTCCAGCTGAATTTAGTGTGATATATGTTGGCACACTGTTTGAAATAGAGATGGGAAATTGTGTGTTGCACGCGTCATATGCTGCCTTGCTCACCTCGGCAACATTGTGAAATCCGTCGAAGAAATTGAACACTGCATAATTCAGAACAGACTTCAATAAATAAAATAAAATAAAACTAAACTTGCACATAAAACAGATTTTACCAGATGTAGCCATTGTTCAAGAAGATGAAAGTAAAAAAACAGAATATATCAAGATCCAAAAACAAATCAAAAAAAAAAAAAAAGTTATTAACCTAAGGTGTCTCCGACGACAAAATGGTGTAGTGCAACCCAGTTTTTGTAAGAAACATCGCCAAGCGGAGGAATATCCCATTGAAGTTCGTCTCCAACATTGTATGTTGATGATGCATTTGCTCCATTGATCATCGATAAGCAAACCAAAAGGCAAATAATTAACCTCCAACTAATAATACTTTCCATAGTATTATATTGTGTTTTGCAGGTTGCCTCTGTTTCCTCCAGAATCAGAATCGAAAGGGTTTGATCGTGAGAAGGAGAGACTAGAGAGTTATGGGGTTTGTGGTGTTGTTGTTTGATCTCCATACATATATATATAGGGCAGCGATTTCAAACAATCCCTTATTCTTTAAGGAATTGAATATGTCCCCTTATTATCTACAGAGTCCGGGTTGAATTCCTAAAGATGATAGGAACATATTTAGTTTTAAAAAAAAATTACTTTTTCCACTTCTTTTCCTTTGTCATTTTAATTAATTAATTCCTTAAAAAAAAAAAAGGTGTTAGAGAATTGTGCTTTAATACAGCATCGTACAATTTAGATTTCCAAGCTAAAATTTGTGAATAGTTATTCCGTTAAAATATCGAACCATGTGTAATAATCCATATTGTATCAGATTAATTTGGTTCGTTTCCCTTATCATTTAAATATTATTTTTTTTGAGAAGACATTTAAATATATATTAATAGCGTGCTTAAAATGTATTAAAAAAAGGGTCAATTATTTAAAATGACTGATTTTCAACTTATTAGGGGTAATAGGACACTCTGAAATCTTAATTAATTATAAGGACATTCTAATTTTAAGAATGAAACTTATTTAGTTATAAGGACATTCTAATTTCAAGTGGATAAAGAGGAAGAAGGGAAAAAAGGAAGGAAGAGAAAAATTTATATTTTTTCGTCTTCTTTATTCTAAAATCAAATTTGATATTTTTCCGAATAAATTTAATAAATCAATTTTTTTCTTCATAAAAATCGACGTGGCGTATTGATCACCGTCATACATTGACCACCTACCCCGATGCATCGACCACCGGGATCCATTAACCACCCCGATGCATTGACCACCACGATTCATTGACTACCATGATGTATTGACCGCCGCGATCCATTGACAACCTCGATCAGTGACATCTCATTGTAACGATTTATGCAATGACGTCTCATTGTAGCGATTTATGCAGTGACTTCTTATTGTAGCGATCTATGCAGTGATGTCTTATTGTATCTAATTATACAATGACATGTTATTGTAACGATTTATGCATTGACGTGTTATTGTAGCGATTTATTCATACCTTTGGTTGTAAAATCTGCCTTTAAACCAAAAAAAAAAAAAAAGATATACAGTTATTTTACAAAGTTATCGAATATTTAAACCAACACTAATCAAATAAACCAAGATCAATCAAATATTTAAAGATAACAAAGAAATAAAGTTACTTTACAAAGTTATCAAATGTGTGTATCAAGTTGTATATGCGGTGACATCAATATCATTACATCAGTTATCTAATTGTAAATACAGTCATCAATGTCACTGCGTAAGTCATCAACGCCAATCGCATCATAAATCAATGTCACCGCGTAAGTCATCAATGTCACAACATAAGTCGTCAATGTCATCGCGTCGACATCAATGTCGCGCCACAAAGATAAGTCGCCAATCGCATCGATCGTCGACATCAATGTCCATGCGTATAAGTCGGCAATGTCATGCGATAAGCCTGGACCACCAAGATGATCATAGAGGCACTCTTGTCAATCTCTTGATGATGGTAACTCTTGCACACATAGCAAAACACACTCTGCACTAATAGGCGGCCAGATTAACTATCAACAAAGAACTCCAACCAAGAATCCACCAACCATAATTCTTGTAAGGACACCAGATTATCCCCACCATTAACCACAATCGATGAGAATATAGTGTGATCGGTCCACAAATAGCCATATACCCAAAAACAAGGTTGAAAGCTATCATGGTCCCGCCTTTTAACAATCGATAGCTCTTTTTCATAGTTGCAAGCCCATAAACCGGCTCAATCTGAAAACCACGCTAGCCAAATGCCACAAAGCACTTATATCGACCTGCAACCCAAGAAACAAGACAAAGACAACCATAAGAGAAAAGAAAAACAACCCCAAACTATGAGTATCCACAATATTATAAGCGACACTAAAACCCAAAAAGACTTAATTGTAAGCCACCATGGTGAGTGAACCCCATAAGAAGGTAATAAAGAGCCTCCTAGATCGAACTTGTGCTGCGAAAGCAAAAGGGACTATATCATCTATTATAAGCACCCAAATACACTTGTCAACTAATCAAGAAAACACAATCTATGAATGCTCAAATGTTTCTCTGAGACGTAATTGTGTCATCGCTTGACATCAATGTCACCGCGTAAGTCATCGGTGTCCTCGCATCGACATCAATGTCACTCCATCAAGTAGAATGTAAATCAGAAAAATAATTCTTACTTCGGTAGTTCTTGAGCTTACACTTCTTTGTCAAAATGCATATAAACACAAGGGAGACCGTAAGTAAACATCGAAAAGCTATTGACTTTGTAAACTTTATGAATGCAGGTACATGATTTACAAGTTTAAGAAGTCACATAATTCGTTTTACATCTCGGAAAATAAATCCGCAAAGAATAAGAACATCATTCTTGATTGATTACGGATTACCTACCCCATCCGTAAAGCGAAATGAGTTGTGCCGGGTTGAAGATTCCGGGTAAATGAGTTGCTTCACCCTTTAGAATATCAGCTACTTCAATGTATCTTTGTTGTTTTTGAATTTCGATGTAATCGCCTCTTTCACTTACCTCCGCCTCCGCCGCCGCCGCCGCCACAGCCTTCCTCTTCTCCCCTCTGCTTGAATCCTCCGTTCGATCTGGATCCTCTGCTTGATTTCGATGAGGTTGCAGAGACGAGAGAACAAATTGGAAATTGAAGCAGCTTGGTATCGTACAATGTCTTTGGAAATCTAGGAGAACAGAAAAAATAAATTAGAACGTCCTTATAACCGAATAAGTTTTTTGAGTGTCCTAAATAATCATTAAGTGTCTAGCGACGGCCTTATAACTAATAAACATATGTTTTTTTTTTTCAAGTATCAAATCATTTACATTTTCTCTTTTCTTATTTCTTTTTAACTACTTTTTTTTAATCTAGATCTCAAAAAATTACATCTTCTATATCGTTTGATATGATTGAATTGTTATTCACACATGGTTAAATGACTTATTTCAAAATTTAAGTACTCAACATGTCAATGGCACCAAAGGAGATCTCAAACGAAGAAAATGAATAACGATGTAAAAAACGATTCATGATGCAATGATATTAAATGAAGTATCAAAACGAAAAGCATGGAAAAATAAAACTTTTTACCATTTTTTAGGAGCTAAATCATATAAAAATTTAAAAATAATGGAAAGAAAAAGAAAACTCAAACGGTTGATACATTCACAGATTTTTTAAAATTTATTTTATACAGTCCTTGCTTTAGCCTTTGATAAATGAGCATGTTATAGTTTTTTTTTTTTTTTTTTTTGCTTCCCCCTGCTCATTATTTTATTTTTTTCTCAAACACATATCTCTCCTAAGGCATTAAAATTACTTGAAAATGATGATAAATTCACTCTATATACGTCCATTGTTCATTGATATGAGTATTATCATAATCAACCATGACGAAGATATGTTTTTTTTGTATCATTGCCTTTTATACATATGTTTTTTTTTTTTTGGTGGTTATTTTTTACCTTTTTCTTTGTACCCAGTACAGTGGTTTTATGGTGGTCCTGGACCAAGTAATTGGACCACCATGTCATCAATTTGAGAATACGTCATTGGTGGTTGATTTTTAAACATAAGGAACCACCAAAAATCCCTTAAATTCTATTGGCTTGGACCACCAAATAGGATTTGGTCCTGGACCATAGTAAAATTTGTGCATATAAGCAACAGAACCATCTTTGTTCCAAAAACTGTCGATATTTTATTGGAGTTATTGCGGGCCGGGCCGGGTGAGCCCAAATTGTGGAGTTGTTGTGGCCGGCCTTGCCAGCCCAAATGCTGGCAACATGCTATGAAGATTTACTATTATGGTCGTTGTAATTTATGGGAAGTTCATTCATGCTTAAAGCAAAAAGATGTATTTTTACTCAGGGGTAGATACACCCTTGCAAGTGGGGCACTAACCCTCTCGAATCCAAAAAATAACACTAATATGTATATTATGTATTTTTTCGGCCTTCATAAAATTTAAATTGCCCTTATCATCTATAATAATCAGATAATTTGACATAAAACTTTTATGATGTAAATAAAATTACATAGTTATTACCAAAATGATACATTTAAAACAAATATTAAAAAGATTTAAAATGTTGGTTTCCTTCCAAAACATTACTTGTGGTGTTTAAAATCTTTATTGATAGTAGTATAAGTGTTAATGTGTTCGGATTCTGCGATATATATTATTTGTTTTTTTTCATTTTATAACATAAAATGTATAGTGGTGTTTTATTTTGCGATATATAGTAGTTTTTAATGCGGATCCAAAAGGGCAGAAAAAACACTACCACCCAATTTTCCGATTGCAAAAAAAAATTCAGAAATATCACCCTCTCACCTAGGATTCTGCATCCGTCCCTGTTTTTACCTGATTGTTTATTATTAAAACATATAAAAATAAATATTGAGATATTTAGGGGTGAATGAGGGTTAAGGGTTTTGGGGTGGATAACGAGTTTATGGTTTAGCTTAGAACACGGGCGGGGAAGGGATTATTGCACGGGTTGAGGTGGGGATGGGGCGGTGTGTAACCCCGAACTTTTATAAAGGGTATTTTTGTCATTTGTGGACAAGTGATTTTTGAAGGTCATAAATCATCGAAAAATACGCGTTTGACCAGGATTCGGATTCTTTTAATTTAAAAAGATAATTATGTGGAGATATTATTAGGATCTGATAAGGTAAATAGCTAAAATTAGGATTTGATTGATTTTGGATTTATTTAGGTAATTAATAGGTTACTCGAAGAAAAATGATTACACACTATAAATATTAATTATGTCATGGGTGTTTTATATATTAAAAAAAAAGTAGGAGCCGGCAATTGCAAAAGAAGGACAGCAATGAAGTTCGCCACCGGAAAGAAAAAGAAAAGAAGGGAAAAAAAGATGGTCTGGTTACAATTCGGTACACCGTTTTTCAATTCGTTTCACGAGTAGTTTGCGGGTAAGTTTAAGTTATGTTATTTATTGTTTTTAAGAGTTTTAGTTTTAGATTCAAGGTTAAAGATTGTGCTTTAATAATTGGGGTTTATTCGGAATTGAAGCATGATCGAAAAAAGGGAATCGTTGTTAGATCTGTTGGTTGGTTGATAGATTCACGTAAGATTGCAAGAGTAGTTGTTGTTCGGCTCGTAGTTCGTCTTGTCTTTAAGGTAAGTAGTTTTTCTTATCAAAAGGTTCCATTTTTAGTTTAAAGTTTATGTCTTTAAGTTATTTTGGATATGTTTTATGTTAAACTTCACGAAACTGGACATGATTATGTGTAGCCGGGTATCTGTTGAACTGTGTTTTCAGAACATTATATAGTTTTCTAGTTACTTTACGGTAAACTGTGTTTCCAAAGCTTTAAACATGGTTGCTAGCTACTTATATGTAAGATGTTTAGGTGTTTTGGTAGCGAGTAGAGGAGACATGATGGAAGTTCGATGTTGTTATGGTCTTAGTATGTTCTCATAGGTTGGATAGGGTCTTAAACGTGAAATCTATGTGCTTTACGTGCTCTTAATTGTGTTAAGATAGTGTTTCGATGGTCTTAACAAAGGTATTATTCAAAGTCCCGTGTTGAGAGTGTCGTCAGCCGCAACATGGGTATTATTCAAAGTCCCGTGTTGAGAGTGTCGTCAGTCGTAACATGGGTATTATTCAAAGTCCCGTGTTGCGAGTATCGCCGGCTATAACATAGGTATTACTCAAAGTCCCGTGTTATAAGTATCATTAGTTACAACATGGGTATTATTCAAAGTCCCGTGTTGAAGTATCGTTAGTCATAGTAGTTGTGGTACATGCACCCAGAGCCTTTTGCTATGTATGTAAGGAACACGACAGTACAGACAAGACACGAACAATGTATGGGTTAGTAGCAACTTACGTAAGTTTGATCAGTACGACACGAACCTAGTAATCAAGTAAGTAGTGCAATTTAACAAGTACGTGCAAGATAAACGGAATATAGTTAATAGACATGATTTCTATACCGTGGAGGTGATGGTGGGATATGACTCTGCTTTTAGGTGGTGCACACAAATCTAAATAGAATTTTCTTTTGTACAGGTCATAGTGGCTACAAAGTTTATCAACTTAAAAAGTGAATAAAAAATTGTCAGAAAGGTGTAACTAACTCGTTAACAAGCACGTGGCCATAGCCAAAGCTCTTAGTGGTTTAAAATTGAGTAGACACTATATGTTATTGCTCTTAATATGTGACCAATCTTCATTGACTCTTTAAATCTGGAATACTACTGCTTTTCAATAATCCATTTAAAATCATTAAGTTTCTATTACATAAAAACACGATGATATCTTGCATGTTAAGATCAATTATTTAGAACAATCACTATCACTCAATTTACATCTCACAATTCGTATTGTTTATAACTTCTTATTATGCTACAATATATGATCAACTTCTTGAAATTTTAAGTAATCAAACAAATATCTCTTTTCATATGCACATTTTACTTCTCAAAAGATCTATATCAGGTGTTATAAACTCTCGTTAAAATAAGAACAAATCTAAATATGTGATATTTCAGGATGATTGTTTTCACAACACAATATATTAAAAGGATGATCATTAATAGAATCTGAAGAAGATAACGGTTCAAACAATTCAAAAGGAGTTTGGAAAATAAAAGATAAAGCACAAATTGAAGATAAAGAAGAAAAGGAGGAGACTTATCTGATTGAAAGAAGCAGCAGCCATAACTCTTCACAGCTCCGCAAAACCTTCGAATGAGAGTCCTGGAAGACGCAGACATCAAGATTAGGGATTTGAATAATAATTATCCCCAAATGTTTTGAAAATATCTTTTCTATTTATTTATTTATCCCTTTATGTATTTATATTTATCAGAAAGACTGCGTATGGTGTATAAATACAGCAGGTCATGCATTGTAAATTTCAAGCATTGAGTGAAATACAAAAACTCTTATTTATTAAATTTCTTTATGGTATTGGAGCCTTAATCTCGTGAATATCTTTTTCTTCTTCAAATGGCAAAAGAACCAGCTCTCACGATTCAACAATTTCACCAATGCTCAAGTCTTATCTCAATTAAACTCAATCTCACAAACTATTTATTATGGCGATCCCAAGTTATCCCTTTGATCAAAAGTCTTGGTGTCCATCATCACATTACATCAATGGAGAAGCTTGCGGAAAATACCAAAAACACAGCAGGAGAAGATATTGACAACCCAGATCTTCCAGTTTGGACTGTCAATGATGGATTGCTGGTATCATGGCTGCTAGGAACCATGAAGGAGGAGATTGTGAGTATGATCTGTGAAGAAGAGGCCACAGCTCATCAAATCGAGAAAGCCTTGGATGATCATCTTTTACCACACAGTTGAGAAAGAAGGTAACTTAAATAACTTACTAATGGGACTCAAAAAAGGTAACAAATCTGTTGAAGAATACTTGAAAGAATTTAAAGCTATCTGTGATAATTTAGTTGCTATCAAGAAACCTGTGTCTGATGTGGACAAGGTGTTTCAGTTCTCCCATGGCCTTGGTAATGAATATATGAATTTCAGGTCTGCAATGCTTACAAAACCCTCATACCCCTCTTTTAGTCAACTAATTACAGCCTTACAAGGTTATGATCAAACCATTAAGGCACAACAGGCTGGGCAGAAACAAATAGCAGATCAAACTCAAGCTTACCTCACTCAAAGAGGCAGAGGAAGAGGCAGAAGAGGAGGAGGATGAAACTTTAACTCAAGAGGTCGTGGCTTTGCACCAGCAGGAAGAACCACAGAACCAAAATCCAAACCGCAAGAGATTGGTGCAAAAGGAACTGATTCCAAACCTAGTGGGCAATCAAATAACTCAGCTCCTAAGATGACATGCCAAATATGTAGCAGATTTAATCATACAGCACCGGAGTGTTGCTACAGGTTTGATTATACCTATCAATCAGAAGATGTTCCTAAGGCATTGGCAGCCATGAATATCACTGATAATTATGATCCAGCCTTCTATGCAGACACTGGGGCCACTGCTCATATGACACATGATGAAGGTAATCTTTATACAAAAAGAAAATATTCTGGTAAAGATAAGATTTATGTGTGGAATGGAACCGGATTAGATATTACTCACACAGGAGATGCATATGTTGGAAATCTAGAGCTTAAAGATGTAGAAAATATTCTGGTAAAGATAAGATTTATGTGGCAAATGGAACCGGATTAGATATAACTCACACATGAGATGCATATGTGGAAATCTAAAGCTCAAAGATGTACTAGTTGTCCCATCATTAACTAAGAACTTAATGTCTATTGGCAAATTTGCTTATGATAACAACTGTGTCTTTAAATTTAGTGACTCTGGTTTGTGATTAAGGATCAAAGTCAGCAGATAATAGCTCAGGGACATAAAAAGGGGAGATTGTATGTAGTAGATGATGGTCTGGAACAAGCTCTGAGTGCTGTGAAGTCAGGAAAGGCACCTGCTGCTGTTTGGCATAAGAGACTTGGACACCCTCATGCAAAATTAGTTTCTGTTTTGAATAAAAACTCTCTTATTGATGTTAGTAATTGGTTTCATCAATCTAGGGTTTGTGCTAGTTGCCAAATGGGCAAAAGTTGTAAACTTCCATTTACAGAAGTAATAAAATAATTGTTTTTCCACTAGAAAATGTTCATTGTGATCTATGGGGACCTGCACCCATAACATCAAATCAGGGATCGTTATTATGCTATTCATTGGTGATTTTTCTTGATTTTCATGGCTATACACACTTAAAAGAAAATCGGACTTTTATGACTTCTTTTTGAGGTTTCAAAAAATGGCTGAAAATCAATTAAATCATAATATTAGAACTTTCGAGTGTGATGGTGGAGGAGAGTTTAAATTAAGTGCATTCCAAGAGCATCTTTCAAACTGTGGAATCACTTTGCAGGTGTCATGTCCCACACTTGATCCAGTTGATAACATTGAACAAGAGCAGATCAATGTGGAAGAAGACTTAAATGAAGAAAATCAGATTCCAGTAGTTGATGCAGAAGCAGTGGTTCCCCCTGAACCAGAAATCCAAGAGGAACCACAGGCACCTCAACACAAAAGACCAACAAGCTATAAAAGAATGCCATCTTATCTCCAAGATTATGCCCAAGAATCAGCAAATCAGGCCATTATACCTGAACCAAAAACCATCAAGACAGCTCTAAAACAACCTCAATGGGTTCAGGCAATGCAAGAGGAGTTAACAACTCTAAAAGAAAATGATACTTGGATTTTGGTTCCTAGACCTACTAACACTAATGTAGTAGGCTCAAAATGGGTGTTTAGAGTGAAGACTAAAGAGGATGGTAGCCTTGAGAGATACAAAGCAAGGCTAGTTGCTCAGGGATACACTCAGCTGTTGAAATAGTGTCCTAAACCCAATCGGGTTGGACCCGATCCGACCGGGTCGGATCATTCTACTATTTATTTATGTTCATACATATGATAAATGTCTTTAATGTTATTATATATTCTGTTTATCTATATGAACTAATTTGTGATTGTATATATGATAACGTCCCTAGTGTCAAACTGTAAGAGAAAGATCATAATAATGATTATGGTTGATGAGATCTCGACTCACTTTAAAAGGTTTGATACTAAATGTCTCTAGTCGTATGTGCTATTAAACAGGACATTAATAGTACGATTAGACTAGCACGTATTGGATGTCTTCTATCTTATTGAAGGTAGATGTAGATCTCGTCTATCAAAGTGTAGAGACACTTGGACTGTACGTGGACGTGTATTAGAGAATGCGTATGTTAGACTGACCCACTTACTTTATTAAGTGTCACACTATGTGGCGGTTGTGTAATTATCCTAAGACCGGAGTCTTCAAGACATCGCGGTGTGAATTGTCATACTTTGACACTATTGAGGTTTCCCCTATCCATGGGGCGATCATGTGGTAGTGATTGGATGTGATACTGAAGCATGCGTAGGATTCATGTTGCTCGTCCGGAAATCGCGTATCCTATTATTAAGAGTAAATATCCGAAAGGGCCTTCTTATAAGGAATGTCTTATTCTCGAAAGTCTTTGCAAAGCGGAAGTAATATGTTACTTTGAGAGAGTAGGATATCCAGATTATAAGATACGGTCGTTGATGTTGGACACTCGATGTACGACCGTATGGATATTGTAACAGCGATGGGATTCTATTTACACGTAACTGTTTCACATGAAAAGTAGTAGTCATAGCATTTGACTCTTCCGATGATTGGGGGTCATGGACGTGTTGCTAGACGCTATCCATGATCATTAGGTATGAAGGGAATTTTCGTAATTGCACTTTGTGCCTACGGACAATATATTCGGAAGTCTATCGAGTCACACACATAAAAACATCTAGCCGTATTAAAATGCGGTTATAGTGATAACCAAATAAGGAAATTTTATCTCAACTATAAAGTGTTATAGTGATAAATTAATATGGTGGTAGTTATTTATTATGAATAAATTAAATACAAGATATTAATTATGTTGATTAATTAAGTATACATATAATGTATATATCTGTAGAAATTATTTGTATATATTGATACACATGTATTTTGCATATTAATCAACTATAGTATTATATTAATTAAAAGAGTATTCCGGATGCCAATTTATGGCTATGGGGCGCAGATACTAGTGTATAAGATACACTTGAATTGTGTAATTTAATTAATAGTATTACCATATATTAATATTAGATATTAATAGTTTTATGGAAAATAGATTTATGGTAATGAGATAAAGATATTCAATATTAGATATTGACAATATCTTGGAAATATTTAATATGAGATATTAAATTAAATGAGATAAATCAATCAAAGATAATTTTCTTATTTTATTAGGAAAATGTTTTCTTTCTCCTCAATCTACTAGGAAGCTTCTCCCAATCAGTTTGGGACTAATATGGGGTGCACCATCTACTATAAATAAGAGGTGAGTGTCAAGCTCTTTTGTACCATAACAATTAGACGAGTTCTAATTTACTAGAAAAATATGAGAGCTTCCTAGAGAGAGTTTTTGAGAGAGAGAAAAGGTCGGTCTAGCAACCGAGTTTTTCTGGTAGCAATCCGTGATGGGATTCCGGCGGCCTGTTCGTGTGGATCACCGGTAGAGGCCGAACACTTAGGCGGCTTCGTGCAGAAACTAAAACCGTATACAAAGCATCGATCCAATTAGATCAACCAAGGTATTCTCTTGTCAACTTCTTTTATGCTTGTTGCTTAAACGAAGTCGGTCTTGGGTCAAAAGAAAATAAATTTTAAATTACGCTTCGTTCCCAAGTATATTTCCTAACATCAGCAACCTGGAGTAGACTTTGAGGAAACTTTTAGTCCTGTTATCAAGCCAACCACAATCAGACTGATACTCTCTTTGGCAGTTTCATATGGATGGACAATGAGGCAGTTAGATGTGAAAAATGCATTCTTGCATGGAAGACTTAGAGAGGTGGTTTACATGGAGCAACCACCTGGTTTTCAAGATCCAACAAGGCCAGATTATGTGTATTTACTGCAAAGATCACTATATGGGCTCAAACAAGCCCCAAGGGCCTGGTTTGATAGACTCTCACAGTGTCTCTTACAATTAAATTTTCATTGCAGTAGAGCGGATTCTTCCATGTTTGTGTTTAAGGAACAAGGCACTATTGTGATCATGTTGATCTATGTAGTTGATATTACCATCACAGGGAATAGTCCACAGTTCATCTCTAGCCTCACTATGAAACTTGGACAGGAGTTTTCTCTAAAGGATCTAGGAAACCTGAGCTATTTTCTAGGAATAGAAATCAAACCAACTGGCATGGTTCTCACTCAACTGAAATACACTCAGTCCTTGCTTAACAGAACTCATATGCTCACATGCAGTCCTATTGGAACTCCTACAACATTAAAGGCACAAGATAAGCCTACTGATTCTGACCCTTTTAATGCATTCACATATAGGAGTATTGTAGGGGCCCAACAATATCTGACCTTTACAAGCCCAGACATTACTCATGCTGTAAACTGATGAGAGTCAACTCGACTTTATTTTCCTACGTGTTTTATACCATGTTTCGATTTGTTTTACTTAATTCCGGACACTTTTGGCTTGGTTTTGACACATATTGCACCGTTTTGATATTTACGAGATCCAGACATATAATCCGGGATTCCCTATCTTTTTCGGGGTTTTTGTTTTGCACTCTCGATCACCCTAGTGTCCTGTAGGGGTTATGTATGGTATTTGTTGTGATTTTGTCTAGGAATTAGGTGTTCGGCATATCCGGAAGACGAGATACGGGGATTGGAGTGTGTGCCCGAAGCTTAGCCTGCAGCTAGTTTACTAAATGGATAAGTATCGGCAAAAATACATGACAGGATCAATGGATGTTTCTATAATGCCACGTGTAATATGTCGTTTCTTTATTAGATTGTACCAAGATAGATTTCTATCCGGATACTTACAGTAGCCTATGCCACCACGTGGCCATGGATAAGATCACAAGTCCTTAAGTCGGCAATAGTCTAAATATATAAAAATATATAGAACTCTTAGCAACGATTGAAAGAAAAGAACAACTTTCCATAAATATATTATAATTACATATCATCATCTATATATAAAAGGAAAGCCTGCAACTCGACTTTCACTAACTTTTCACCATTAGAATAGATCTAAGCTTGGTTGAACATTTATTTTTGTTACAAATGCTCGGATCGTTGTGAATTATATATATATAAAGTTGGTTTTCCCGGATTCGAAGTTTCTTCCGGTTTTCATATAAATAGGTACTTATAATCTTAATTTCTTGTTTGTATGTTTATGTCCTTCAATGAATTCTTGTGTTTTTGTAGTTAGAATGAGTAGCTAATCGTTATATAGCCGAGTTATGCGATAATCACCGAAATCAAACCACAGTTTGTTGATTGAGGTGTTCTTGATATTTTGATTGTTGATTCTCGATGCTACCGTAGTTCTAGAACTTATTCTTAAACACATTTATTGAATTGACCATTTGATAATCATATTACACGTATCGTCTTTATATATTTATTTTGCGAGAGGATACGGGAACCGGGGTTCTAGGATCACCTTGTAAAACCGACTGAGTTGTTTAGATTCGGTTTCGTGTGTGAGGTTAATATCGACTTGTTGAGCGTTTCATTGAACGTAGACCGTGTTAGGTAAGTTAAATCCGGTCAGCGGACTGTTGAACTTGACATAGGAGGGTAGATTATTGAAATAATGTCTATTCACAGAATTAGGAAACGACACCCTTCAAGTGACATCGAGAACGTTTAGGTAAGTCAAAAACACCTCCGGACATAGCTAGGGTTTGGTAAGTAGTTGACTGGAACATCACTCGGCTAATTGTTTAAAACTCCCGTTTTAATTGAGTCGTTATAGAAATAGTTTTGTTAGTTTAATAACCTTCCTGAAAATTGTGTTGATCTGAACTAGAGATGACATTAGCTTTGGTACTTCACTAGATTCCCTGTGGGATTACGACCTTGCTCGCTAGTTTTATACAACAACCGACTCAGTACTCTGCCGATCAAAGTTGGTTTACTATAAAACGGCCATCAAGTTTTCTGGCGCCGTTGCCGGGGAATCAAGTTGATATCTATGAGATAGTTGAATTATTAGGATTAGGTCTTTTTTTTATTTTTCTTGTTATTGTTATTTGTTTTCTTTTTTGTTGTTGTGATCACACCACATACTCTGGTAGTGGTAGTGACAAGATACCGTGATTGTGTTCGTGTTGTTTCCCTGATTTACAGTTAATGGATCCATACCTTATACATTCGGATGTTACAATTTCGGTGCCATGGGTTACGGAACACAACCTTATTACAAGTTCAACCCATACACCGCATCATATGGAAACGAGTGGAGGAATGCCCCAAGTTACTCTGATCAACAACTCGATACTTCTCCACCTCCGGATTTAATTAGAGACCTTACTGGAGCAAAAGATGACTCTTGAACAAACCGTTGAACAATTGAGTAAGGTGGTTCAAGACAGCATCAAAGAGTTTCGAAATGGCATGACTACAATGCAAGCAGCGATACGAAACTTGGAGCATCAAGTAGAGCAACTGATCGAGAGGGAGGAGGCTGAGAGGAGAGCACGATAAAGTATGATTAAAGTCACCCCCGAGGAATGCTTCGAGGATGGTAAGACTTTTGTATCTATTGAATCATCTACTCCATCTTTGTTTAGCCCTATTTCTATAAATGCAGGGGTGTGCTGGATATACAGAAACCCGAATCCGGATCCGATCCATAATTGGATTGTCAGATTTGATTCACAGCACCGATCGAGACACTCGATCTTGCACAGCGGAAGCTACGTATAAATTCGCATGCGATTTTACTACGATATGATCCATATAAATAATTAATACAACTATGAGAAGGTTGAAGGTTTACCTAATTGAAGAGGAATAGTAAATCGACAGAGATGGAGAAGCCGCAGTCTTCCGGTTTGTATCTCCTAGCGACGACTGGTGGACGTCGATCCTCGCCGTAGAATCTCCTCGAATATGCTCAAGAAAAACCTTAGGTTTTTCTCCTCCTAATGGCTAGAATAAGAAACTAATTTTTCTCTTCTATTTTAGTTGAATGTGGCGCAATTTTTCATATATTTTGTGCTAGGAGTAACTCTCTTTATATAGGAAAATAACTAGTCAATAGAGAGTTATCATTTTCACACCACAATTACATATTCCCATAAGGAAAAGATATTTGCCATAAGATAAGAGATAATTCTCAAAAAAATCAATCTCTTATCTATTTCCATTAATTATCTAACAAATAAATAATTAGTTAATTACACATGTGACATAATCTAGGAAAATATCTTTTCCTAATTTATCCACATTGGGGCGCCACTTTTAAGCCATTATTTTAATATAAAATATCTTTTCTATTTTATATATTATTTACTAAATAAATAATATTGCATATCCATTAATAGACCAACTATTTAATTTATTTTCGAAGTTCCAAAAAACGAGAAAACACTCGCGTGTTATGAGCCAATCTGGGGACCATGGACCTATAACCAGTAGCTACAATAAATTGAATAAAATATTCATCGAACAAAATATTTCTACTCAACTTATTAATTCCGGAATTACGCCACCATAAATCCGAAACTGAACTCTATCGATTACAGATATAACTTATTCTCAAAATATCGAGTCGATAAGTGTCCATTGATATAATCATCACATACAGACTAACCCTCCATAGACTATCCATAATGAAGCGGGATTATTTCCGTAAACCTTCTTCAATACATCTTATCAATATTTACAATTAACCCACTACTGATCAATTAGTTCATAACCAATATGAACTCCACGGATCGATCAGTTTCTAGGATTAACAAATAAGGAGATTGTCTTTCTACCTCCCACGGGAAGGAATGGATTCCGTATTCTGTGAGACACACACTTCTCCTCATTCTAGAATAGTGTCAACGTGAAAGTGATTCAGACCGCGCCTCTTAGCGATCCTTAACGAACACATCAAACCCTATCTTGAAACAAGCAGGAGTCTGTAATCACTTCAGGATTAAGGTTAATCCATATATGATCATCTTGTGATTTAATAAGATTTCTCAATCACGGAATTATATGAGAAATGTAGATTAAATCAGTTCAGTCCTATATGACTACATCATATATAAATGCCCCACTTAGACAACTAATGTCGACGGTCCGGATAAGACGGTCACACCATAAAGTGTTCTGGGCGTATTAATGGTGGTTTAATCAATAGACCTCATACTTTGATTAAGTTCACCACGGACTAATGTTTCAAGTGTATCACCATAAACTCAATCCTCATGTGTGACACACACTAAGTTATATGGCTACGTATGATACGACTTGGGGTTTTCAGTAGTGTATTAAATATAAGCACAAATCAAATAATAAGATGAAATAAAATATGTCATTTATTAAACAAAAACAATTACACAAATTGTCTTTCGGGCCCTACTTCCAACAGTGTGCACCCTATTGAGTTCGTTGTGAATATTGAGCATACTTGTAATTACTTGGTGTTAGAGTCGTTATTAGTCGGTATATGTTTTAGTTCAGGGAAAGTGAGTTCGTTGTTCTGTGCAATGGACTCGTTGAACCAATTGTGGTGGTGGGGATTGAGCCCCATATTTCTCGTATTTCATTTTCAGGGGGTGCTCAATTCCTACGATTTTTGTAGGGAGATGCAACGGTTTTCTCTTTTTTGGTATAGCTATCTTTGACATAGTTCGGGGTAGCAAGTTGAGTTGAGGACTCTAAGCTCATAATGTGTTTTTATTGCTTTTCTTTCCCCTCATGTTTCACTATGTTTCTTTAATGTGTATTATGATACTTTGGGTAAGTTTTGATGTTATATAACCCAAATCAGGGGGCTAGTGTGGTGTTTTTGGTGTTTTGGTTTTTGATAAGTTGTGGTGATCCGTTTAGTTTTGATTCCTTATCTCCATGCCTGTGTATTCTTGGATGTTGTGTTGCTTATCAATATTAGTACAAGTACCTTGGGAGGACATTTACGGATGCCACATAATCGTACTCACGCCCTTCTTTTCCGGTTGTAAGCTAACTATTCTACCCTTATCATTCATGTTTCGTTATAAAGTAGGAGGTGGGGGCTAGCTAGGCTAGCTAGCCAATGTTCCGGTTTTAATTTTTACGAGTCGTACCTTAGTTTTTAATCTCCTTTTAGTGAAATTTCAGGAAAATTTTCAAATTTTTATAGTTTCGATATTGTTTATTGTGTTACGAGCCTTCGTATCCCATAGAGTGACATGTGTTAATTACTCAAATGCATTCTACTTTGTAGTTTCGATCGTGTGTTGAAAATTGAAATAATTTCATGTAATAACTTCGACGTCATAATTACTAGACAAATGAACAATTATTGTTGTCGTATGACCCGGTTACCTATAACTTATATTACTAACTTCGAGGCGAAATAGAAAGGTCATCGTTTTTAGGTACGGGATGACGGTTTTTTGGCATTTATTTTGACCCGATCAGAGCCAAAGGCCAACCTAAACGATTAATCCATAGTTACCCCTCTAAGCCTGTTGTAGGGTGGTTAGACCACCACCCGAACTAGCCTTTCGTGTTACTAACCCGTAAAAATCGATGTCCCTAACTTTATTTCGGTCTACGTATCCTTGATCACCTTGCATTTGAGCTTTTTAGTTCTGCACATTTCTTCGACGATGTTGCGAGGTGTTGTTGAGACGTGATTGCGCTATGACATTGTGATTTACGAGTTATTCGGGGAGAGAAATGTAACAATGTGCCGGTTATGACTATTGATCAAATATTTGATGTATAGTGTCAAATTTATATATATGCTTCTGTATAACTTTTCTCAAAAAAAAGAGAAAAAAAATCAAAATAAGAAAATACAAAAACAAAGTATATGGTATCTTAGTTAAAGTCCAAAAATGGACTAAAATGTTGTATAATAGAAAAAAAAAATGCGAAGTGGGAGATAGGGTTTGGATTTCCGGATTGTAAATAGTCGGAAGATTGAAGACAAAGTTAGAACCGAGTTCGTGTTTATATTTCTCGGTTAAAGCTCTTTTGCACCGTCTCTTTCTATTTTTATCGTAAATATCCTTTCATTAGCCCCGAACCCTAGCCTAACAATATAACCATTCAAGTCCTGCTCGGCTGTACTAGACGGCGATAGACCTCGATTAGTGGAGATGTTTACGACGTAAAAGCCTATGGTGTAACACTGGTACGTTACGTGTCTATAATCCGAACTGGTGGTTAGTAGTTAATGTCGAAGAAGCTATTTTCACACACATACACACACCTTCATTATTCAACACAAGGTAGAACCAAATTTAATGTATTCGTGTTTTTACTATTGCCTTACCTCTATGATACGGGAGACTCGTTATACAGTGATAGTGTTGACTCTATTTTTATTTGAAACGCTTGGTTTTGCTCGGGGGCGAGCAAACACTAGGTAGGGGGTAGTTGATGAGAGTCAACTCGACTTTGTTTTCCTACGTGTTTTATATCCCGTTTTGACTTGTTTTACTTAATTCCGGACACTTTAGTCTTGGTTTTGACACATATTGCACCGTTTTGATATTTACGAGATCCGGACATATAATCCGGGATTCCCGATCTTTTTCGGTGTTTTGTTTTGCACTCTCGGTCACCCTAGTGTCCTGTAGAGGATACGTATGGTATTGTTGTGATTTTTTCCAAGAATTAGGTGTTCGGCATGTCCGGAAGGCGAGATACGGGGATTGGAGCGTGTGCCCGAAGCTTAGCCTGCAGCTAGTTTACTAAATGGATAAGTATCGGCGTAAATACATGACATGATCAACGGATGTTTCTATAAAGCCACGTGTAATATGTCGTATCTTTATTAGACTGTACCACGATAGATTTCTATCCGGATACTTACGGTAGCCTATGCCACCACGTGGCCATGGATAAGATCACAAGTACTTAAGTCGGCAATAGTCTAAATATATAAATATATAGAACTCTTAGCAACGAAGGAAAGAAAAGAACAATGTTTAGGGTGATTTTATGCGATTTATAACGTTATATTTTATAATGATTTCCTCCATATTCATATAATTTGCATAGAAATTAAGGGTTTAATCGAATTATTGAGCAAATGAGTTTTAAAAGTATTTTAGTGTAAAGTTGAGCTAATTTCATGATTTTTTTGGTAATTATCTATGGTTTTACACTTTGCATGTCTTTGTGGTTTTGTAGGTCATAAACATGTCATAATTGGAGATTTAAGGGAAGGAGGAAGATGCAAGTTGAGGATTGGAATGAAGATTTGAAGAATCAAACGAGCGTTCACTACCCATGCAGCCTGGACTGGCGTCTGAAGTATTGAACTGGCGTCCAGGGTGGACGGACGTCTGAAGATATGGACGAGCGTCCAGGAGAGGAAACTTGATTCAGAGTTTTGAAGATTTCAGTGGACGAGCGACGTCTCATTTTACATAGAACGGGCGTTTGAGAAGACTCGGCCCGACTCGAAGAATTTACACCAACTGGACGGGCGTCCAGAAGGAGTGGACGGGCGTCCGTCCGCCGCCATGCTGAAACCGACTTACTTTTTCTATATATAGCCGCATTATTTCAACCCTAATATCATCATATACACATTACAGCAGCCGCAGAAAACCCTAAATTCTGAAGCCGAGTTGTGCTCGGTCGGCCAAGCTTTGGTGCTTGGTCGACCGAGGATTAGATTAGTTGTTTTATTTATTTTGTTTCGTTTGCCTTCCGGATCATGAGGATGGCTGGAAGCTGATCAAACTTGGGGCAAGCATGTGAAACTTTTCTGCAGCGTTTTTATTTCTCCCTTTGGATGATTTTGTGAGTTTTAATTAAAGTTGTTTCTTTTCTATGCTTATGTGTTATGCAATTTAAATCGAGAGATGTTTTGCTATTGATGTTTACTATGTGACGAGTCGGGTGTAAACTGAGATCACCATAGGAAAGATTGGATCTTTAACCTATAAGTAACGAGAGTTGATTAGGTTGAATATCTAGGTTGCTAGATTGAATAAATCTTACACCTCTAAATTGAAAGTGTTAATCTTTAAGATCGAAAGATAAAAGATTGATAGATTTAATTACCTAAGAGATTGAGAATTCATTACCTTTGTTAGGTGAATCACAAGTTTAATTAAATCATCATAAGATAACCTTAGAAAGAAAGCGAGGTTGCATGACGGTGGATCATTCATTGTTCTTTTGTTGAATCATCATAGTCATTGTCATGGTTTTACTAGTTTTATTTATTTTCTTAGTTTGTAGTTTAGATTTATTTTTCGCAACGATCTTTCCGGCTTTGGGTGACAATCCTCTCATCCGGGTTTACTTTTCGTTTTGTTATTTTAGGTTTTAATAATAATGGTATCAATCTTAGGAAAATTAATGAACTAGATAACGACGATTCCCTGTGACTCGACTCCGGTTGTAGCTACTATACTACGATCCCTGCATTTGGGGTAAACCGGATTATTTTTATTACTTGTTTATTTTTGCTTAGATAAATCCGAGACAAACAACTTTCCATAAATATATTATTATTACCTATCATCATCTACATATAAAAGGAAAGCCTGCAACTCGACATTCACTAACTTTTCACCATTAGAATAGATCTAAGCTTGGTTGAACATTTATTTTTGTAACAAATGCTCAGATCGTTGTGAATTTTATATATGAAGTTGGTTTTCCCGGATTCGAAGTTTCATCACAAGTATACAAGAAAAAATCAAGATCATCACATGCATAAGAGCCATATGTTGCATTTACATACTACTAGTTAGTTGGTTTCGTAAATCTATGTTTTTTTTATAGAAATGACATGAGTAATCATTTCTTGATGTAACTTAATTATCATATATGTTGATGTTAAAGTTGTTTATCATATATGTTCCATTGTGATTGAATGTGTTATTTGAAAATACACAAGTATTTTGGGTGTTAATGTGATTACGTTATTGTCCAAATGATTTTTAGTTTACGGTTTGTTTCCATTTTAATCCATAAAGGAATATTGGGTGTCGGTGTTGTTGTAAAGCTTGCCGAGTCCATGATTTTTGTCTAATCCCACACTGCTATTGTTAATGGTAATGGTAATGGAAATGACGTTATTGATACTGTGTTAGTGTAAACGCTGCGATTAAATACGGATTTCAATAACTACGTCGAAAGGGTATCGTATGGAATCTCAAAATGAAGAGAAAAAAAAATGACCTTTGGTGAAAGAATTTTGAAGATCGGTGTTCTAAATCAAAAGTTATGGTCGTATATAAGAAAAACGCTCCAATTAATGCAAATGTTTTTTCGGTTTTCAAAATTTAGGTCGGAAGGGGTATCGTATTAGATCTCAAATAAAGAGAAAAAAAAACATGAATTTTTGTGAATTATTTTTTATGATCGGAGTTCTACGTCAAAAATTACGGTTGTTAAAAGAAAAAGAAAAAGGGAAAAAAAACAGCAGGAAGTATGTTGTGTCGCGCGCTATTTCAATGGTAGAGTTGCCCTCGAATACTGTTCGTTCTTTTCACAACTACAAAATAATGTGTCATATTTATTTATTTTATATATTTTTTATAAAATGTGTACTATTTATTTATTTTATATTAAAAAATGGATTTTGGCTAATTTCCCGTATTTTTTATAAGTTTTTCCTATGTAATCACGGTGCTAAATCTTAGTTCAAATCTTATTAAAGAAGAAAAAAAAAGGGAAAACATTTACACAAGTGTCAAAGTCAAACTACGGAACAAAAATAGTCGACCCCCCTTCTTCCCTTAACCTTTGTGTAATCGTTAATTTTGTTTTGTTTTGTTTTGTTTTGAAATGGGATATTTATATTAATAATTTTCGGTGATGGTGTTGTGTTGATTTTCGGGAGATGTAGCTTTATCCATTAGCTATGAGCCTTGACATATATATATATATATATATATATATATATATATATATATTTTTTCCAGATAATCTGAGGGGAGGGTGAGGATTCAACCCTGCCTCATGCCACCTGGTTCTGCTTTTACCACTAGGGTAATGGGCCTTGCCCAAGCCTTGACATTAATAGGGAAATTTTTTTCTATTTTTCTATAGTTATACTTATAAATACTTATTTCCTCCGTTTCGAAATATTTGAGTCAGTTGTCAAAAAGATTTGTTTTAAAATAACTGAGGCAGTTACATTTCCAATACAACATTTATTGTGTTTTTCATACCTCTACTATTATTTATTAAGGAGTGAGAGAATAAATACAATATTGTATAATTATATGTTAAAGTTTTTTTCAGTCATTTTGACATTGAAACTAAAGCATTAACTCACATCCTTAATATGCGTGTTTTTGACAACTTCTTCATTTATTTCAGAACGGAGTGAGTATATTTTTATTTTTTTAAAGTGCTTTCTATGTACTACTACATCCGTCCCAAAATATAAGTCATTATACCCTTTTAGATTTGTCTCATGATATAAGTCATTCTACATTACCAACGCAACATTTATTACTCCTTTCTCCATCGTACCCTAATTTATTATCAGTATAACAACTTTTCATTACTTAACAACTAATGCATTAATGATAGTCAATAGGTATTTTAGACATTTAACCTTTAAATTAATGACATTCAACCACTTTCCTAATCTGTGCGAAAACACTCAAATAACTTATATTGTAGGACAGATGTAGTACAGAAGATGATCTCACGGCCTAAATTTTAAAAACACCCGTCGTAAAGTAGGTTTATTTACGTCAGAACTTAAGGAAACATTGAACAACAAGAAAAGAACTATTTTGCCACATTAGTTTTTGCTATGACAAAAAAAATATGTCTAATATATATTTAGCTAGACTTATTTGTTACGCTACTGGGGCTAAAATTAAGTATATATCAATATTTTTTATGTGTGTGACACAATAGCGTTTTTCTAGTAGTAAGTACTAGACATGTCCGTCGGTTTTAACCGGCTTGTAAATTGACGGTTCACCAAACTATAGATTTACCGATACAATAGTGGTTCAATTAATCATTGTCCCGTCTCGGGCCGTGAATAGACCTAAACTACGATCTGCATATCTCTCTCTATATATAGTAACGGCTATGACAATTACTACCTCCGTCCCATAAAAAATATCCAAAATTTTAAAATGAATTGTCTCATAAAAAGTGTTCATTTAATAAGCAAATACATCATTTAATGCATTTTTTTTTTCAAATATACCCCTATCATAATATTTATTCACTTCATATTCCAAAAAAGCATTTATTATTTGATAGAGGTATACATGTCCATCACTACTTAAAATACAACATATTAATTTTTTTTATTCTGTGTGTACTATAAAAAATGGACACTTTTTATGAGACGGATGTTGTAGAAAAGATGCATACATATCCTACCTTGAAAATACCCCACACTAACAGGTAAAATACTACATCCGTCCAAAAATGTAAGTCCGTATAGGATTTTTCACACAGATTAAGAAAGTGGTTAAATATCATTAATTATAGCGGTAAAAGTTTAGAATACCCTTTGACTCATATTAATGTAATACTACCTCCGTCCCATAAAAAGTGTCCACATTTTACTATTCATGCAGATTAAAAAACTCAATTAATGTGTTGTGTTTTAGTAGTAATAGACATATATACCTCTGTCTTATAATTAATGCTTGTATTGGAATATGAAACGAACATACAATATTAAATGTTAGGCTAGGGGTATATTTGAAAAAAGAGCATTAAATGATGTATTGGTTTTTTAAATGGACACTTTTTATAGGACAAAACTTTTTTCAAATGTTGACACTTATTATGGGACGGAGGTAGTAGTTGTAAAGTAAATGGATGTATAATAAATTAGGGATGAAAGAAAGAACTCTATTGGTATTCTAAATAGACTTATGAGACAAATTCGAAAAGATTAACGGACTTACTACTGGACTGAGAAATTGTCATATCTAATGTGGACACTTATTTGGAGTTTTTTTTGGGGTTTTTTTTAGATAAAGTGATTGAAGTAATGATTAGAAAGTTAAGATGTTTTTTTAAATTTGTGTAGATTATGATTTGATTGGTGAAATAAAGTAGTATAATAAATAAAATAATGGTAAAAAAGGTGTAACACCCGGAATTTCTGAAAGGGTAAAATGGTAATTGGGTATATGTACTATGACCTAATTATTATTTAACCTATTTATTTAATTAAAAAGGATTTAATTAAAAAAAATTAGACCATAGTAGAAAAATTAATCACCGCGAGGAGGCGATCATTTCGATACCAACCGTTCTTTTTTTCGGTAAGTTTTCCTTCCTAGCCCTAATCTAGATTCCGTAAACCAAAATCGACCAGTAAATACTATAAAAACCTAGGCTTTCTACATATGCATCGTCTAAAACAACGATTTTTATCAGCTGTAGCAAAGAAATAAACTTCATAGAATTAAAAATATGAAGAAATGGGATAGTATGCCTAGCTACTTTTTCGATGGATAAAAAACAAGATCAAATTAAGACAATTGATAGAAGCAGCACCGTAAGGATCAATTAGCTTGAGAAAAAAATCCGAGCTTTTATTATTATTATTTATGATTCGAAATATTATACGATATGATAATATTCCCCTTGTTTAGATATTTCTTGTGTACAATGTGTTATGGTTTGATATTCATGTCTTTGTGAGACATTATATGTTAAATGATAATGTCTAACTACGACTTACTTAGTAGCGCTTCTTGCTCGCACCACAACCGAGACCTCTCATGGGGATAAGGTGGCGACACCGGAAAGCGCGTTGTTTAGGCCTCATGGGACATTGACTTAGTAGTCATTGATCCTTTTACAACGTCTTTAGGTGGTATAACTAGATGTCCATGTAGCCTTTTATGTAAATGAACCAGGTGGTTAGAACTTAAATCATAAATACATATGTGGTTGTCTAAAAGCTAAAATGTCAATATCATTGGTAAGACACGTTTCTAAATCGAAGCATGGGAATCTTGCAATCCTTTTGAGTTATGTGTCAAGGGACAACGTGTAACTTCCCACACGGAGACCTAAGTCCATGCCCCATCGGAGAGAGGTGCTTAATATGTCTCTCGCCAAGCATTCTCACCACGCACAATGTCATTTGATATTGGTGTAACAAACTTATGTGCGTGAGGTTGTACTATGTGATCTAGTAGAGGGTGAGTGTGATATCAATGCAACCTATGTGGTAAATATTGTAGAAATCAACTTGTTATATATGATATGCTATTTATTGTAGCCGTTTCTTCTACCCCTTACTAAGTACGTATGTACTTAACCCCTATCCCTTATTTTCTCCACCCCGAGAATGTGGTGTATTTGTAGGTCATTTCCGAGGCCACAGAGGAGTGATCCGGAGATGATGCAGATGAAATTTACTGTTCTTTACTTTCCGTTGTAAATTGGTATAAAATCTCTTAATCTCTGTAATGATAGAAATCAGCAAGTTGACTTTGTGGATACCAATATGTACGGGTTAATTGTATTTGATGGTTATAGTAAAGCCTTTTGATGTTGTACTAAATGCAGCATGTGTTACTTTCGATCGTTTTAGTAGTTGTTTTAAGTATCCGAGTAAGTCGTTTTACCTTCCGCTTGTTATCTAATGTCTGCTTACATATATAATTAGATTAAAATTTAATTATATGCGTGTCGGGCGTTCTTTTCCGGATAGGGACTCGGTATCCGGGACAAGAGCGTCACAAAATGTTATAAAGTTGATAAAGTGAAATGATGAGAGATAATTTAATTTTTTTTTTATTTGTAGTTGAAGAAATGATTAGTAAGAGAATTATAAGATATGATGGTGATGTGATGTAAAAAAAACTTCCAAGAAAACTCCACCCAAAACAGACAAAGGCGCATTGTTTTTTATTGCATATCTTATCAAGAACCGTGGAATTTTCTTTTGATAAGTCCTTAATAGTAATTGTGTGTTATTGTAATTCAAATACTACTTTCATTACCTCAATTTCTAACCGGTAAATATATATATGACAAATATCTAAATATAGATAGAGAGAGATTTTTTAGTGTTTGATAAAATAATAATACTCCAATCTAAGATCGATCCGTCGAATTCAAATCGCAACGCCCGGCCCATTTTTATTCTTTGATTGATGCCTGGACAAGAACAAATGTCATCTTCTCCGTCCCATATTTTTCTCATGCCAGACAAAACCAATGCTGTTATACCAGTAGTACTGTAGTATTATTTTCTCCTCGCGCTCAATGCTCTTCTATGTTGCACAGACATGGATACGCCGCATGACACGAAAAAATATATATTCGTAAAAATCTCAAAAACTAGAAGAAATACGATAGGTAATACGTAAACACAATTGGGTTCAGGAGTGTCGGTGCCGTGCCGGAGAGTGTCGACAGCGTGTCGGATATTAAAATTTTAAATAATTTTATATTAATCAACCGACACGTGTCAGACACGTATTGAAGTGTGTCGGTCGCGTGTCGTGTCGGACATGACGCACTATACCCAGATTGAAGTATTTGTGCATTGCTCTTCTATGGCCGACTTATTTTCCTTTTTTTTTTTTTTTATCTTTTTGGTTTTTTAAACTATCTGCCAAATTATTTACAATAAATTTTTGTATAGTCCTTTTCCCTACTTATTTTTCTTTATTTTTTCTTCGTCTCTTTCCTCTGCGCCGACTCCCTGCGACCCCATTTTTTCATTCGTTTATATAAATAATTATATATATAATGTTTTTTTAGTAAATATTTCTCACATTTTAATTCTAATCAAACACTTCTTCAAAAATATAAATTCTAATCAAACTCTAATTATAGATGTTTATTGAGTTTAATAGGAAACCCAGTTCGATGTTTACTTGGTTTAGTAAAACTTCAAATTATATTTATAAAAAAAAAATTGTAATATCTCTACTTTTATTTAGATATTGCATAGCTTTACCTAGAGGGAATTTAATGCGTCTATAAATTCAACTATATTTGCTTACATAAAATTATCTCACAATAATACATCGATGAATTACCCTTAAAAAATAACATCTGTATAATTTTGTTTATTGAAAAGATACATAAATTATCACAATCATATGCATTTAGAAAAGAAAAAAGTAAAAACTAAAACCCTGAAATATGTAGGTTGTCTTTAATTTTTTTGGTCTTACACTGCCATAAAATTATTGTACGTGTCGAGGACAATTTTGGAATTAGCTAAATGTTATTATTATGTATTTATTTTATTGTGACTTATTAGCCAAGTACCTGCAGGCCTATATATTTGTATCACTGCTATTCAGTTGAATCAATGAAACCATAATACAGTTTTAATCCTGATATTGTATCAGAGCAACTCAATTTTCTTTCTATCATTATGTCAATTCTTCCTTAAACCCTAACATTTTTTTTTTCAAAAAAAAAAAAAAAAAAAACATAGCTTACGCCTTCCATCACTAGAAACCTCTTATCAGTACATAAAGTTGCTTCGGATAATTCCGTGTACTTTGAATTTCACGAGTCTTACTTTCTTGTAAAAGATTAGTCCGGTCACACCCACCTTAAGGATTTGTAAAAGATGGCCTATATCACTTCTCCACCCCACTCTCCCGACCCTCCACCCCTCCTCAGGCTTTCGCCTCTTCTCTCACCTCCACCACCACGTGGCATCAACGTCTTGGTCATTGCTCTTACTATGTGCTCTATCAAGCCCTCAAAAGTCTACTTACCTTTCTTCCTACTAAAACACCTTATAATGTGTGTGCCCCGTGTCAGTTAGCTAAAATCCATCGCTTTCCCTTATACACCTCTGAATTTACCTATACTGCTCCTTTGGACCTAATTTACTCCGATATTTGGGGCCCATGTTCTGAACTCTCAATTTATGGTTCCCGTTATTATGTCAGTTTTCTGGATGACTTCACAAAATACATATGGCTCTATCCCCTGAAAAACAAATCTGATGTTGAGTCCATCTTTCCTGACTTTCTTGCTATGATTGAACGTCAGTTTAATACCAAACTCAAATCCATAAACTGACTGGGGTGGTGAGTACCGTCGTGTTTCCCCTCTCCTTACCTCTCTTGGCATCCGGCATCGCCTTTCCTGTCCTCACACACATGAACAAGTTGGTGCCATTGAGCGTCATCATCGTCAAAATGTTGAAGTCGGCCTCTTCCTTCTTGCCCAATCTAACCTTCCGCTTCCCTATTGGGAAGATGCATTTATAACTGCCACTTATATTATCAACCGTCTTCTCACCAAAGTCCTCCATGACAAATCTCCCTTTGAAATGGTCTACCGTCGGTCTCCTGACTATACATTCCTTCGAGTCTTTGGCTGTGTGCGATGGCCCTATCTCTGTCCCTACAACCATCACAAGACTGATTTCCACTCCAAAACTTGCGTCTTTCTCGGCTATAATCCTTCCCACCACGGTTATACATGGACCTTGCCTCTGGTCGTATCTATATTGCTCGCCATGTGGTTTTCGATGAATCCGTCTTTCCCTATACACTTTCTCCCTCGAAACCCACTCTTGATAATCTCACTGTACCGCTTCATGTCTTCACCTCCAAAAAAATCCACCTCTCACCATCTCCGGCTCCCGCTCCTGAGTCTTCCCCACCCACCTCCCATGTGTCTACTTTGACCTCAGCCTCACTTACGTCTACTTCGGCCTCAACCTCACATGCGTCTACTTCGGCCTTCCCCACCTGCTCCTACTCACACCATGGTTACTCGTACCAAAACCAATTCCCTCAAACCTATTTCTCGGCCGGACTTTATCCTCTACGTGCTTCCTAAATCTCTTGTGTCCTCTACCGATGCCCTGGACCCTACTTCCTATACCGAAGCCTTTAAACACCTGAATTGGCATAATGCTATGAGAGAGGTACTCGACGCGTTGTTGCATAACAAGACCTGGGATATTGTTCATCGGCATCCTCGTATGAATATTGTTGGCAATAAATAGGCCTATCGTACTAAACGTCATGCGAATGGTCGTTTTGAGCGTCACAAGGCCCGCCTTATGGCCAAGGGTTTTCATCAGGCCGCAGGAGTTGATTTCACTGACACTTTTAGCCCGGTTGTCAAACCGGTCACTATACGTCTTCTTTTGTCTCTTGTGGTTTCACAGGGTTGGTCTCTTCGACAAGTGGATATTCAGAATGCTTTCCTCCATGGGCATTTATATGAGCCCGTGTATATGCAGCAGCCGCAGGAGTTTGTTCACCCCGATTATCCTGATTATGTTTTCCGTCTTCGCCGCAGCCTTTATGGCCTTCGTCAGGCTCCCTGTGCTTGGTTCTCTCGCTTCACCGATGTCTTGACTCAATTTAGATTTGTTGGCTCCAAACCCAACACCTCCTTATATGTTTACTGTTAAGGGTGATTTTATGCGATTTATAACGTTATATTTTATAATGATTTCCTCCATATTCGTATTATTTGCATAGAAATTAAGGGTTTAATCGAATTATTGAGCAAATGAGTTTTAAAAGTATTTAAGTGTAAACTTGAGCTAATTTCGTGATTTTATTGGTAATTATCTATGGTTTTACACTTTGCATGTCTTTGTGGTTTTGTAGGTGCATAAACATGTCATAATTGGAGATTTAATGGAAGGAGGAAGATGCAAGTTGAGGATTGGAATGAAGATTTACAAGTTGAACGAGCGTTTGAGGTCCCGTCCAGTGGATCAAGTCGCCCGAAGAAAGGCGATTCGAGTTTTGAAGTTTTTGATGAATCAAGCGTCCAATTTTGCATGGGGACGTCGTCCTGATCCAGCTTCGGCCTGACTCAAGATTTTTATGAAGATCGAATCAAGTCGAAGGGTGAGCGAGCGGCGTCACGGGCCGACTTAAGCATAGCCGACCTAAAATCTTATAAATAGCAGCGCATTCTCAACCATATCATATCATATATCGACAGCAGCCGCAGAAAACCCTAAATTCTGAAGCCGAGTTGTGCTCGGTCGGCCAAGCCTTGGTGCTTGGTCGACCGAGGGTTAGATTAGTTTATTTATTTTGTTTCGTTTTCCTTCCGATCCATGAGGATGGCTTGAAGCTAATCAAACTTGGGGCGAGCATGTGAAACTTTTCAGCAGCGTTTTGATTTCTTTCTTTGGATGATTTCGTGAGTTTTAATTTAAGTTGTTTCTTTTCTATGATTATGTGTTACGCAAATTTATATCGAGAGATGTTTTGCTATTGATGTTTACTATGTGACGAGAGTCGGTGTAAACCTAAATCACCATCGGAAAGATTGGATCTTTAACCTATAAGTAACGAGAGTTGATTAGGTTGAATATCTAGGTTGTTAGATTGAGAAATCTTACACCTTGGTTTGAAAGCGTTAATCTTTAAGATCGAGAGATAAAAGATTGATAGGCGAACTTTTCTAAGAGATTAGGAGTTCATACCTTTGATAGGTGAATCACAATTTTAGTTAAATCATCATAAGATAATCTAGAGAGGAAATTAAGGGTTGCGGGATGGTGGATCATTGCTTGTTCCATGTTTAATCGCTATAGTCATTATCATGCTTTTATGAGTTTTATTGTTTTTCTCGTTTGTAGTTTAGATTTATTTTTCGCAACGATCTTTCCTGGCTTTGGACTGACAATCCTCTGTCTAGTTTACTTTTCGTTTCGTTATTTTAGGTTTTAATAATAATAGTATCAATCTTAGGAAAATTAATGAACTAGATACCCCGATTCCCTAAGATCGACTCCGGTATTAATCGCTATGCTACGATCCCTACACTTGGGGTATACCGGATTTATAAATTTATTACTTGTTTATTTTCATTAGATAAAATCCGAGACATTTACTCTCGTGATGGTGCTCGTGTTTATATTCTTATATATGTGGATGATACTGGCTCGTCGTCTTTTCTTGTTGAGCAGGTTATCTCCTATCTTGGTCTGCACTTTCCAGTTAAGGACCTTGGTTCTCTATCCTATTTTCTTGGCATTGAGGTGCTTCATACCTCTGATGGGCTATTTCTCACACAGCGCAAGTATATATTTCAGCTTCTGCAGCGTGCCTCTCTGGACAAGGCCAGGCTTTGCCAGACACCTATGTTGGCCTCCACCCGTCTTACCCTTGACGACGGCCCTCCCTGTGCCGAGCCTTTGCTTACCACACTATTGTTGGCGGTCTGCAATATCTCAGTTTCAGTCGGCCTGATATTGCCTTCGCGGTCCACAAGGTTAGTAAGTTTATGCATTCGCCTACCGAAGCTCACTGGGTTGTAGTTAAGCGTATTCTTCGGTATCTTAAGCACACTATCTCCGATGGTCTCTTCTTCTCCCGCCGGTCACCTATTTCACTCCGGGCTTATTCTGATTCTGATTGGACGCTGACAGTGATAATCGTCGTTCTATTGGGGCATATTGGTGCAGATGAAGCTTTTCAAAAAACCTTTGCCCAATCACTTACTCTCCAACGGTGAATAAACCTTTGCTAAAGGTTTACAAATTTTTATAAACCTTTTATCTCCAACCATTGGAGATACTCTAAGTACCTGAGAAATACTTGTGTAGTGTCTTCAAACATGTAGAGACACCGCGTGGTTTAATATGAACAACACAATTTTATTTTATATTTAAACCTTGTGGTTTTAATTATTTCATTCGTATTTTCACCTTAAAATATTCTCTTCACACAAGTATTCCCCACAAGTACCAGTAACAACAACAACTCTGTTTGAATGATGATCACACGCAAAAAGTGGCAGTATTTTGTTATTATTATTTTATAATTGTCGTTTTCTATATAGTCAACATCAGGCGTAAATAAATAAATATAATAGTGGTATTAATTTGGGAATGCTAGACCAAGAGGGAAAATAGGGAGATTGCAAAGGCCGTATTTATTAGCACAAAGCACCACAAATTTCTCCTGCTTATACGCTTTTTTGATAGAAGCAAATCACATGCTACCTTCCATAATCCTAGTAGTACTAGTGGTAAATCTTAACTCAGTTCTTTACATGCATGTCATTCTACTTAGTACTATTAGAATACTGTTTCAAGGTCATGGCCTAGTGATAAAGAACTTGAGTGTTTTAAAAGATAACTGGAGTGTAGAGGTTCGAACTTCGTGCGTAAATGATACTTCTTTCAGTTCTTTGGTAGGTTGAAACCTTCTTTGGTAAAGTTCTTTAGTATAATAGCAAACCCATAAATCTGAGCCTTCAGGTTAGCTGATTAATATCTTTACTCATCCCGTGAGACAGGCTAAATGGAGACCCTTGAGATTATGATTTAACAATAGTTTTCTATTAGAATACTTGAATCACATTCTTTTAACGAAAGTAATTGAGTAATGCTACGGCCTACGGGCATAACGGTTGTGCCACAACGAATGACATAACGGTGATCTGCATCTTTGATCATTTTAGATTTACATATGATCAATTTAGACACATTATTATCAACGAAGCATATCGTCGTTTTGTCACTCGTTGTGGCACAACCGTTGTGCGCGTATTATTACTCAAAGGGTTTATCTATTTTCACATAGATATAATGCGAGCCACTGTTTTCTTTCCTTATAAGTTTTCACATAGAATAAAAAAAAATCATAATTTATAGCTTTAAATATTCTGAGTATCTTCGTTAATGAATATAGTAATTACAGACTTTGCCCAAACGGGCTTAGCTTATTTAAGCTTTGTGGATTGGGGCACTTCGTCCCCTGAATGCGTTCTTACTGCTTGTACTTTTGATTTATATTAATAATAATGTTGATGGTTCTGCTTAAAAAAAATTTACAGACTTTGAAAAATCATTGAATAGATAAAAGATTTAAAATAAAATTAAAAAAAAAAAAAAAACTAGTGGATACATATTAAATTAAGGTAAAATGGGGAGAAACAAACAAGACATAGATAATAAATCCATCAACATTTTTCGTGTAATATGAGTTATAATTGGTAATAAAAAAAAATAATACTCCCTACGTTATTATTTAACGGTTGCAGTTGCCAAAAATAAAAATTTATTTTTATCTGTCGTAGTTATATTTTCAAAACATTATTTAATGTATTATTCTACATCTACCACTATTTATTAAGGGGTGGAGATTGAAATCAATATTGTATTAATTATATTCAAAGGGTGTAATTGTCAATTTGATGTTAAATCAAAGCATTAACTATTCTCCCTTAATATGTGGGGGGAAGGGGCCACACGGACAAAAAAAAATTAATAAATGGGTCTGGAAGGACAAATTTAACATTTTCATGATTATAAAGGATAAAAATCACAATTATTACTTTAAAATTGTTATTTACGTGTAAGTTAGTATTCTTTGTGTTTTACAATGTTATTTCATATTTACTCTATTCCACATTTTATTCTTCATAATTATTCTTTTGTCCTTATTAAATTACAGTTTCCTTCTATCCCGATTTTTTGATAATTTTATCCTTCTGGACAAAAATCTATAATATGTGTGTTTTTTATAACTGCGATAGTTAAATAGAAACGGATGTAGTATACTACATCATTGATTAAATGTTGGGCACATATAATCATAAGACTTTGTCTCAACATTTATAGGAAAGTTATGTCCTTATAAATGTCTTTATCCATTGTTGCTTTCTCTTAAATTCATAAACATCATATTAGTATTAGGGGAACGAGAGAAGGACAGAATAAATTCACACACATGATCTACCTATAACATTATGATTAGATTCAAAAAAAAAAACATTATGATTATGAGTAAGAACACTTTTAAGAGATAATTATGCATATAAAAATATATTCAGATCCATCGGATACTATATGTATCAGAATCTCTACATATTCTTATATCTTTAAATTATCCGCGGGAGCAATCAGGGACGATTCCAGAAAGTTGGTGATACGGGTCAGAAAGTTGTCATATTTTGTAAACTAAACTTAGTCTTCTATGCTATATAGTTCAATACGGATCAATACAGATCAATATATAAGAATAAGCGGGTCAGTTATATATATATATATATATATATATATATGTACATATATTTTTTTACCACTGTAATATTTTTTTTAACGGGTCGGCTGACCCAATTCTTATAGGGTGCAGCCGCCCCTGGGAGCAATGTATAAACTGCATATGTAATGCATTTCGATAAGAGCATTGATTTTTATAAAATAAATAAATAAACATTTACATTTATAAAAATTAAGAATTACTAATACGTGCAGATGCTAATGAAGTCATTTACCATGATTGGATAGTCTCTCTTTTCAAAGATGGCAAACATATCGGTTTCTTTTTTGTTTCAAAACTCAAATCCCCATTCCATCTCCATTCCCTCCTGTTCATACCTTTTCTTTTTATATTTGAATCGATATATGTGTAAGATAATATTACCGTAAACCATTTAGATATAATGAGTAGCTTATTACGGTTTTAAATCATTGATAATAATGTTGATTATAATATTAATTCATTATATTCAATTGTGTAAAAACATCATCTTGCGCCTTGTTTTTCTCGCGTTTCATTTTCGTGGACTAAGATGGAGGGAAATGTCCCTGCCCACTTGTTAGTGAAAAAAAGATTGTCTGTTGTTGGTTGCAAGTGCTAGGGATCTTCTCCACTCGCACGTGTTTGCTTAGCAGCTTCGGCTGATTTCCTATTTTAATAATAATTATTTTCCCTTAAAAAAATTGTGTAAAAACATATAGTTGTACCGTAATGATTTTGACATTAATATTACTCTTTTTTTTTTATTTATCAAGTTTATCTAATTAGCACAGAGTTTTCATATAAACGTTTCCCACTTATATATATATATATATATATGTAGTAGTAGTATAATTATAAAGGCATATATCGAAGCAACCCAAACTAAAAAAGCGGGCCTAGTTAAGTACTGCACGAATATATAGAAGGCTCTAACTCGAACATGGGTTGAAATTTCTTCTTAATTTCTGCAAAACACCAGTTGTTGAGAGAAATATGCAGGTTTCCTGGCCCTTCACTTTGTTCGGCCCGGCTCTTTTATCTCTCTCCTTGTTTATAATCTACTTCTATACCTTCGAAAATACTACTCATTACAATTTCATTGATTGCTTTACTTTGGGTCGAATTTGGGGGGCTGAACATGCAGGTGGCCGTGGCTCGATTTGGAGTTCTTCAGAACACCAAATAAGGAAGAAGAGTATTCCAAAGAGTTTGAAAGACATTGAAGAAGAATTATCAAGATCAAGAGATGCTATACAGAAAGCAATCCATTGGAAAACTTATATTTCTCAAAAACAGCAATATTATGTTCCTCGTGGTTCTATTTATAGAAATGCTTATGCTTTTCATCAGTTAAGTAACTTCTTAATTACTATTTTATTCTTGTTTGTTTGTTTGTTCGTTCGTTCTTCATTAATATTCCATGACTTATTTATCCTTTGATTAGACTCAAAAAGTATATTAAGTTGGTGTGTGTTTTGCGGTAATTTTTTTTATTTTATTTTAATTTTTTGGTCATTGTTCTATGCTTGCGTTCACACGTTCTTCATTAGACATTCCATGGTAGTTTTATACGATGATTACACTCATCATAGGTTTCGGTTGGTGTGTGTTATGAGATATTTTTTTAATTTTATCCCAATTTTTGGTCATTGTTCTATGCTTGCGTCACACTTGAATTAGACATGTATGGTAGTTTTGTACGATGATACATATCATAGGTTTCCCGGGATGATGTAATACGGGTAATATCTCTTCTCGCACCTACTTAGCAAATTTACCTTAATAATATTTGATGGTTTTCTTAAATAATAAAAAAATTAAAAAAAAAAAACTACAAATATATACTAACACAGATATATACTAGATCTCATTAATTATCACGTAAGTAAAGTATGATGCTTACCATCACAACGCGTGACACAAATCCTCATTCATTGTGTCATAATTGATGTACGTACGTGATACTATCATTTCTGGTAGGGTAATTAATCCATTGAATTAAGCAATTTTCGTTACTTATTTATTACTCCATAACTGGGGTTGTGATACACTTAATTAAGGACTTTTTTTTTTACTAATTAATTATATTAATATTAATATTTTGGGATTAATTAATTTGATAAAAAAAAATAATGCAGGAGTCATTTGGAGATGAGAAAAAGATTTAAAATATGGACATACAGAGAAGGAGAACCCCCAATAGTACACGACGGGCCATTGAAAGATATATACGCAATAGAAGGACAAATAATACATGAAATGGAGACAGGGATGAACAATTTCATAGCAAAAACTCCAGAAGAAGCACATGCTTTTTTTATACCTATAAGTGTTGCTTATATTGTAGAATATGTTTATAAACCTATCTCTACTTATTCAAGGGAACAACTTCAGACCTTAATGAATGATTATACGGCTATGATTGCTGCTAAATACCCTTACTGGAATCGAAGCAACGGTGCTGATCATTTCATGGTTTCTTGTCATGATTGGGTACGTACGTAATTAATTTACACTACTTTTAATTACTTCTTCTCCTTCTTAAAATCTTACTTTTTGTGCTTAAAAAAATTCTTACTTTTTGTTTCATATCACATGCACATGATGTGCAGCACAGAGTTTCATATGTTCTACATGTGCTACGTCTTCAGTGGTCCTATATATATATGTACTACTCCCTTGAGTTTCTAAAATTGTGTACGCTTTTTTATTTTGTCTCCCTCTTACAAAAAAAATCAGGGTTAAAATTACTAATACTAATATATAAGGTTTTAGACATTATGAACTATGAAGTTATTAATATGCGTTAATCATTTTGGCCAAGTGAGGATGATGGGCTTATGTATAAGGACGCAACCAAGATTTTAATTTGGGGTTAGCTAATAGGCTATATTGAGTTCGTCGGGTGGGCTGGATTAAAAATATTTTATGGATCGAACTGAACTACATAGATTTTATAGTGTAATAAATTTTTGTCCAGCTGGGCTTATCCCCCCTACAACTCCACATACCTTCGTCCTTAGTTATGTAGTTACAAGATTCATTATGGATCAAGTGTGTAATTAGATCCGAGTTCTTAGGCAGTACACACAGTATTATAGCCGAGTATCAGATGAAAATAATTATTACGGGTCTTAGCAAAGATGCCAGTTCTTTTAGAAGGAGAATGTGAAAAGTGAGAAAGACAATATTGTGATATAGAGAAGCATTACTAAATATAAGCCTGACACATAATGTCTCGTCGTTAAAATATATAGGAGAATGTAACGTTGGAAAGGTCATTAACTCATTCTCTATCCGTTTGGAGGATGGTTTTGATACTCTTGCTCGAGAGGTTCTTGCTATCTACCATGCCGTATTTTATGCTATTGATCGGGGTTTCTTCAGTGTGATTTTTGAAGGCGACTCATTCATCGTACATCAATGTCTTATGACTCAGTCGGAAGATCGGACGCCGGTGGGATATATCATTGAAGACATTAAACAATTTTTACCTTGTTTTGCCTCCTATAATTTCTCCTTAATTTGGTAAGAGACAATGGAATGTTCCCGCACATTTCCTTGCAAATGAAGGTCTTAATTTAAATAGGTGTAAACTTTGGGGTAGCTCCCCTCCCTCCCATGTAACTATGGTTTGTTTTGCTGATTCCACTTAATAAAAAATATATATCTACTTTTACCCCTCAAAAAAAAAATTTTTTTTGAGACATAATGAACCTAATAAGTTGGATTAATGATTTTTCTTAAAGTAATAACGATTAATGGTAATCAAATGGTACTACTATTTAAGACGTTTGTCATATAAATTTTTGATATTCTTTCATTTTTCTAACATTAAAAAAATTATTCTGTCATTTTTAAATCGTAAAAAACACTATAAGGTCTTGTAATTTAGGAACGAGGAAGTATTTTGGGAGATTTTTTTTTCTTACTTTTTCTTTAGCAAGGTATCCCTTGACAATTGTCTGAGACTAATCAGGGGCGGAGGTATGTACACTTAGGGGGGGTCACGTGACCACGTTGAGATTCAGAGAATTTATTTTAATATTACAACGATGCAGTTTTGTTGTTAAAAAATGTCGTTTTGTGGGTAAACAAATGTTGTTTTAGCCTCCGGTGACCCACTGGAACAAATTTTTAGATAAAAAATATAGTTTACTGATTCGGTGACCCCAATCTGAAAAACTTCATATAATCACCATCGGTACTAATTCTTTGGAATCTTGTCGACACCAAAAGATTTTGTGAATTTGCTTATACGATTATTCTCCTTATTTTTTTAAATAAAATATATGGTCATTTATTTATGTGGCTGTTATTGTGAGTTGTGTACAGCATATACATATATATGTACACGTTCATTCAATACAATTTCCGTTAGCAATGCTTGTATGCTTTCTCCATCTGCTGAAATATATGCATCTGCTGAAACGGAGGCCCGTATGATTTTAGAAATGGAGTTGCTTTCGGTATGAAAAGTTGATATGTAATGAACAATAATGACATATATAGCCCTTTCCTTTATTCATTCAATAGTTTTTGTATCTATGCTAATAACTGCTCCATATGTCACAACAATATACTTGATACATTTTTGTTTTATATTGATTATGATGTGTGGCATATTGAATCATATAATCTTATAATAATCAATGACATAAAAATATTTTATTATACTTTGTCGTGACAAATATTTTTTTTTCTGGAAATATTTGCACTTCTATAGTGATATTTTAGCTTCTTGATCTTTGTTGCATAACTATCGGCTCCGTCCAAAAAAAAAAAGTTTCAATTTTGTTTTGTACACAAATTAAGACAACAATTAATGTCTTGCATTTTAAATAGCAATGGACATATATATATATACCCTTATCACATAATAAATGTTTCTTTTGAAATATAAAATAAACAATGTTATGATAGGGGTATGTTTAGAAAAAAAGAGAATGGTAGCGAGACGACAAAAAATTAATAAATGGAGTGCGGAAGACAAAAATAATATTTTCACGATTATAAAGACAAAAATCACAATTATTCTTTAAAATTGTTCTTCACGTGTTAATGTTCTTTGTGTATCACAATTGTTATTTCATATTTACTCTATTCCACATTTATTCACTTCATATTTATTCTTACATAATTATTCTTTTATCCTTATTAAATTACAGTTTCCTTCTATCCCGATTTTTTGATAATTTTGTCCTTCTGGACAAAAATCTATAGAAAAAAATACATTAAATTATGTATTGTTTTCTAAATGAACATTTTTTTGAAGACAATTGCTTTTTAAAGAATGGATTATTTTTGTAGGACGGAGGTAGTACCTGCTGATTGATATACTTAACAACCTAACCATTATATACATACATATATGTTAATGTAACGCAGTTCGGGGTTTTACAGTTTATAATCATCATCAAGATTTATACGAGGTTGGAATATTATGAATTAGATAATTTTGGTTAACAATTTTAGACAAAACGAGGATGATACACCTAAATGGTTATTGAATTTGTTATGGCATTTTATTTTTTAAGCATTTGCTTTCCTTTTTAATTCATTACCTTTTGTTTATTGATAGGTGATAAATTAAAAATAATAATACTTCCCCTTAGTAATGCATTAACAACATTTTATTCTTTTATCATGATTGTCGTAAATTTACAAATAAGAAGAATATAAGGGCCTGTTTGGTAACATTATTAAGCACTTATTCTGAAAAGAATAAGTGACAATTAAAATAAGTTGTGTTTGATAAAATATTTTAAAAAGTTGTGTCTCCTCCACGTTCAAATAGTTATCCCATTATCTATATATTCATTTGTTTTCATTTTTCACAAACATGTGTCATATATTATAATATTGCATTATTTATGTAGCGTCATTTGTTTTCTTTTTCACTTTCTAAATTTTATTTACAAATCTACTATTACAGACTTTATATTTTTATAATAATATAATGGTATGATAATGTGTTACATATTTTATTTGTAATAATTGTTTACTACTTTATAATGTTTTACAATTTTACAAATGTTATGGAATTAAAACACAAATATTCAAATTATTAACGACATCGCACAATTATATGTGAAAATTTTATAGTTACATTATAGTTTATTTTGCTGAAGAAAATTGTAACATAAGTTTGTTGTAATGAAATATATATGTATGCTTCACATGTATTAAATAATTCTCTAATTTAGAAAAATGTTGTAAGAGAAAATCGTAAAATTAAATATTTTTCAGATTTCAGATGTGTTAGGTTATCAAACGATCTTATTATTTTCAGATTTAAGTTACTTATTATATTCAGACTTAAGATTTCAGATTTCAGACTTCAGATTTCAGATTTAAGTTTTAACAAACGGCCCCTAAGTGTTATTATATGCTTTATGAGCCTTACATTAACTTCTTCATAATTGTCTAATTATGATGAAATTATTATTTGGTTTAATTATAGGGACCAGAAATATCGGGGTCCAAACCCGAATACTACAAAAACTTCATCAGAGTACTATGCAACGCCAATAGTTCAGAAGGATTTAGACCGGAAAGAGACGTTTCCCTGGCCGAAGTTTTTGGTCCATCCGAAAAATTACCCACACCGGATGCTGGTTTACCGCCACAAAACCGGACCATCCTCGCCTTCTTTGCCGGCGGAGCACACGGGGACATAAGGAGCAACTTGATTAATTATTGGAGAAACAAAGACCCGGTTATGAGTGTAAATGAATATCTTCCGGCAGGTCAAAATTATACAAAGTTAATGAGTCAAAGCAAATTTTGCCTTTGTCCTAGTGGTTTTGAAGTTGCTAGTGCCCGGGTGGTCGAATCAATATATGCAGGTACCTAATTCTTTCCTTAGAATTATAGTTTGTGATCATTTGTTTAACAAAAATAAATAATGATTAAAAAAAAGTAATGATACGTACGGGCACAACGGTTGTGTTAGAACGAGTGACACAACGGTGATCTGTATCGTTGATCGTGTTAGATATACATCTGATCAATTTAGACATATTATTATCAATGATGCAGATCACCGTTGTGTCACTCGTTACTGCACAATCGTTGTACCTGAATCATTACTCTAAAAGAAAAACTATGTTCAAACAAGGTTTGGCGAGTCAAGCTCATGTTTGTACACACGGCCGGGGCTAAGCTCATCTGATTTTTGTTTTGATAGGTTATATTGACACCCTCTGATTAATTCCAGCACCCCAACTGCATACACATTTTAAGATATAAATTAAATGTGGTGCACCAAAAAAAAAAATCATATTTAATACAGTTCAACCCACTTACGCATCACAAATGTGCTAATCTAACTCACTAAATCATACAAATATAGTTCATTAACCTAAATTCCTGGTTTTTCATAAAAAAACGAGCCTATAATCCAATTTAAACTCAATTCATTTAGCTATATAAACAAAGATCATGAAAAATAACGATCTGAATAAAGGTCTATTTGCTTGACAATTCTAATGTCAATCATCTTCAATCAAGATCATTCTCATCAATTAAATTGTTGATCAATTGAGCATATATATATATATATATATTTTTGGGTGTGTATTGTGACAATTTAATCATAAAGTTTGTGGTTTCTTTTTCCTTTCTCATTATATGAAATATGAATGAACCGGCCCATGAAATTGCATATATATGCAGGTTGTGTTCCGGTTATTATATCTGTAAACTACGTTTTGCCATTCAGTGAGGTACTTGATTGGAGTCAATTTTCGGTTAATGTTCCTGCCCATGATATACCAAATTTGAAGACTATTTTGCTTGGAATTTCTGATACTAAATACACCAGAATGCAAAAGAGGGTTAGGAGGTTGCAAAGGCATTTCAGATTGAACCGGCCGGCTGAACCGTACGATTTGATTCATATGGTGCTTCACTCGGTTTGGTTAAGGAGATTGAACCTTCGACTGCCTACGTGATTGATTATGGTTCGGGTCAAGCTCAACCCAATAGTATGATCCAGGGTGGTTAATAATTAAGATGGTGTCGATTGGACCGGACGCATCTGAGGTTACCTTACCTTGAGTCGGTTCAGTTGCATGTACATTATGATTCATGTGTGCTTGAAATTAATAGAATCAAAGATGAAGAATACTTACACTAAAAAAATGAAGAATAATTTTTGTATAGATATATGAAATATACTATTACGTTAGGGATATGGTACCGAAAATTAAAGGGAAGTATTAAATGTTATATGGTACGATCAAATTGGAATGAATGTTGGAGTAAAGTGTTTTTTTTTATTTATATATATATGAAATGTTGGAGTAAAGTTGAGACATGGTTTGTAGAAATATTGCCCCATTTATGCTATGTTTTGTTTTTTTTTTGTTTTTTTTTTTTTTTTTTTCATTCTTTTAACCAGGGTAATGTGCTATGTTAATTTTTATTCACGGAAATAAAAGCACAATTATAAACACACATCTTCTTCTACTTTTAGGGAGGCTTGAACCTAAACCTGAGCCCTTTGGTAAACGAAACACGCACACACACACACACACTCTTTTGCTTCAAGGGAGGCTTGAAGCCTTGAACCTCCACTTGGTCCTGGGCGCGCCTTAGGTTTTACTCGCCATACGTTTCTGTTCGTCCTGACTATGTGCATACTTATTTCGCAGCATAATATGTTTGTAGTTGTGCCAATAAGGCATTAGCCCAGGTGGTAATCACTAAAGTTGTTTATCCGAAGGTTTCAGGTTCGAGTCCCAGTAGAGACAAAAGTGTGTGCGTGTATTTTTTTCGTATCCGAAAAAAAAAAAAAATTTGTAGTTGTCATTGCCCTTTGCATTATTGCATATGTTACAATATGGATTGAACATTATTTTATGTGCTCCTATGTATTTTTTTGTATGGTCAAATAAACATGGTAAGTTTCTCAAAAATAAAATGGTAAGGTATAATTAGTAACACACAATGTACGGAATGAAGTACATTGATATAAAAATCAAGCCGGATGTATAACTAGTTGGATTATCCGTGTTGATAACTCGGCGTATTATAAGAGTATCGTATTCTTACGTGTCATTTGGGATGATCGTTAGTCATATTACTATGTTGCACCAATCCCTTATGCTAGGTTGTAGTGTGAGTTTTACACTCGGGCATTTGGTTGTCTTACATGGTGTTATGTGAATAATGCTAAGTAAGGGTCTGTTTGTTAAATCTGAAATATGAAATCTGAAATCTGAAGTTTGAAATCTGAATACAATAAACAGCTACTTCTGAAAATAATTAGATCGTTTGATAACACCATCTATCTGAAATCTTTTAATTTTTTTGTTACAAAAAAAATAAAATATGTGTGTGTGTGTATATATATATATTTATATATATATATATATATATATATATATATATATATATATATATATAATAGATAGATACAATGAATTTATATCATTCAACAAAAATATTAATTACACGCCCATCTCCTAGCTAAGACGGGCTTAAATCTTGTTGGTAGTATGGCTTGGGGTACGACCCCTCTCCCCAATGTACTTTTTGCTACTATGGTTGATAATGAATAAATGTTGTGTTGGTTTCTAAAAAAAAAAAAAAAAAAAAAAAATAAAATAATGTATCGCCTTAATTACTTATACAACATACACAAACTTTCAAAGAAAAAAATAATAAAATAAAATATACATAATGTACGTGGGGTGGTGGAGACGGTTTTTCACCTTCATTCTTTTGTGAAAGATTTTCAGCGTTAATCAGCCATCATATGTCTGAAAAATTTACACTACCATTTAGATCCACTTAATCCATTAAGTTATGTTAAAAAATGTTATCAAACACATCTAAATTTAACTATCATTTAATATATAAGATTAAGAGCTTAATTGTGTAAACAAACAGGCCCTAAGTAAATAGATAAAGTAACTTAACAAGGAAGATAAGAAGTGGTAAGTAGTTGAGCATGTTTTTATGCATACATAAAAAGTACATGTCAAGTAGCTTTTGTATGATTCATTCTTTCAATTTGTTTGCAAAACAGAGAAAGTAGAGTTATGTCATTTTTCTCGGCCTTTAACAAACACGAATATCTCTTTTTAACATTATAATTATTGTTGAAGATTTCAGCTAGTGATCATACGTTCTTTTTTGGTTGAGAAGATATGCCGATACTATATGAGTGAGTTTGATGAGGTAACTTAAGTTGAAGTTCGTGGTTGTTTATGTATAACTTAGTTATGTTCTTGGTAAATAAGACTTACGTGCCAAGTTAGTTTTCAATAGTTATTTCATTGATATGTTGGTTATATGAGTTAGATAGTTTATTTCAGTTATTTATGACTATAGATTTTTTTTTTTTTTTGATTGAGGGTATGACGATAGTTTTAATAATAATGGTGTTATGTTGAATTATGTTTTTTTAGAATTTATTTTTGAGGCGCAACAAATTATTTTTTTTTTTTCGTGAATTTTTTTATTAAAGTGATTGTAATGTCACTTAAATGAGTTTTAAGGTCGACAATCGTCGCATGGCTTCACTATGAAAAAAATTAATTGGATCAGGTGAGTTTTTCGAATATCGAAGGCTTTAAGTAATAAAAATAAAGTAAAAGAAAAAAAAGGGTTTTAGGGTTTTAAGTTTACGGATAAAGATTCGAGGAGCTTGTATTTTTTCTTTCATCGAGATTTGTTTTCTCGATGAAGGAAAAAAATATCAGAAATATTTTATTTTATTTTATTTTATTTTATTTTTTTCAGAAACGAAACGGAGGAAGTCCCACTTAGCATCAGAAGTAAAGCGGGGTGGTTAACTACCTGATGAGCCTTATCTTTTTAAAAAATATCAGAAATTTATCGGTATTTTCTTAAATGAATTTATCACTATATTTTTTTAAAGATTATTTTCCTTTAAAAAGCGATTATAATTAATCACACCCTTCTATTTAGTATTACTCTAAATTACTCTCCACCATTAAGTTTTCTACTACTAAAATAGAGAAGTCTTACCCCGAAACAGAACCCCCCGACTCCCGTTTTTCCGGTTTCGTAAGAACAACGCTGTGTCGGGAAGCGCGAATACAATTTCACTGCGAAACTTTGCCGCCGCCGCCGCCGCCGCCGCACTATAAGAGGAACAAGGCCCACATAGCAAAACTCGTTAGAGCTGGAGAAAATGTCATCAGAAACTCGTGACGAGATCTTAAGAAGCAGTACAAATGCTTGCGGGGACGTTAAATCGTCGAGAAAACCTACAATTCCTTCCGGTGATCAGGCTGTTTGGGCCGACGTTTCCCCTCTTCTCAAACTCACTTGCAACGGTAATATGTTTTGTTCTGCCTGTTCTCTTGAATCAGTTTTTCTAATTTTCTTTGGTGTTGCTCCGAGTAACTTTTCATAGGAACCCTGCTAAACTTAGTTATTTTCTTTAGTTCTTCCCTAACTTCGTCGGTTGCTTTTGTAAATGATTTGAGTTGTTGAAAGTGCTTCGGATAATGATGTTAGGTTAAACTATCTTCTTAAGTTAAAAATCGAATGAAGTCCTTGCTAAGTGTGTGCTGAGCGTGTGTGTTTGAGAGTTTTGGAGTGTAATGAGCTCTTTTTATGCTGGTGACTGATTCACGAATGATTTTACAACGCAAAAAGATGCTTACACTGCCAAACAACCTTTATAAATCAAGTTGCATCCTTTATGCTATTCTGTTGCAGATCTTCGTGATGGTGAATTGATACATGGAGACAATTTCAATCTTTTTGCTGCCATGTCTGCATTGGAGGTAATGTGTTATGTTCTTAAATAATTGTGAATGCCGTGGAGTCATGAATTGGTTAATTTCAATGTTTTGAATGATTAAAAATAGAAGTACTGTTAAAGGGCCTCTCCTGTGGAAGAATGATGACGATGGATCATGTATGGCTGTTTAAATCAATCTATTAGGAAGAGTTGTGATTCAAAACAGAGTAAGGTAGTGCGAAATTTCGCAGTAGATTCACATACTTATCATGCAAAGCTGCTAATATATCGAAGTGCAGTTTTACCGTGGCAAGACATCATCATTATTAGGTGCTAATTTATGGTAGGTGTACTTTTACTGTGACAAGACGTTGTTAAAATATCACCTGGGAATAGTTTTGGCTGCAGAATAACGTGAAAATTTTAAGCGCTTGAAAGAAACTAGGAGTTTGGCTAGCTAGGTGAGATGAGGAAGATTTTTGTTCGTCATATATAGTACATCTGCTCTCGTTTCTTTCTCCTGCGGTGTTTTAAAGTGCACTTGATGAATAATGATTCATGTACCTTACTTTTTGATTCTTTGAATATTGGACATTCTTAAATTTGAGTCGATGACTTGTTGATGATGCGGTGATTTATAAGTTTTCAATTTGAGTCAATGCCTTGTTGATGGCGCGTTGATTTAACAGATAATGGACCCAAAGATGGATTCGGGTATAGTTTCTACTTATTATTCTGTTGATGAAGCCATTGAGAAAGGTGCTGCTCCAATTCCTTTGAGTTCCAATAGGACAGTTGATATGCAACGTATAGTTGATGTCATGGATCATCTTCTGGCTTGTGAGGTTAGTTTGTATTTTCCCATCATCATCATGGTGGGGATTAGAATTAATTTCTGTGCTATGCTTTGTTTTGGCAATGCAGGCAACATGGCACAAGGGCCATTCGCTTGCACAAACTGTCTTCTCATGTATTTACCTTTTGAGACCTGATCGAACATCTTCACATGCTTTATTACATTCATGTTGCCAAGTTGTGCGTGCAACTTGCAATGCTGTTGTTGGGGCTGTTTCAGATACGCGTACAAATGAGGTAAATTGACTTACTCCAGGCTTCTGCTGTAAGGTTTACAAATGAATTCATTGCTAGATTGATACTAATGTCATCAATCAAGATATTGTTGCCCAGTCTTTCTCATAGTTGTTTCTTTCTTTATGGGCCATGAAAGTTCAATACCCACTGATTTACAATTAAATAATTAAATAAATTCCATGTTCTCAAGTTGTAAAATGGTTGTTATTTGTTCATACATCTGATAATGGTAATCCTCTGTGATACTATTAAAAATTAAAATGGGGTGTCTATGCCTGTAAGTTTTGGATCTTTGATCTACTCCTCAATCTTGTCTATTTTACTTTCTCTTTGCCCATATTGGCTTTGTATTATTAAAGATGGAAGGGAAATTTGGACTTATAACATAGATAAGAAACTGACCGGAGGATTGGGATTTTTTATAGAAGAATGACTTCTTATCTCCATGTATTATTTGAATGTACATTGTGAGGTCACTGAGGGGTGGGAAGAAAATGATATAATGTCAGACAAGAAAATCTTACATGCATGACTTGATTACGCAAAGTTTTATTCTGCAGTTAACTAAAAATAAAATGTCTTTGGATTCAAAACTTAAACACCCAAAGATCAGCTCTCTTTCCCTCTCCCCACCCCCCCCACCCCCACCCCCCACCCCACCCTGCGTGTGCCTCCTATTATAGCTCATGAATTTGTTTGTTATGGGGTGTTGGAACCTGTGCAGATTTGTCCAACTTTTTCTGTTTAAATCTATGTAATAACACTTCGTGGATAAAGATGGTTAGCTCCTACACAGAAATGGTGGAAAAATACTGGAGCTGAATACGAGCAGCTCAAAAGATGCATCCTCCACCTATGTCTTGTTTAAGAAACTAGTAGAAATCGCGTCCATCCCTATGATTGATAAGAGGAATGAGTAATTATGGACAATGTGAAATGGCATCTTCATGAAATTTTTGTCTTTCTATCTCTCATGCAGTTATCCTTTGTCAGGAAGAAGATCTTTTTATTATGGCATATGGTCTTCCACTAAAAGTAGAAGGAGATGAAAAATGCTTATCCATGTTGCAAGCTGTAGAAGAAACAGTATCCCGTCAATTGCGTGCTTGTAAAGCCTCATCATCCAAGAAGAGTGATGTGGAAGGTATCTGCTTATAATCAGTGGGACTTAGTTTTAAATCTGTATATGTAGTACTAAGATAAATTCCAGATAGACCTATTTTGTTGAAGATTTTTATTTATTTATTTTAATTTTTTGTGCGGTGTTTAAATGCAATTTGGCCATAACTGTCTTAGAGTCATATACTTGAAGATTATTTTGTAGAAATATTTTTTTTTCTTTTTTTGAATAAAAAAAAAAAACTAGACCGACATGATTAATGGTTCTGTAACTCTGACCATTCTTAGGTTGGGTCATTAGATTGAGCTCTTTCCCTTTCTAGTTAACAGTGCTGATGGATTATGTAAAAATGTCATCTAAAGACGCTAGTTGTCATTTGGAAATCCGTTTTTTGAGTTTAGTTTCAAATTTACAGCTTCTGCACTTCTAAATAAACTTAAAAGTGTACAGGTTTAAATTCGTTTTGAATTCGTATACATTGTTCAAAAAGTTAAGCCTTCTATGCAGTGTGTAAGTACGAAAATACTTCTCTTTCTATTCTAGCTGGACCCTTAGCTGTTTGTGTACCTTCAACTTTGTTGAACTACCATCTCTCCCAAAATCTTGAGTTGATGGGAGGTAGATAATTAACATTTTATATATTTCACATGCCTCCTCAAGTGTGGGTATTTTTTAATTTTTAGTAGACGCCCAACACTTGATTTTTCGTTGGTGGAAGGCAATGTCTGCAGCAATGTTTGAACTCAGGACCTCTCGCTCTGTTAAACTACCATCTCTCCCAAAAGCTTAAGCTGATGGGGAGGTGGATAATTAATATTTTATATATTTCAACAATCTTAACTTATATTCATCTCTTCGTGATTTCTCTATTCATGCTATAAGTTGTTCTTGAAGGCATAGCACTGTAGTCTGTATAAGGAGCTATCATATATGTAGTTGTCAATCCTCAGCTTGAATTAATATTGTTACACTTTGTTTATATTTTCAGCTATATATCCCTGCCTTGGTAACTTATAGCTCCAAGGCGTGTACATTACCTGTGCGAATAGTGATGCAAATTAAGTGCTCGTTTAAAATTTCCTACTACTATGTTGATGTTAAATGGACAAAGGATTTGGCCCATGATAATTTATTCTTGGTCAGTAGTGTTATACTTTAGTAGTTAGACAGGAACCTAGAAGATTTATTAGAGTGAACAATAGTCCTGTAAGGTACTTTCTGGTGTTTGATTTCATATTTATGTTTTCTCTGCTTCACGTTGTCTTCAGCTGCACAATGCTTCTTCTACCTTTTGCTAATTTATATATTAGTGACTTCAGAGTAAATTGCTGCAGATATGGAACCGTTGCAGGGTAATCCTGAGCTGGAGGAAGGATTTTACAAAGCTCTACTGTACCGCTTACGTTTTCGTAAGGTCTCATCCCATATTTTTCTTTTTGTTCCATTGTCTCTTAGCTTGAACATCAATCATTTTTCTCATTTGGAATTGTTGATCTTCTGCTGTGCTCAGGAGTAGAGAGTGCAATAAATGTTTTTTTTTCCTATTGGCATGATTTGCAATTTGTTAATTTTTTCCCATGAACTTCTTAGGAGTTTCATTTGTTGCTGATTAAAATCTGGTTTTTTTAAGTGTGTGTTATGTTTCTTGTCAACTTAGTTTTCACAGCCTGGTTGCTTTGAGGTTTCTTTGGTAAATACTGCTTTTTGTCATCAGAACTAACCACTTTCTTTTTTTGAAGAATGTATCCATCCTTTTTTTCTTCGTCTTTGTTTCTACATTGTATCGCTGTATCCCCCTCCCCTCCCTTTGTTTCAAACAATTTTTATGGTTGTGATCATTTATAATATTGAATGCTCAAATGTAATGGATCTATTGTGATTCTGTTAGTATTTTATTTCTTCTAGTGAAGTTATTATTGGTGACTATAAAGCACAGTAACTGAATTGATTGTATTTCTATCGTCTTTCAGTTCTTCTACCTTGTTCTCTTATCTATGAGGCGGCCTCAAGGCAAAGGGCTGGAATTAGCAGGAAAGCATATCTCTTCATGTTTGACTGAGCTAGATTCCATGCTTAAAATGGGAGATTTCATGCAGTCCAATAGTACAAGGCAAACTGTCACAGATGGTTTTGTTTGTGATACAACTGCCTCTGGTTGTCGACCAATTGGTTTTGATCCTAGTTTAAATGCTAGATGTTCTGCTCCTACTCCACCTCGTTCAATTAAAATGCTCAGTTGGAAACAGGTGAGCTTTCTGATTTTCCTAATTATTATGAGAGTATGGTTGTGTCACCATTTAGTGAATGAGAGCTGTATGTCTTCCTTGCAGGCAGTTGAATATTTTCAGAAGCTCTTTAAAGATCTTCAAATCGTATGTTCCGTGACCGTGGAGCCAGTGCTTGAGGGGATTCTGAACTTCGTAGTCGAGTTTCAAAAAAATCATCCTGATTTAGTTGCTAGAGCATATCTTCAGGTTTCCTTTTCCTTAATGTTTTTAAAAATATGTTTTGCCTGTTGACATAGTTGTTAAAGCGTGGCAAGGGGAAGAGGGGTAGCCTAGGCAATATCTGGGCATTCCAGGCGATACCTCTTCCGCATTTCTGAATATTGATGGGACCCTTTAATTGCACCACTGTAAAATTACCGTGCCACCCCATACTAGTAAAAAAATACACATCTTAATAGACACCACATTTTTTTAATTTGAAGGCCAATCTTACCATTGCACCATACTTCAAAAAAAAAAAGTAAAAAAATGCTATGTACAAATTTGTTTACTATTACCAACTTTTCAAAATTAAAATAAAACCCCTACACTTTAAAACCATTACACTTGATCCACAAACCCTAATCCCATAAACCCACCCGCCACCCTTCTCCATGTTTTCTCATCTTCTCCTCCATGCCCAAAACCACCACCACCATTTTCAACCCATTTTCATCACTCACAACCTCCACCCTTTACTCTCGTCACCGCCACCAAAACTTCACTAACACCATATACATAGAAACCCATTTCGTTTCTTGCTTTAAAATACAAGAACTTTTGCAAGATCTGCAATTTTCTATGTTCTTCATATCTATGCTTCTACGCATTTTCTTTTTCTTTTTTTCAAATTGCATATGGTTTTCTTTCTAGAAAAAGGTATGGGTAATGGCCAATGGGCGTTTGGAGCGTGGCTTTGTAAGGGTGTTTTTTTTTTGGGGGGGGGGGGGGGTTGGGGCGGTGGGTTTGCCATGGTGGTTATGGTGTGATTTGGTGGGGAAGCTTTTGAGGGGTTGAAGGGTGGAGAGGGGGAGCTAGTGGTTGGCGGTGGAGATTGTTTTGGGAAGGGGGTGGCTGTGGAGATGGGTTTTAGGGGTGTAAAGGTTTTTTTGTTTGAAAAGATGGGGTGTGGTGTAATAATGATGTAAAATTCAAGGACCTATATGTAATAAAATAATTTAGGTGTGGATATAGTTGTAAAATATGGTGTATCGGTAGAAAATGGTTAAAAGCCATTATTAGCGCGGTACAAATAAAGTGTATAAAATATGTCTAAAAGTGTCGTCTTAAAGTAGATTATTAGTCCCTCAAAAAAAAAAGAGTAGATTATTAGCCCCTCAAAAAAAAAAAAAAGTAGATTATTAGCCATCTGTAGTGTGGTACCGGATCAAATACAGTGTACATTCAGAATAGATGTGGTGTAAATAAAGGCTCCCATATTGATAATATGATCATGTATAGAAATGCAAGGAACACAAAAAGACATCCTTAACCTTCGAATCACGGGCCAATGATAGTTGCATATTGCCAAGCCTATGTGTAAGTCCATTGGATGGAAACAACTATTTGTGAAACCATGTGAAAGAGGGCAGACTGACTAACCATGCCGCTCTCATAACAGGAAAAATGTGTCGAAGTTGTAGTACCTTTTTTGCTAATTAGACAGTGTATTTCATCACATCTACATGGAATTGAGAGATTTGTATGCATATGAGTTCATTCAACAAAAGCGCCTGATTTTGTATCTTTGGCTGAAGAAATATCTTCAAAACTTCCTGTTCATGTGGGACGAAAAACAGAAAGACGGACAAAAAAGAGCCAAAAAAGCAACACGCTTAGTCATCCTAGGCGACTGCCTTGCCATTTTATATCCTTTTTTCCTTTGTTACTTGTCTTGGTCAACTGGAACTTGCATGTATACCTGAATCTTCCAATCCTATGCAAAGAACACTACGCCTTTCGATCTTTAGTGTTTAGGTAACTATAAAAGGGAACAACCTCCTTGCTATTACTATGTTGATGCGTAAGATTTCTGCTGGTAGGATATGACCGCATTAGGTGCATTTTTAGTTGTCATGCTGATAAACACAGATCAACATTACCATGTAAATGTAGAGAGGTCATTCCAGGCTCTCATCTATTATGAATCTCATTCCAGGCTGTTTACGGTTTGCAGATCGTGAGGCAGAGGGATGATAAAATTCCCAAAAGGAGGTGAATGAGATTCTCTTAATCCATTAACTTTACCTTCCCGTAAGCATTTCCTCCTGACCAATTGAACACAAAATCTGATTTCCTTCTTTTACAATCCTTTCTAATTTTACTCAACCATGGGTAGTTTTTCTGAGCCTTCTCAAATATTATAATAGACAAGATTTGCTGATTTCTGGATACTTGCATGTTGTAATGTCGTATCGGGATACTTGCATATGGAAATGTCATTAGCTGGGAATGCCTTTATGCTAGAATACTTTAAAGATTGGGAATCAGGATCAGCTTTTTGTCCAATAGTATACATTTTCTTCTAAGTACCTATTTTGGAAGGAAAGGAAGGGTGTTCAGGTACATCCTCCTTAAAGTGGTTGATATGGTGTTTGTGCATGTTGCTGTTCAAATGTTCACATTGGGTTTCAAGAAGACTAAACTTTTTTTGCTAGGTTATAGTACTTTGGCACCGAAGTTTCTTTGTTGGAAGGAAGTGCCTGTGGACTTATAAGAGTCTACTGGCTCAACGTTCTGTCTTATACCAATACTTACCAGTTCATTTGTGCTGAAGAGGGCTGGGTGAGGACAGGCAATCCAATGAGTAACTAGCTACACCAATTAGACGTGTAGAATGACCATATGCTCTTTCAAAATGGAATATTTGTCCCTCGGGTAGAGGTGTTTTAGAAGAAGTCTGCGATCTATGAACGGATGATTCATGTACAAAATGAAAAAATTGTACAAGTTATACTTTTGTCACCACTTTGTAAAAACTCATCATGTATGAATATGTCATACATGTGACTCGATCAATGAAATAATGGGTTTCCCTGACGCACATCTTTGTTTTCTCAGTGCAAAGAAATAGAGGATAGATTATTATCTGACCTGAAAGCTTAAACCATTAGAAAGAAGTGCAATTTATGGTTTAATTTTCTTAACGTGCTCGTTCACGTGTACTTTTAGCGTACATGACGAATCATTTCTTAGCATTAGGCTGTGGTGACATAGTAGCAACAATAGTGATAATGCTTTTTTCATATAGGGGTTCAGTGATGTTTGAACTCATCAACTATCCTGATATAGATTAACAATTCGTTCAAAATTTGAACATGTTAAAGAGAAGTCTAACACACTCACTGACACACACACACACACACACACAAACTCTAATGTTTCCACCATGCGTGGCTTTGCCAGCATGTAGACAATAAGCAGAAAGGGAGGGTGGTTGACGTTTTTCAGAAAGTAAAGCAGTTTGGTTCCTGAATCTCTTGTTCTGGTGCCATGATAAATTACTAACTCCATGAAAAGTTTGACTGTTAAGAGAAGTCTAATTGAACATGTATACACATTAGTAAACTTGTTGCGGATGAATAAAATATCGAGGAATAGTTCATTTGTTGAATCATAATGATGATACAATCATTTTCATAGAATCGGGAATCTTTTTGTTCTGAAGTGATGTGGATTAAAGTCCTTTACCCAAAGGAAAATGATTAATTATCAATTCGCCTAAAATCGCAAGTTATAAAAAAGAAGTGTAATTAATACCATTTTGTTTGACACGCCCCTTCACGTGTGAACTTGCAAACACGTGAACAAGAGAGATATGTTGTAGTACACTAAACATGTTCAACGGTAGAAGTAGCTTTTGTTGTAGCAGAGTTAGAGTAATTATAAACTAGTTTAGGCTGTTAAATTACAACATATCTAAATGTTTAAGCTTTTAAAGTGAAGTGTAATTTATACACTTATATCGAACAAAAAAGATAAGTCCATCACGAGTTGTTAAGAATGTCCAAAGATAGCACGGCCAAAGCTGGACTTCTTATTGAAAAGTGATAGCCTGGGAGCAGACGAAGCTGTCTTGAGCCTGGCAAGCACTTCGAATGGCCCTTACAGTTGGCTAAACCCCTTCCATATATCCTCTTTTTATAAAACGGAACCCTTAACCTCTCAAAAAGTCGAATCCCAATTGGCTGCAACCGCAGCAGTAGTTATGCAACTACTACTTGGGAGAGAACAATCTGTTATTCCTGTTCCCTTGTCATGTTTCTTGGGATTGATTTTGATCTTGATACAACTGAACTCAATTTGTAACGTGTTGACAGCTTCTTCTTGTTCAAGATGGAAAACTCTTCGGACATGATTCTGTTTTTTCCGTAATATGTAAAGCGGCTCTATTACCTGAAGTTGCAAAGAATCATGAGCTGCATAAGAACGAAGCAATCATTCAACTTGGGCAGGTGTGTTTCCAGACACAACTTCTTCACGTCACTTCATTGTGTATTTCACTGCGTTAAGCACATTCTGTATATGATGTTTCGTTAAATTTGCAACCAATACTTGCCAATTTCTATTCCAATAACCCGTTATCAATCTTTTTTTTAACGTTCCTAATATGGTGGTGTTTAAAATGCAGTTGTTAGTCAATTTGCTTAGAATTCTTTGTTCAAACACTGCATGGCAAAGGCGTAAACTTGGCAAAATTCTACAAGACTGGCGAATCGTATATGTGCAGGTTAAATCTCTAAAGCCTTCATCATCGTGGTGATCTTTACATATTATCAAGTTCCATTTCTTTGATAAAAACTCATGAGATGTTGATATATATTATTTGCCACAAAGTTGTTGTAGCTTACTAGCATGCTTTTTTGAAATGGAGGAGAAAAGAGGTGCAGCAGCTTTACATTGGACGAAATTAGGATGATTTGTAAAGATTGACCAGGAAATTAACCCCACTCCTCAGCTCCCTAGGAAAAAGTTAGGTGTGAATATATGGGTTTGAATAGATTCTCAAATTATCTTTTGCTTCTTTCCTCATAAGATTTGAGCTTAAACAGTTGGACATTTCTGTATATTGTCTGATGTTGAAGTTAATCAAACTCTTTCTGAAGAGGGTTGAACAGCTCTTCTGTTGATACCTCAAAGTCTGTTTTTCCAGTTATATCTTTATTCTTTATGATTGAATATAAGTTCTATATTTTGTTTCGAAATAAGTCATTTTACATGAAATTGTGCAATTTGTCATGAGGACAAAGGATTAATAACAACCGTTTGGTTACTTGTGCTTTGCATGTTTTAGGTAGTGCCTTGTCACTTGTAAAATTTTCATAGTGTCAGAGTCGGTGGAAGAACTTTAGGAACATCGTCTTGAATTTCTTTTGTGTACTTTGTGCTCGAGATGGAATTTGTTCTTTTGTTCTATGTTTTAATCAGTTTGTGAATTTGATTTTTTGGTTGTGGGGTGTATGCTATATTTTAATGCGAGTTTCATATTGAAGGCTAATTTATGAATTTATTTTCTGTAACTGGCGCTCAGCTGGAAATGGCTTTCAGAAAGGAGTTAGGAGAAACCATAAGAACTTCAAATCAAGAGGTAAATGGTTACATAACTATTCTTATTTGCTACTGTTGATTGAGGAAGAAGAGCCCTTTGACGGCAATGCAATTGAAAAGTCATTTTTTTCATTTGTTTTCTTTTCCAAGTGAAAATGACACATGACAAAGGAATTTTTGATATTTAAATTGTCGGGCTTACCTTATTTAGCTTGTCGTCTTTGTTGCTATATTTATCTTGTCGTATCTATCTCAGACTTTCGACATAAAGTTCTGCAATCATATCTTGATTTGGGTCGAGGAGCAAACCTACTGGATAGCTTTGCGTTTTCTCACATTGGGCTTTGACTTGGAGCTATACTCTCCATCTGAGTACTGCATGGTATACTGGTACATACACATTATTCTGATTAAGTATGCAGAGAAATTGCACATTAAAACAATGGCCGGCAATGACAATAGTGAGTATGCTCTTTGACTTTCTATTTACCTATGTATGACAAGTTCTTTTATTATTTAATTTTTTTAACGAGGGAAATGTATGGCACCTTCTTGAAAGAAGGTATAAAACTCAAAAGGCATCTCAATAGCTAAGGCATTATATATGTTTCACATTGTTTTCACTCTGATTGTACAACGTTCCATCCTTCACTTTGATTTTGTTAGGGGTGGCTGCAGGATTTTTGACATGGGGGTCAGAAATTTATCAATTTTTTTTTCCATATCACACATATACTTGGATATTCAATTCTATACATGTAATTGTGGGGAAATAAATAAAAACAGAGGGGGTCAATACATAAAAATAAGGGGGTCAATTTCACATATGTATGTGTTTATAAAAAAATTTCTCTACTTTTGTACATAATATTTTTATTTTAGGGGGTCGGCCGCACCTGCTTGGCTCTATGTAGAGCCGCCCCTGGTTAGAGCGCATCTGTTCTTCACAACTTGGGAAAACTGTCGTTATATTTTCCCACTTAATGCCATTAAAGATTCAGCTAGCATGGATTTATTTTCCGTGTTCTTGTATTCAAGCCTTGGCAAATTCTACGTGTTTTGTTGGGGCCAACATTGCTGATATTCTCGCCATTTTAAGTGCAGTTGGTGTTGTTTTGGCCCCAAACCCCTCCCTCCCTAAAAGCCCCTGGTGCCAACCTGGATATGGGGGGTTAGCCCGCATGCTATCTTGTTTTTAACGGTTTTTATCAATTAGGTAGACGGAAAGGAAGGAAGAAACGCGATTCAATAAAGGATGTTTCAAAGGACTACGCGATGCACCCGATGGTATTATTGCTTCAATGCCAGATATATCTTGCTGAAGGCCTTACAATGGTGACACTTCTTGCCTCTAAGAATCCATACATCGTCTACTTATCTTTCTTCTGATCCATCTATATATGTAGATATATGTTTGTATGTATGCATTGTTTTTTATGAACGAAACACCTACTTTATACCAACAGATGCTTGCCGCCCTGAGGAATGAATACAATCTCTTTCAGAATATGGGTCCTTTAAACACCGAGCATGAGGTAATAAATAATTTGAGATTGGGATTTTGTTTCTTTGTGTCTGTTAACATGCCATATGCTTATACTTGAGAATTATGAGTTGTATTGATATTTATGGTCTGATAACCCTAAATTAATGGTGTAAAATGACCAGAGATTCTTGCAGCATTTTGAGCTCCTATTGAAAGCGTGTCTTCCTGACCACGTTTCCTACTATGTATACAAAGAAACTACAAATCGTGCTAAGGTATCTGTAAGTAGTTGATAATCCTTGTTATTAAATTCGATATTATACAATAATAATAATAACGACGGCGTGCAAAGGGTTTATTTACTCTGTAATATTATTGTACAGGGGGTTGCGATCCATAATTGTTTCAAAGAAGCTCAAAGAATTGCCAAGGATTTGAAGACTAGTTTTTCTAAAGACCCAGATAAGTTATCACAAATCCGCAGTATAGAGCAGGTGGCAGAACATAATATCGTTGGTTTCAATCTAATTAGCCGATTAGGAACCCTTGATCCATCGCTTAAAATATATTTTGAATTTAATCATCATCCCTTTTTCGCCACTGCTGTTGTTAAGAGATCATAAAAGAAAAAAAAGAAAAGAAAAATATTGATCCTTAAATTCATTGGATCACCAATTTTGATGTCTTTTTCCCTCCGTTTGATTTATATTTTTATCTTTCATTTGTTGATCATTGTGAGTTTACTTTGCAAATTAATAATGTAACATAATAGGGTTTTTCGTTGAGGGTGAGCTTTTCAGCTTTCTCATCACATAACATTATGTTGTAATATCAAAAGTCTCATTTTGTGATGTTATATCTAGTTTTGTAATTGTATGTATTTTCATCTCCTCCCCACAACACCTCTATATACACATGCGCATGTATGTATATATAAGAAGGTATACGACAATTCATATACCATGCTGATTAATAGGTAGACGTCAAGGTTGATTCTTGAGTCAAGAATTGACTTTGACTTTCCGATGGTGTGTTATAGCATTTGACTGTTTGAAAAAGTCTATTCTTTGACTTAAAAATCGATTCAGTGTTGTGTACATGTAAAATATAGAATTGTTTTCAGTGAGTTGGCTTGCGTAGATAGAACAGTTAATTTAGCAGGTTGAACGCTTTTAAGGTAAACATACGAGATGAAATGAAGTTGAATTCACCTAACCATCATTTTCCTTTTTATTTTCTTTTTTTTTTTTATTATTATTATTTTTTTTGGATAGAAGGGGACAGTAATTGTTTAAATCTTTACGTTTACTAGAAATTATATTGTAAATCAAATAGACACAAGTGGACTAGACCGTCACATGTAGCAATTTATATTGATGTGTATCAATAATAACCGGAATTTTCATAATAATAATAATAATAATAATAATGATAATAATAACCACTGGAATGGAATGGGCCATCTTTGTATAGCTCAACTCGGGGTGTGGCCTCAATGACAATGAGTAATGCAATAGGAATATAAAATAATTTATGGACTCTCTGTACGAATAACAATAAGTAATGCAATAGGAATATGAACATTTAGATATTTAAAGTTGTGCTAATCGTTTGAAGACAAATTTTATAAACAATTTGAAAATTGGTTATGCAAGACATTATTCATTTATAACTCTAAATAAAAGTGTATTATGTGAAAGAGAATAAAAATGAGAGGCCTAAATGTATTACTTCTTCTTACAACTTGTTAAATCGTTGAAACACTCTGAAAATTGGAAGACATATTCCTTAAATTATGCATTACTTCTATTGTTAAAGTCAACTCTCTATTTTTTTTTTTGTGTGTTTCTAATGACTATTTTATATATAAAAAAAAATCGCATCTATCAAAAAATTGATACGAGTACTTTTATGTTCGTGTAGTGTTATAAGCTCAATCAAATTGGACCGGATCCGATCGGGAGAGATCGTTTTTACTATGTTCTTATTTTTGTATATATGATAAATGGTATTTTGGTTATTATATAGTTGTTTGTTTATCTAACTAAATTAATATTGTATATAATAACGTCTCTAGGATTAAACCGTGATCGAGGAATCGTAATGATGATTATGGTTTATGAGATCCTGATTCACAGTAAATGATTTAATTCTTAAATATCTCTAGTCGTTTGTATAATTAAACAGGATATTAATAGTACGGTTAGACTAGCACGTATTTGATGTTTTCTTTCTTTTGAAAATAGTGATAGATCTCGTTATTCCAGGTTTCGAACCCATGACCTAAAGGATAAGTAATAAAGTTTCTAACCAGTTGAATTAAATGATTAATTGCAATAGAGATTGTCTGAAATAATATACATACACAATTTTAATATTATTAGAGGGGTATATTAGTAAATTCACCCAGAAAATTGTATCCTTGTCCATGCTGGGTCAGCCCCTGTCGCGCTTGTCTTGTAAATAATGTTTTATTCTCAAAAGTCTTTGCATAACAGAAGTAAAGTGTTACTTCGAGAGAATATGACATTTAGATTATAAGATACAATCGTTGATGTTTCGACGCTCAAATAACGGTTGTATGGATATTGCGTATACAAAAAGATTCTATATACATGGTAACCATTTCACATGAAGAGTTGTAGTCATAACACTTGACTCCAAACGATTGAGGGTCGCGTTGCATTGCTGGATGTCAATCTCGATCGTTAAGTATAAACAATATTTTCGTAAACATACTTTATACTTACGACCAACATATTCGGAAACATATCAGATCACACACATATGAATAATTAGCGGGAATGGAATTGTGGTTATATTGATAACCGAATACATATTATTTATGTCTACTGTCAAGGGTCATAGTGTTAATTCATATTCTGGTATTTATTTAAGATTAATAAATAATATCAGATATTATTATATATATTAATATTATATTGTCATATGATATATATTTAATAATGAATATATTTTTTGACGGTTTAAAGCTGAATATTAAATTTGTGGCATACACAAAATTAAATAAATTAAATGATGAGATAGTCATTTAAATATCTGATAAATATCTTAATTTTTTATAAGATAGTTTTTGGGACTTGGACGGCTAGCACAAATTTTATGTTGGACCTGTGCAAATCCTAGTTGGTGCACCAAAATTAATAGGATCTGCAAAAACTTTTGATCAATGTATCTCTTTAAAAATATTGATTTAATGATCTAAAACTTACACCTGGACCATCCTAAAATTTCACGACGGCTAGTATTTAGTTTCAATAAATAATTATTCTTTTTAAACCTTTTATTTTCGGTCTGTTTGCCGATTTCCAGCAAGAAAGAAAAGATGTCGACTTGGCTCCATTCTTTCTCTCCCTCCAACCCTTTCAACCCGGACTCCGACGCCGGCGACGATCATTCCGAACATTCCTCTACTAATCCACCCATTGTTCCTCAATCTGACACCTCCGACCTCTCCCACACCGTTTTCCACCGCCGCCGGGGTGCCGCCTCAACTTCACTAGCTCAGCTCACAGATGATCGAACTGTAGTGAAAGAAACTTCAACAACTCTGTCGCCTTCTGACCCATTTACTGGCATTAAGAATGATTTCGCAGAACTCGGCGATAGCATTAAGGAGCTGCTGTCTTCATCTTCCAATATTGCCGCCACAGGGATTTCTTCGTTCACTTGTAATTTTCTGAGGTTTAAGGACGATAAAGGTATCACTGAAGAAGAAGACGAAGATTATGAGGAGGAAGATGGCGAGGATGCACTGGAAATTGATGGAGATGTTCTTGATTTTGCGAGGAAAGTCTCTATGCGGCCTAAGGTTTGGACTGAATTTCCAATCGCAGTAGAGGAAGGTAGTGTTCTTTTTCCCCTTGATTCAACTGAGTCATATTCTTGATTACCCCTAAGGCTAAGCTCTCCCAGCCCCAGGGAACATTTTTTGAATGTAATTTTTATTGATGTGAGTAATAACTTGAAAGTTTAACTGGGGTTGATTGAAAAGATAAAGTTGGAAGTTCTTTGAATCTGGACTACTAGTCGGGTTATTTCATCATCAGTTATCAAGATATGAAAGTTGTTGGCTAGGTATAAGCAAGTACTTTGAAGTTGGTCTGTCTCATTATGCACTTTTTAACTAGCTTGATATTTTCTTTTCTATTTTTTTTTTGTTTTGTTTTGATTGTGTTGTTGTTGTTTTTGATGATTTTGTTATGATGGATAGAACTTTTTACCAGTTAGTTTACTCTGCATTGCATGATTGGGGTCGGGCAACCTGTATGGGCAAAGTGTTTTGTGTCATTGTTTTTTTTTAAAGATTTCCCACACAATTCCCCATTGTCATCTGGCTAAGGGTATGGGCAAGTTTTGGTGTGTTTATATGATTAGGCGTTTTTTCCCTCTTATCTTGATATTTTTTTGATCGTTGCATTCTTGTCGTTCCTGTTGCTGATATCAAATTAACTTGCCCGCATGATTCCACATGTCCCCAGACTTTGGTTAAACATTCCAAGTTTGATTTGTATGGAACAGGAATTAATTGATTTAGGTATCAGTTACTCCTCGAGGAAAAATAACAAAAAAGAAAATAATTATTATCGTAATTAACGTAGTTAGACCAATCTTGATAAGTGTATTAAATCGCTAAGTGGTCTATCATGTCTTTTTTCCGGATGGCCCTGTGTCTTCTTGCTGTAGCATCCGCCGCTTCATTGTATGGTTCGTTAAGGTTCGGAAAATAGTCATGTACTTGACAAGAAATCAAGGAACTTGACATATAATTTCAAGTCTTTAAGAAGTTGCAATTTTCACTTAACAACAATATTGTCTAAGGTCTTATGCTACGGTTTTGCGAGGTGCCAATGCGTCCCTGAATAGTTTCTAATTTGATCACACTAAGATAGAAATGGTCTTATGCGGTGCACCTTTTGTACTTTCCAGAGTATGAAGTTTGGTGTTTTTTTTGGAGCACATTAAGACATTTAAATACTCAGGCACTTGGCCTTTCAACAGTAGAGAATCTAATGCCTTTTAGGTTTGTGTCACACCTTGTCATGTAATGGGATTTTTTGAATTTTGTGTAAGCAGAGGTTTGTGTCTATCATGTGAAATAATCCCCTCCTCCTCTCTTTGTTCAATGGGTTTGTGTCAGTCTTGTAACGAGAATATTTGGTCATAAAGTGGTGTTTTCTTCAGTCATCAACACGTGGTTCATCAGATTAATCTAGGATGAAATCTATCTATCTTTAACGTCCATACCCGAAAAAAAAATGGAATATTCAGTAGGTTAAGGTTGGTTTAGAAAGCGTGGTGCTTGGCCATCATATCGTTGTCTGAATTTTTTAGCATGTCTATTTTGTATTTGCATATTGACAAGTAAATCATGGTTAATTCGAAAGACAAAAAAAAATTAAAATACAAAAAATTATCAGATAAAATTAGACAAAAGAAAAAGATAGTTAAGTGTAAAAATTTATAGGCGAATGTTCTCTTATCGACCTTTTCAATCAAACAAAAGAAGCTTTCGTATCACTCATGGAGAATAAATTGGTTTGGCATAGGGTTTTGTTTGTCTCTCTGCATCCAGTTTCATTTGTGCTAGCTTTTCTAATAAGGTAGTCATAGTCTAAATCTAAATTTATATACAATTGGTTGCTGAAATACTTATTTACTTGTTTATTATAGATTTCGACATGTCTGATAGTCAGAGGTTACATACTGCTACTATTGAGGATTTGGTTCCTGCTCTTGCGTCTTTGAGGCAGGAAATTAGTGGCCATATGAGCAGTGGGAAATTTTGGTTAATATACTTCACATTGCTGCTTCCAAGCTTAAACGAGGATGACATGACGCTTCTATGCAGTCCCAAGGTAAGAGCATCAATCAATGTTGAAAAACCCTTGAATCGTGAAGATTTTGCAATTCAGTTCTTGGGTTTCGAGTTAAATCTGATCTTGTTTTGCAGATTGTTGAAGCTAGAGAAAAGCTTGTACTGTATTTTCAGAATAATAGGAATGCAGCACAAGAAGAAGAAACTTCTTCTGAAGCTGAAGCTGTTGAGAATGATAAATGTGGGATTGAAGTTGTAGATGAAGCTGCTTCGAATGAAGGGAAATCGTCACCTACTGAAACGCGTTCTTTGGTAGAGGTTTCTCTTAGTGAAGTAGAGGAGGATGAAGAAGTAGAAGACGGTGTTTTAATAGATCGAGTGTCAGGATTGAGGATTTCAGAAAGTAGTAGGGTTTCATCAAATGAGTGGATCCGATTGAAGGAAATTAAATCGAAGAAGGGCGGTTCTTGTTCAAACATTCATGGCAAAGAATCAGAAAATGAGGATTTAGGTGAGTGGCTCCATGTGGGTGATGAAACACAAGTAAACAGTTTGGGTACTAGTTGATTCGATTCGATTCATTTGAATATCTTCCATTTCGATTTTCTTCGGTAAATAGACCCTTTGCTTATATGTTCATTCTTCTAACTCCCCACCCTCCACCCTCCACCCTCCACCCTCCCTCTTCTTAAGTAATCCAACAAAGAGGATTTTGAGTAGTTGCTACCACTTCTCTATAGTCCAACAGGCATTAATGGTAAATGGATGTGAATCGATTCGAATCTGTTATATTCATTTCTATCAAAAACTCTATTTCCATGCTATTGGTTTGGTGGTAGTATTTTGATTTCATGTTTTTACAGTAAATGGTTGATTTACTGGTGAGAAAAGTTGCACCTTGTTTTGATCTTTTTCTTTTTTTGGTTTGCTGTTACAATGTGTAACAGTGGATGGAGAATAGCTTCATACATGTCACATATTTAGCGTATTAAGTGAGTGAATTGGTAAGGGTAATTGTGAGAAACTAATATAGGTTCTAAAATATTCTATAGGACATACGGGAGAAATGACTCCCTCGGCTCGATCCTCAAAAACATTAGCAGCAAGTCAAATCTGTAAAATAAAGATTAAAATCATTTGGTTCCATTAAAAACCATTTGTAGTCCATAATTTTTAAAGAGACTGTTTTTTCCACACAAAATATATTTTACACATTTCAAGGGCGAGAGTGAGTTTTGTTTTGACATTTAACAAACATATCATTCAGACTTAAATGAAATAAGAAATCAGATATTATTCGGATCACGTATTCTGGCGCAAACATTATGTTTTCCACTCAATTTTGCGAATAAAAAGACATTATTATGTGCGTTTGAAACAATACGACCGCTTTCTGAGCCGAAAATAACATTTTCCGCTCCTATTTCTAGTCGAATATGACCACGGCGCTCTCGAAAATTTCAAAACGATCGGACCATTCTAGAGGCCGGACGTGTAATGCTTTCACGATCACGTTCGGTCGAATAAGTTTAAATTATTCTCGACCACGCTTGAAAGAGTATAACCCTATCTCAAGTAAGAATATAAAAACGTGGCTATAAAAATTCAAAAACATATCGTCACCATTTTTTAAGCGCCAAACACGAATGCTTTCACGACCACGCGTCGGGTCGAGAATAAACTAAATTGTTCTGACCACATTTGGGTAGGTATAATGTCCTACATTCTGACCAAACTTCGGTCAGAATGTAGGCGCGTAATTCATAAAAAATAAGGACAAAATTGGAAAATAAAATAGTGTGTAATAAAACAAAATTTTGTGTGAAAAAATATTTCAATTTTAAATTACACATTGCCTGCATAGATTTCATTGTCTTTTTATCTTGAATAAGAAAGATTCTATGAGATTAAAAAAAAAATTAAAAATGTAATTTACAGATAATAAACAAATGTATGGCTAATTTACATTTTCAATGGATACAATACTACTCACTATTGTTTACACTTGACCTCAAAATTCAAGACATCGAAGATGGGGAAATGGTAATTATTGACCCCAAACCAAAAAGTGCTGTCACGGTTTTTTTCATTTAGTAATTATTTTTAATTTATTTAGTTTTTTGGGACTCAATCTATGTGCGCTTGTATTGTATCCCTCCTAAGATTGTCGTCATTAAATTAAAAGGAGTTGTTAATGTCATTTGTAACGCTCCATTTGTAACGCCCGCTTCCGAATATCGGTTCTTTATCTCGAAAGAGAAACGTTCGCCACAGATATAGCGTAAATAAATCTAACATTATACGCAGCCTCTACGTCGTCAGTATCAAATAAAAGAAACAAAGCTAAAAAGCTAGGGTAAAACATAAATCTTTCTTAAGAGTAGATTACAATCATACTAAAGATGGATAGCTAAATTACAACGACGAAAAACTCAAAGACTTATACAATACGGCGTCTTAAAAGTAGAAGATATAAAGTCTCAAGAAAAGAAATACAACTAATCTAGTCTGACATTTACAAAAAAATAAACTAAAAGCTTCACAAGACTTCAATGTCTTCAAAAGTCGCCATCTACACTTGGGCAACGTGTCGCCTTCTCACCCCACAACGATCAAAAAAAAAATGAAAAGAAGGTAAGTACAAAGTACTTAGTAAAAGTGAGAAGCTAATGAATAACTAAATTATACAACGAAAGATTATTATTATGATTATTAAATTATCTTTATGAGACCGACTCAATCTAGGGTTCACTTCATGTCCATCAACATGTCGTGACTATCGCTTCTAAACAACTTATCTTGGTTACATCATTACTTTCGCGACACCGTGCATGATGAAAATCCATCACGAGATATACTTGCCAACTACGGTGATTAGCACCGATAGTCCCGGGATCTCCCCGGTATGCATATACGTTCGGCGAATTTCCTCCACTGCCATCCAGCCGTTTATAGGCTAGTAGCGTTGTTCGCTTTACTGAACGTATCACATCACCGATATGAATCAGTGTCTAACCGAGAATAAGTGACGTTTTAGCTTTTACTACACATATGTAATTATTTACCGTTGTTATCTAGCCACCTAAGTGTTTCCAGGTAAGCTCCCTCACATACACTACTCTCTTTCCCAGACCACTAGACACGGACAATGCCTAGCAAATACACAGACATTAATGAACTCTAGTTCATCAAAGCACAAGCCCTTTCATGCTCTTCCGACGGTCCCGAACTTCAACTTCCTTTAAGAGTACGTCCGGTGCCGGAACCAAACGCATCATAAACTCAATCGAGGCTTGCGTATAGTGTTAGATTTATTTAATGCTATACGTGCCGAATGTTTCTTTTCCGGATAAGGGCTCGGTATTCGGGAGCGGGGCGTTACATCATTACACCAAACTAACTTGTGGGACGTCACACTGACCTCTGAAAAGTGGAACCTCGATCGTACGATCTAAACGTGGTACAGAGATGTTATAGAGTGATATTAATTAAAAGCAACTACTTTACTTACATTTGTTAGGTTAAATAACATAACCAAACATCACAAGCACACAGTGTAGTGGTAGTGGTAGTGGGAGTGGGGGTGGGAGAGGGAGAGTGAGAGCACAGCATGCATATATAATGCAGGTCAGTTGGTGGTGCATCATATGAATGAGTAATATAAGCTAAAGCCAACTAGCATTTTTTGGCTTCTGCATAAAATCCAACCTCTTTATATTCACGTGTTCTCATCTACTTTTTACCTTCCTACCTCTCTTTTTCTTTAGGTTTCTGTTATGTTTTCACTTTTCTGTCCTTGCAATCTTTATTATGTTGTTCTCATTACTATTCTCGGAACCCAATTATTAATAATCACTTTAAATATTCATTACTATTCTCGGGAGTGTTGTAGTGACAGTCTTGCCTGTCTTTGAGCTGGAGTGTGAGAGTTTGATTTTATGTATCAACTTCACTCATTAAAAAAGAAGAAGCGTATAGACAGTCTCTTGCAAACTAGACGAGTGAGAATTCCATCTTCTGGATCGACTTCTCTTAGAAAAAAAAGGCCGTCTCTTGCAAGATAGACAGTTGGATCTTTTGGATCGATTTATCTTAACAAAAAAAAAAAAAAAAAAGGTGTATAGACGGTCTCTTGCAAACAAACTAGATCACTGAGGCAGAAGAAAGTGAGTTTCCTTTTCCTAGGCCCAGTACAGCAACAACAACAATATCCAATGTTGCAACTTTGCAAGGGAGACAGTATATAAGATAGGGAGAGTCCCCCCTCTGTGTGCAGATTTCTTCACCCAATCAAAGCTTCCTTCCTTTCTTTTCCCAAGGTTAACTGGTGAACCCAATAACCAATATGGATTCCACAAAAATCACTACTGCCCTTTTCTTCATATCCTTGTCCTTAATTTCCTCACCCAATGTCTCTTGCTCTGACCACTCCCACTCCCACTCCCACAAGCACAAAAAACCCAAGACACCACCCACTGTCCTCAAGCCCCCAGCTGTCTCTCTGCCACCACCAGTCACCACTGGCCCTCCCACCACCATTAATCCGGTACCGCCTCCGGCCGGATCCAGAGGGAATAAGGACACATGTCCTATAGATGCATCACAACTAGGGGCATGTGTGGATCTACTTGGAGGGTTCTTGCACATAGGGCTAGGTGATCCAGTAGTGAATCATTGCTGCCCACTAATACATGGACTAGTGGAGGTTGAAGCAGCTGTTTGTTTATGTAAAACACTTAAGCTTAGGCTTTTGAACCTCTATTTATATGTCCCTTTGGCTCTTCAACTCCTCCTTACTTGTGGTAAACCACCACCCCCTGGTTTTACTTGCACTCTCTAGCCTGCCCAAGCCAGGATGTATTCTTATTATTATTATTGTGTGTTTTTTTTTTTAATTTCTTTCTCATTCAGTTCTTCTTCTTCTTTTTTTCAATTTTAATAAGGATCTTCTATTTAATTGCTCTCCATTAAAAAAATAAAAATTGTATTATGTTGGATCCTCTCAAGTATTTACATTTGGATATCTCCGATAGATACTAAATACTAGTGATAGTAAAACAAGTTAAATATGTAACCCCCACACCCTGGTGCCCAGAATAGCGTTAAATGAGACATAAATGGTCCCGGTCAATTCTTGACCAGCCGTCCTCACTTTGGCCTAAAAAATTGCCCCGAATTAATGAGCACTTTTATGTTTTTACACTTATATGAGGATAAACATTCTACTACTTTACCGATATAGGACTTTACAAAATCATAACATGTGTTGTCTCGGGACACGTTAGAAATGTGTCCGACGGTGCACACGACCTCTAAAAGGTAATGACAAAAGTCCATGCATTTATGCCTAGCAAAGACCGAGTGAACTTTCATAAGTTCACGATGTAGTTTTTAGATCTCTGTACATTTAACAAGATTCATTTTGACATGGTTCAATTATTTGGCCTGGTTTTCTTTCAAACTTTAAAAAAATGCAAAGATTAAATAAATTAAGAAACCGATCAAATAAAAATTAAAAAAAAGAGATGTAGATCACAAATTCTAGATTTCCTCAACCCCAAAAAAAATAAAATAAAAAAAGCCAGTAATTCTAGAGAAACATAACGACATACTGTAACATTATTTACTCGAAACATAAATACTGTATCAACTATATTTCTTTTTAAAAATAGATGACAAACGTTGTTTTTGTTTTTGTTTTTGTTTTTTTTTTTGGAGAAAGTTGCCAAACGTTTTCAAAAACTATATTTAAAAGAAAATAAAAAATAACTGAACTGAAAATGCCTTGTTTGTTAAACACTTTTGAAGAACTAAAACGAAATTTATATCGTAATAAAGAAAGAAAACCAAATTTATAAAATTGACTAAAAATTATTAACTTTAGAAGAAAAAATTGCTGAAACTGTTATTTTTTATTTAGCCTATTGGTGAAAGGACAGTAATAATAAAAATAAGAGTCGCCAAAAAGCGTCACTTGTTATCATTTTTTTTTCTTTGAAGGACACTTGTTATCATTTTTAAAGTTTGAGTTTGAATGACGACATTTAGAAGGCCTAGTGAACTTTTAAGGGAATAAATACTACTGTCAGATATATGAGTTTCAAAAACCCTACAACTGTTTCGAGCACAACATTTGCGTATCACATCCAAAAATTACTTCAAAAAACCACCATTATCTTTTGTACAAAGAAAGATCATTGCTATTAATGTTCAATTTCGTTCAAAGAAATATCTCACTGCTATTAATTGATTTTTTTTTTTTTATACATAACCAATAATGTTTTTATTTTTTTTTTTTTTGGAGGGGAAAGGAAAGCCTGCCCACACTGAGGGGACTGCCATGAAGAAGAGGTCTAAGCAACAGTTGCGCCCATTCCAATGCATGGGCTTCACGGGCACACTCACAAGTCACAACACCATCTTAACAGTAGTTACAAAAATATGAGCAAAAAAATCCAATTTTCCATAGGGCATGGCTGACAAGCAAAGAAGCACACAATGACCAACAAAACCTATTGATAAAAAGGTAAAAACAACCATATTCGTTTCACAAAAATAGGAAAGGAAAAAAAAAAAAAAAAAAAGAAGCAGCAAGTTAAAAAGGAGTCTTAACATGTGAATATGAAGCCCGGAAAATCACAGGACCCCAACAACAACAAGTCTGTAAAGAATTCGACTCTCTGCACTTCAAGTCCATATGGCTCTGATAACACTGACTTACACTTTTGACACCACAACAATTTACGGTCCCCTCTGAATCAAAACTACAGCACAAATCCTCGCGGTGGGCATCTGTGACAACTATATGACCTCTGTTATGTTATATGCCACCAACCGCAACGTGCTAAACCAACCCCTAGAACAAAAATGTTCTTAAAATAACCCAATAATAAAAAACCAAACGAAAAAAAAAAAAAAAAAAAAAAAAAAAAAAAAGGGTAAAACTTATTCCTGATTTGAACTATGTATATGTTACAAATCCTCCCTACAAAGGATACCGCTATTCTACCCCCACTAATCAGACCAAAGGAATGGGTCGTCCGACATTACCCACCCCACCTATAACCATTGCCATCCTCAGCTAGAAGAACCATTTTTAATCGGATTACAGGGAACAAACCTGATTCGATTACACTGTTTCAGCTTCCCAATAGCATCATGTGTTTTACCTTGCACAAGATCAAGATAAATTGCAGTAACAATAACATCCGGATAGTTGGGGATGATGGACAATGCTTGTGTAACAACTTGTCGGGCCTGCTCAATATCTCCTTGCATCGCATATACTACAGCTAGATTAGCATAAAGCGTTCCACGAGCATCTACAGGCTTGAGTAATAATCCTTGTGATTCATCAGGTAATGAATTGCTGCTAACTGGCACAGATACACCACCTTTTGCTTCATCAGAATCGGTCGTTTTCTGCACCCCCCATTTATCGATGTCATCTTGGCTGTATGGCAACTCAACCGAGTTGTCACTAGCAACATATGTATACAAATGCTCAGAAGCTTCTTTCAGCCGATTAAGCTTGCATAAAGCCTCAGCAGCATACAAGTTCCCTAAAAAGATGTATACTCTACAACACTCCGGAAGCTTCAGAAGAGACTTAGCTGCTGATAGAGCACTCAATGGATTTTCCAATTCCAGTTCTACATATGCTAAGTCTGCCAAAACAGCTTGTTTAATCATCTGATTCCGTTTACTGCAAAAATCTTCATACTCGGAAATTGAGTACATAAAGGGCATATTCAGACCACTTTTCAGATCTTTCGTGTCACCATTCGCACTAGCATGACCTGACCCTGCCATCACATTCATGTGGTTTGTACCTTTAGATGCAACCAAGTCTGCAGGTTCAGTCCCCTCATTAACCAAACCAGACCTCAACTCTTTAGAATCCGAAACTTCAAGCAAGTGCAGCGCATTTAAAAGGCATTGGCGAGCAAATGGCATTGACAAGTTAGGTTGTTTATCACTGGTAATAGTAGAATCCAGTCCATCGGTCACATCAAACCGCATATTTCTTGAAACCCCGTCTTCTAGTGCAAGGTGTCTCCATTTTCCTTTGCCAATAACACGAACAGCTACATCAGATGCACTATCTCTGGCAGAATAACTGGACTTAATCAATCCTTTCTCCAATGCCAGTAGACAACACTCCGCAATTTTCAGCCATAATAGTGGTCGGTTATAAAAAACTACGCTGGCCTTCTGAAAACAGCGCACCGCAGGCAACGGCTTCCCACAAGCTAGATAATTAACACCACAGTTGTATATTATCTGCAAAGATTTGTCCTGAGAGATAGTTGAGAGCTTTGGAGGCTTTTCCTTCCGCAAAAATGAGCTACTACTCAATGCTTTTGAAAATAATACAGAAGAGGCGTGAAACTTCCCCATTCGATGACATATACAGCCAAGATTGTTCAGAAATATGCTGGAAATTCCTGTTTCTGCCCGGTTAATTGATGCCACCAACAGTTTGATTGCCTTCTGGTGATTCATTCGAGCATACTCAAGTTGTGATTTCAAGTACAGAGCCAGCGTATAATCTTTTCCACGGGCCATATTCATCGCCATCTTGACTTCACGCTTAGCTGCCTTAAGGTTCTTAGTGGCAAGCAAAAACTGGACTTTGTAAAGATGCAACTTGAGCCTCAGATCAATGGTAGATATAGAATCTTCAGCTTGAGAAGATTGGTGGCTACGTGTTCTTTGAAGATTCTGTCGGCTAATGTCTAGGGATGATAGTAACTGAAAGGATTCATCTTCAAGTCCCTCCTCAGATAAACTTCTGGCTAAAGAACTTCCTAGTAGGTGTGCATCAACAGATGAATCAGGGTTCAACGAATCGGAAAGAATAGCATTACCGGGGAGCAAAATGGATTTTGAACCCACAGTAGGCTGCTGCAGTGCTACCAAGTTCCCATTGTCAACCTGATTTGGAGGGTTATTGATACAAAACACTCTCTCCACATAGCTAATCACGTCCTGCATGAGTGATCACAATTAAATCATATTTCAATCATAAACTAAACCAATTTAGTGAAAATATAGAGTATTCTGGCAAAATTAGGGATATTATAAGGGTATACGATGATCAAGAGCCAAGACAGCAGGGGAATGATTGATACCACACTATTGTTCAAATGTATAACCAAATGACGGAAATGGAATTATAATCCCAAATCAACAACTAAAATCGCAACGGCAGCAGGTCATATTATTGACACTATGCATCAGCATAGGAAACGAATGGCGACCTAAAAAATCATCATTGACATGCTTTGGCCAAAGTTATAATACTCTTATGGTGCGATCATACATTACATGCATTTACATGTGAGCTATGTACGACAGCTACAAGTCCACTTCAATAAAGTGGAGAAACACTACTCAAAATATCCAACATAATTCTACTCCTTCACCCTCTTCTTCCCTATTTTACTTTTGTGGGGCGGTGTGCAGCGCAAAACAATGATTGAAGAAAAAGAACTCTCGGAAACAGTGCAAAAGGATTGAAATCAAAGCAGGGAAAGTTCTTGTTGCTTTTTACTGCCATCTTAGTATAGCAGTAGGTGAAAGCTGAGAAACGCAGTACAAGAAGTTTTACACGTATACCCAAAAATGTGCCGCTAGAAAGGCACTCTATGCTTAAGTGCTAATGTGAACTTCCTGCTCAATACAGACCATTCCCAAGAAGACATGCGTAGAACGAAGAGAAGTACTAATAAGTTTCCAAATATGCTCATTAACGAAATGCATATGATACTTATAACTTTTACCAAAATGCAATCAACAAAATTCAGCTGAATATCCTGATGTAAGTAGCAATAGGAAGCAAAAGCTATGACAGATTCCTGGACCCATGTTTTACGTCTATAACCGAAAACCTAATAAACATCTAAGAATCATGCCTTAAATGCTCTCACAGTCATGAGATACCCATGCTTTACAGGTCTCAATGTTGGCCATTGACTACAAACAAGAAGAGATGGGAACGGATGTGGTAAGAATACTGAATACTACGATAGATGTGCACACGTACAAGGATGAAAAAGATGAGAAATGAATGTATCTAACGAAAATAGGAGTAGCATCTATGTCTATGATGAGAAAATGAGGACACATGGTTGATAATATAAAGCAGCTATATGCAGAGGGAAGCTTTAGACCAGTTAATAGTTGTGAGATCCAAGAGGTCTCAGGCAAAACTGGTGCGCATGAAAGGATAATAATGATGATAACAACAACAAGAAGAAGATGACACTGTACCATTGAGCAAAAAGAAGAATGAAGTATGATAGTACACAAGAACCACAACACATAACCATAGCCAACTCGCCGCCTAAGGGAAAGGGGCCAAGGCCACCTTGCCCTGCCCAAGGGAAAGGGGCCACCCTGCGGCCTAATGAAAAGGAGCCAACCTGCTTAATATCATTATTATTTATTCATAATGTACCAAAAGATTCCAAATTTTTTTACTCACTTATAGCACACAAGAATTTAATTCAGGACATTCGAGCCTCACACTAAGATGACAAATCAGCCTCCACACAGTCTATCTACTATATAAATTTAGGTATCAGCTCTAACGTCATGGTGATGTAACTAAAAGATCTTCTCTAGCAGCCTAGTTTTATACGCTTCAATTCAAATTAGCAGCGTCATAAAAGGCAATAGTACAACTGATCCTAGAAAAATACGACAGTTGAACAGTGTTCAAAATAATCATCAGCTAATCCAATTTCAAACCACAAAAAACTTCGCAAAAGAAAAAACTGATTCAGACACGTTAAACTTACCGCACATCTAGAAAACTGGTTCGAAAGTAATCCCACGTCCAGCATCAAAAGGCAAATACGCAGAGCTGTAGCCTGCACATAACAAAACGTTAATGCAGATAAATATAAAGATAAGGCAAAAAATGCTTGATCTTAGAAAAATTCACCTCATCTATGGGTTCAATATGTTGGTACAGCCCGTCCAATATTGAGAATGACTTTGCGTACTCATGAAGATGAAACCATACAACTGCCTAAAGACCAATGTAATTATTCAGACACATCCGACCTTAACAACATTCGACAAACAAAAAATGTCTGGCCAAATAAACATACTATGTTCAACGTTGTGACTGAAGTGTCAAACTCATCAATGCAAACTGCTGGTGAACTAATAGTTCCAGAAGAATGCTGCATCATGATATTAGTTCCTTTACTTCCACCAGAAACTTTGTTTCCCACATCGCTAACATCAGTTTGTCCTTCGGAAGAAAGAGCAAGTTTTTCCCTTCGTTTCTGAAAATAAACCCACAAGAATAAAATGTCCGAACAAACTAACGATAAGCCATTTCACATATTGCAGAAACTCAGGGTAAGTCGCCTAAATCTTTTAACAGCATTATCATAGTATTGCATCTAGAAACAATAGGATACTACAGTAGCAGCAAGGAAAATTGCTATCCAGTTAAGTGACACTCTGAGACAGGTTACTTGATGAATAGAGAACATGCAATACACAACCACACATCTTTTCTTCTACATAGACCTTCTGAATAATACCGAGGTTACATCCATCCCCCCCAAACCATCTAAAAAGGTGACCTTTCTTCATCAATCTCATCAAGTTGTGACCCTTCTCAAATGATATCTTCCAGCAGTGAAAAGCCGTTTAGTTTCACAGCACTGAAAATTTGCCGGAGAGTGTTACTCACTCAATTGATAACATTGTATCCATAGACATGAACACTGTTAGCAAGTTCCCGAAGTTTCAACTCCATACCAGTACTAGGGGGTTTATCCATTGAAAGAGTCGAACAAAGAACAGAGGATTCCAAGAAACAGAATATTCAGGATTGTATTTGAAATCTAAGATTGAGGTGATTCTTCCAAAAATAAAAGAAATATCTGCCGCCTGCAGACAAAAGAGAAAACTGTGGTTGTGCGTTTAATAAAGCATACATTCATTACTGGTCTGATACCCCAGCTAACGGTGGGTTCCATATAGTAAGATGAAAAGACGAATTGTCATTTCCATGCTGACACCCTGCCCTAGCAGGTAATATGTATAAAGAGGCAGAAATAGAAGTTAATACCAGGAAGTTCACATAAACAAGGTTACATGAATACGTTGCGCCTGACCGATAGGTCCATTTGAAAGAGAAACTGAAATTAGGACTCCTCAAACTACACCATAACTCCCCTAAAAAATAAAATAAAAAACAAAAAAAACAAAAAAAACAAAACAAAAAAACAAACCAAACTACACCATAACTTCATCCCAGATTCTTTCTCAAAGGCATCACATGAAGACATCCATTTTTACAATAAAGGACTGAAATTCAGTTTCCCAGATGTCAACATATTGTGGCCAGATGTTAAAATATATGAAAAAATAAGACGTAGCTAGTTATGCATAGCAAAGGAGACAACAGCGTCCACCTAACTAGATCAATAAGATCACCACATCAAAGTGTGCAGACAAAAGAGAAAACTGTGGTTGTGCGTTTAATAAAGCATACATTCATTACTGGTCTGATACCCCAGCTAACGGTGGGTTCCATATAGTAAGATGAAAAGACGAATTGTCATTTCCATGCTAACACCCTGCCCTAGCAGGTAATATGTATAAAGAGGCAGAAATAGAAGTTAATACCAGGAAGTTCACATAAACAAGGTTACATGAATACGTTGCGCCTGACCGATAGGTCCATTTGAAAGAGAAACTGAAATTAGGACTCCTCAAACTACACCATAACTCCCCTAAAAAATAAAATAAAAAACAAAAAAAACAAAACAAAAAAACAAACCAAACAACACCATAACTTCATCCCAGATTCTTTCTCAAAGGCATCACATGAAGACATCCATTTTTACAATAAAGGACTGAAATTCAGTTTCCCAGATGTCAACATATTGTGGCCAGATGTTAAAATATATGAAAAAATAAGACGTAGCTAGTTATGCATAGCAAAGGAGACAACAGCGTCCACCTAACTAGATCAATAAGATCACCACATCAAAGTGTGCAAACAATAAAATGTGATAGATTAAGTAATTACAACATTGCATTTCTAACCCATCATCGCTAAATTAGATAAGGTGCCAGCAGATAAGTAAATTCATTCTGGAAACCTATTCATTATTATGTTGTCTTTTACAGAACAAATAAGTATAAACAAACATAACCAAGCAACATCATGGCAGTATACAAAAGTACATGTTAATCCTGCTTAAAGTGCCATACAAAGAGCAGTCAACGTTATTAGTATGGAACACCCACAAGATATTGGAGTTAGATACATGTGAGTCACTACATTGCGAATAACTTGGAATATTGCAGAGTTTTCATATTTCTACAACCACACACCTACACCAAGTTAGCTGGAAATTTGACAAGATAAAACCAATGAGGTGATAGATGTGAGCACCTAAAGCACACAAAAACTTTACCTATAAACATGTACCTTAAGATCATTCAGTTTGTCGAGAAGATTCTTAGGATCTGAACACCCATCTTGAAAGCTTTCAGCAATTATAATGTTGTGATGAACCTAAAAGTACACAACAATAAAATGAAAAATAATAAGCAGCTAGAATAGAATAAGCCATCAGATTCAGATACACCATAAAAACCATAATCGCAAGATACAAGTTTTCACTACCACTATTGAGAAAAGCTTGAACAAGTGTTGATCAGTTCTGTGGATATTTTTTAGTTCATATATCAGTTAACTCTAAGCCAAAAACATATTCACGAGGACTTACAATCACAACTGAATGGAAATTTCCCACAACTTTACAAATACACAGCAACATTTATTTCCAAAGATCATACCAATCGGAGAAACCACACTCTCAGCTCCTAATCTTCATGGAAATGATGCCAATTTGGGGTCATAACCTCAATCTTAGTGGTTAATGTCAATCCCAGCGTCCAAACACAACCAGATTTCAAGTCAGCTTAGTGCTAGTCCAATTCTCAGCAATCCCTTCATGCATTATCTAACTTCCACTAAACATGGCCAATATGCAGAACAGGATACAAATTTCCAAAACTCCTCCAGCACGAATCATAAACAAATTTAATCATGCCATGACATAATGGAGGGAAAAAAAACAGCTTTGACCCAATTCAGAAATCTAACAAAAATTAGCTGTAATCCTAACCCGGAATGCCCTACCAAATCACAAAAACTTCACGCCCAACTAAAAACAATTAGCGGATCCATAAAATAAGTTCAAATTCAATTACAAGTACTAATTAACCTTTGGATCGTTCTCCTTCTTCTGCAAAAGCTGACGCAAAACATTGACACACTCCAGATACTTGCCAGACTGAAACAACAACCAAGCCTCCTTGGCAAGACCTGAAGCAACTGAAAGAGCAAGATCATCTTCCATTGTCCCTAGCGCTGACGAAACTCCCTGTACTCCAGACGGCGATGAAGCAGAAGCAGAAGCAGCAACAGCAGCAGCAGCAGCAGCCTCTCTGACACCCTTACTGTCTCCGCTACTCCCGTTGCTATTGCTCGCAGCAGCCACCGGCGCCGACGATGGCGACAAGGAAGAAGAATAATCCATTCTTTAAACTAACAGATCGGAAGCGAATATAAACACCGCACAAATCAAATTGAAACCCCCAACTTTCACAAATCGAGTGTCCTCGCCTTCAATCTTCGTTTTTTACAGCACTTCGATTTAATGGATTGATTGCTATATGTACCCTAAAATAGAATATAGTACTATTTTTATTTTTATTTTTTTGATGAAAAGAAAATAGAATATAGTACTTATACATATATACACACTAAAACGCGGGGGTTTTTGCAAGTACGTTTATTTAGGTAAATAAAAGAATGTCCGAAAAATGTGGTTTGATGCTTTTAGGATTTTGCCCTTTGCTGTTTTTTTTTTTTCCTAATGGGAAATTTTATTATGGTCTTGGACCAATGATGATTTGGTGATTCAGGACCAATAGAAAAATGACAAATAACACAAGGGTCCATCGTGTAAAATATAAATCTCATGTATTGACGTTTTTACCCTTCTTATAAGACATTTCATTGGTGGACAAGTATGACATGGTGGTCCTGGACCACCATAAAACCTCTGTTTCCTAATAAATTATTTTGAATTAATTTATTGCATATTTGGCTGTCACCATGGCGGATCTACCCTTACTAGGGGGTCCACGGACCCCGTTAAAAATAGAAATACTCTACATTTTAACTATAGAAAAATATTTCGGACCGTCTGAAAAAAATATTTACTGTGTTAAATATTTACGGACCCTGCTGAATATTCATTCTGGATCCGCCACTGTCACTATTTATATTTTACAAAATATTTATATATGTTTAGAATATTTTATAAATTTGAATAGATCGAAATATGCCATGAGAATTTTCAAATTTTTTTTTTCATGTTTGGGGGTAGCAAGTGGATTTTTATGTAAAAAAAAATAATGTGGGAGAAAATGTATTGGCATCAACGGTCACAGGGGAAATAGATGACGGAGGGTGAACGTACTACGCACTTCTACTACATTTCCACCATTAAAAGCGCCAACTAAAGCATACAGCTACTTTCCTTAAATGGGCAGCTGGGGAATGGACCAATGGCCCATGCCAAATCGAGAATATGGTACGGAACTTCTATGAAGGGCTTTATAAAAATACATACTTCTTCTCTGAATGACTTTAGCAGAGTGAAATTGACTGAGCAACAAGCAACAGAATTGCAGCTTATGAACCAGGATGTCTCAGTGAATCTGTTTTATTTCAAATGGGAAATTTTAAAGCGGCTGGTCCTGACGGCATGCCAGCAATATTTTACAAAAAAAAAAAAAATGCTGGCCATTGGTAAGTGCAAGTATCATACGATTTGTCCGCTCAACTTTCCAATCTGGCGAGATACCGATAGGATGAATGATATTCTTGTGTAGTTAATCCCGAAAGTGGACGTACAAGCCCGAATCACCAGCACAATTTCGGCCCATTGCGCTTGCTAATGTTATTATCTCCAAGATTATTGCTAACAGGCTACGCTTGGTGATTAGTACTCTGGTAATCAATACTCAAAGTGCATTTATTCCACACGGCTTGCTCTAAAAGTTCTGCATTTTTTTAGGCACAAGCAGGAGCAAAAAAGCTGTATGATGGTCAAAATTGATCTTGAGAAAGTCTACGACCGTGTGGACCGGTGTTTTTTTGAATAATATTCTTGGGAAGATCTGGTTTTTGAAGAGAAGTTTACTCCAGCTAAGAAGATTACTCGAACTCGGAAACAAAAGAAAATCTTTGATCTTTAATTTGGTTTTTTTTTTTCTTTCAAAAAACTAAAAACTCGTCTTTGTGAGTTTCAAAATACTTCTCTGAAATAAAATCTTGTTTTTTGAATTAAAAAAAAAAGATCGGGTTTAGTGGCGGACGCACATACACTTAGGGGGGGTCACGTGACCCCTCTGAGATCTGAGAAAGTTTTTTTTAGTATTCAAATGATGTAGTTTTGTTGTAAAAAATGTCATTTTGTTGGTAAAAAAATATAGTTTTAGGCTCTGATGATCCCACTGAAACAAATTTTTAGATAAAAAATATACCTTTACGGTCTGGTGACCCCACTGGAAAAACTTCCTGGATCCGCCATTGATCAGGTTGTCTAAGAAAATATCGAGTATTATTATGCAAGGCCTACAAACTACTAGATTGTCTATCTTGTGGAATGGAAACAAACTTGAACCTATTTATCAGGAATGACGTCTACGCAAAGGTGACCCGCTGGCTCCTTATTTGTTTGATCTTTGTATGGAAGTACTTAGTCAATTTATTGACGAGATTGTCGATACAGGCAAGTGGAAGACGATTAAACTTAGCCGTAGTGGACCGCCATTATCCCATATGTTTTTTACGGATGACTTGACTATTTTTTGTAAAGCTTCAGAATCTCATGCTCGAGTGATGGAGGAAGTGTTACATAGCTTATGTTCGATTTCAGGCCAAAAGATTAGTACGTTGAAATCTAGTTTTCATGTCTCAAGCAATGTTAACCCTCAATTGAGACGCATGATTGCTCATAACCTAGAAATGCAGCATACATAGGACCCTGTAAAATACTTGGGCACACTAATCAGTGCCGGAGCCAAGATCCATATTTAGGGGGGGCATAATTCGCAATAAAACGCAAAGGCGAACAACATAGGTACGCGTAAGATTTTTATCTAGAGACCCAAAATGCCACACATAAAGTATTATAAAAAGATTCGTTCAGATATAAATAAGAACGTTCTTATCGGTTTAGATTCCGATGTGTATTATAGTAGTTTCCCATAATTTTTGAGAGGCACAAAGAATTTTTTGTAACATGAAATTGATATATCCAAAAATCTCCCTTGGCACTGTTTATTTTATAATTCTAACTATTATTGTTTGAAATGTTAAACAATGCATGTGTAATCCAAAAAAAAAGCGATGCATGTATTTGTATTCTTATGAAATACCGAAGAAAAAATAATTGAGAAGATGAATATCATATATTGTTAATTAATTGCAAAATAATTCGATAGAGACATGTACTAAAAGTATTGCATTATTTGAACAAATTAATTATGTTAAAAAATAAGTAATAATCCTTCAAAAACAAATAAGTAATACGATACTAAAAATATGAAATTGTAAGACATTCAAAAGCTAAATTTTTTTTATCATGCTTGGGCAAGAATAGAACTGTTGATGTGAATATTATGGAACAAGCGCCTCACCACTTGCCCTATGTTATATAGAATGTTTAAAGAACCGGACAACATAATACACATACAGTTTCTACAAATTTAACAATTTTCGAGGGTTCTCGAGTGATGAAAGTGTCGTATGGTCTAATGGTGGACAAAATGAAGAAGAAACTAGCCTCGTGGAAAGCTAAGTCTCTATTTAAAGCTGGTAAAATGATTTTAATTCAGAGTTCATTATCTTTCCTCCCTTATTACGTAATGCAAACGGCTAAAATCCCGAAAGGCACTATTGGTGTTATGGAGAAACTTTGTAGACAATTTTTCTGGGTGAAGAAAATGGTCGTATTCGTTTACACACGTTCTATTGGCCTACGATTTGCACACCAAAGGCAGAAGAGGGGCTGGGATTTTGGAATTTAAATCAATGAAAATTTCCCTCCTTGGCAAGCTTTTCTGACAACTTCTTGTCGATGACATGTCTCTTTTGGTTCGTGTGGTGGTCTCGAAATATGATAATCCCTTTCTTCCCCCTAAAGTTAAGCAGGTGCGTCGCCAACTTGGAGAGGCATTTGTACAACTGCCTCCTCCCTACTTGAAGGATTTCAAGTGGATAATGGCAGTATTGTTTGGAACGGTGGAGATAAAAACAAATACACCGTCAGCTCAGGCTATGATTTCTTACACGGAATAGATACACAACCGTCAGAAGACAACATATGGCAAGATATTTGGAAGCTAAACGGCCCGATGAGATTGAATTTTATGTTATTGCAGGCTTCGCATAATGCTCTTCCTATGTCGAGCTTGCTGTTCAATCGACAAATTGCCTCATCCTTGACATGTAATATTCACGGACAGAGTGAAGAAACCGAGTCGCATGCCTTACACGACTGTTGGTGGTCCAAACAGGTATGGCTGCAGTTATTGACTTGAGAAGATTGGCGAATTTTCTCCCAAGTACAAATAGCATGCCACTGGATTACGACCACTGTGCGGACAAGCTCCCGAAAAAGTTGACCGTACTTGTTTAGAGAAACTTTGTATTGTATGACATATGGTACTGGAGGAACAAGATTATGTTTGATCCATAGACTACTCACCCTCCGGCACATGTGTTCATCGCAAAGTCCATCCGACGAGCGAGAGACCTACGAATTGCTTGGGACATCTTCATGTAGTTTATCATGTTGGCTATATTTTTCCTTCATACTTTGATGGTGATATTCCACTCTTTAACAAATGCAGATCGTTTAGAAAGAAAAAAAAAAAAAAAAAAAAAAAAAAAATAACGTGTCTCAATGGGGTTTTGAAGGAAAGCCGTTTTTGTTTTTACCCTGATAAATTATTTTGAGATTGGAATCATTTTTAAAATTTGAAATCTAAAAGCTAAAATTAACTTTAGTAAATAATTGAAATTCTGTTGAAGGAAAATACTATTATGTGCCCCGTCAAGCCTAACGACGATTATCTTTCTGGTTATTATGTAACGCTTCATCAAGATTTATTGCCATCAATGTAATCTGTGTTCACATTGTAATCGTGACTTATATAAAGCGGATTATCTAATGGAATGAGATACGCTTTTTTTCACCTTTACTTTTACACGTTATCAGCACGTAGCTCAGAAAAAAAAAAAAAAAAAAAAAAAAAAAAAAAAAAATTGAGCCGCCGCCGCCGCTTCCGCCTCTTTGCCGCCACCGCCACCGCGCGAATGACTTTATCCATCAACGGCGATATCCCTTTGGTGAACAGATCTATCAATTCTCCAGTGAACGGTATGCACAAAAACTCTACCCGATGCTCCTTTTGTTTCAGATTACCATGCTCTCAGAATATTGCGTTCCTTTATGTGAAAAAAAGAAAAAAATAAGAAGTCATAGTATTGATTTTTTTTTTACTAGATGTTTTAATTATTTGTATGCTGTATCATCTCTAAATTACGTGGCTCTAAAATTTGTGGTTGAATTATGAGTTTTGCTGGGTTTTGTGATAAAGTGCAGAAATTTATCCTAACAAATAGTAATAAACAATTGAACAAATAAGAAAAACGATTCACTCCTAATAAACAATCAATGGCAAATTTGATATGTATATGCATGTTGCCATGAAAAATGTTATGTGCAATGTTTGCCCGAAATTTCAAATTGAGCATAATAATAATTATATGTTGATTGTCTTATAAATAAGATTATATGTCATCCTATGATAAAGAAATTTCATAGGCGTTATATACTAAGTACAAAACAATCAATGTGATAAAGTATCTTCACAAAGCATCGAAAAAATGAGTGACCGCTATGTACCATGGCATCGTGATCCAATTCACACTCTTGAAATTAATTATTGTGGATGTCTTATGACTACATAATTAATATGCTCTTCACTCTTGTTTATGTAGATGGTCGATACAACTCGACCGAATTTGAAATCTTGGACTCGGAAGGAATTGAGTACCACCGCTGGTTTCGGATGTGGAAATGGCCTTTGTTGCAAAGGACTACACTCTCACTATCAAAACACCCACCGACCCTAAGGCGACCACCCATCTCAAAAGTAAAAGCAAATGCCCTAATGTTCTTGAGGCGACATATTGACTCTAGCTTACGCTTGAGAGTACCTTCATTGAAAACACCCAAAGAATCGTGGGATGCCCTGTAGGGACGTTTTGGGAACATTCATGACACTTTATTCCCGAAGCTATCTGCCCGCCGGTGGAATGAAATCCGCTTGCTTGACTACAAAGGGGTAGACCAATTCAACAAGGACATGTTGCGTCTTGAGAGCACGTCTCAAATTACGTGGAAAGGAACTCACGAGAAGATGATATGATCCGAAGACTCTTTCCACTTTTCCTACTTCAAAGACTTATACTAGCGAACCAAAGATAGCCGTGAGTACGACAAGAAAAAAATATTACGACCTTTCACAAATCGATCAACATCTTTTGCCGCAGTGGTGAGCGGCATGATCAAGTTCTCATGAATAATAATGCCGGACTGCTTTGGGACAAAGAAAATTCCCGAGGTTAACTATGGCAAGATGAAAGGTGGAAAGAACCCCAAAGAAAAGGGAGTTGGACGTCTTGAGAGCCTTACCCACGTGGAAACAATGCACCACGTGGAAAGGGACCTAGGGGCCGTAGTATGGGCCGTGGAGGTCCCCTAATGTATGGCGCAGAAATGGTGGTGATGGTCCTAGTGGCCATGGTGGTCCTAAGGCTAAGGTGCAAAAGGCACCTAAGAACCCTCAAGAAAAAAAGGGAGAGTTGGGCCCGAACCTTGCTATAGGTGTGGAGTTACTCGGGCATTGGTATAATACTCCGCCGAGCAAGTAACAAAGTAGCGACCAATTACAAGAGGTATAGGGAATCTAGAGAACAAGAGGCCCACTATACGGAAGATGGAGGCAATGACACCGATGTCAACCTCACAATTGCAGACTTCAATAGCAACAAGAACCCTGCTTCGATCAATGGATGTTCCAGACTTTGATTGATCTCGCTTTGCTTATTTATTTATTTTTCCAAGAACATTGTGAAGGCGGAATGCCTTATTTTTAATTAGACTATTTTGGTCTTAAAGTTCATTTGAATAATGGTTTGTTGAATTGGATTTTGATGTACGAGACTTTTATTTTGATTTTCGTTGGCCTATTAATAAATTTCGGATTTTATTACAAGTATTGAATTTTATTCGATTTCATTTACCATATATGCATGGTTCAAAATAGCACTATTAAGGTGTAAAGCAATACATCTACCATACAATAAACATATATATCGGGATGAAAAGCATATCATTCTATCTCCATCGAAAAACTCTAAAGAATATGAGTTATGTCTTCGACTTTTTAATCTCATCTAATTTAAATGTAGGAATGAATCGAGGAGAAATAGAGTGCTTAGGCGATAGTGGAACCACACACACTATCTTGAGGAATAGACAATTATTTGTCGAGTTAATTCCATGTAATTCATCTCGTGACTACGATGATTGGATCATCACAAGTAATACAAGGCGCAGAAATGCCACATTTTTGATGCCTAACGGCACAACGATAAAAAGCACAAACGCCTATATGCACTCAGAGCCAATCGAACCTTGTTAAGTTTCAAAGATATTCGTGCAAGCGGTTATCATTTGGAAACTCACCGTGAGAATGGAATCAATATTTGTATATTACCACAAATGAATGTGGAAGGAAACGCGTACTAGAAAAGCTTATGAGTCAATCTAATGGATTATATATTACTACTATTCGGATTATTGAATCCTATCTTCATCACCAACAATGAAATTTGGGACACCGACTCATACAAGGCTTTGGCATGATCGCTGAGACACCCTCGGTCGAGATATGATGATCCGTATTTTAAAGAACTCACACGGACATCCCTTCTTTCGAGGAAAAAACAAAATGGGACAAAAATCCGACACAATGCAAAGTGTCCAAAGTAGTGTTGTTTCAAAGCGACCATTGTCGTCTGCGAAGCACCGGATGAGTTATATCCTCTTCCTCATTGACCATTTCCAAGGCACACCAATCATTTTGCAAAGCACCTCTTTTAGCAAAAACAGATCGAGACCTTCCATGCTAAAGACATGAAACAAAACATTCCATTCTTACAAAGAATACAAGGTGATATATGTGGACTCATCCATCCGAATCGCGGGCCATTCAAGTATTTTATGGTTCTCGGTGGATGCCTCGACATCATTTGGTCACATGTCGCATTATTGTCCACAAGAATGCCGATTTGCAAAACTCTTAGCACATATTATACGCTTAAGGGCTCACCACCACGATCACCCTATCAAGTCTATAAGGCTTGATAACGCTGAGAGTTCACATCAAAAGCATTTGATGATTATTGCATGTCTATCGGGATTGATGTAGAACATCCTGCACCCATGTGCATACACGAGAATGGTCTCGCGAAGCCACCATCAAAAGCTACGAGATGGTGGCCAGGGCATTGGTTATGCGCACCAACTTGCCTCTATCTCGCTGGGGTTATGCAATATTGCACGCAGCTTTACTTATTCGTTTGGACCCACCGCTAGCCAACCATTTTAGCATTGCCGGTTGGTTACCTGGATATGAGCCTGATATTTCACACTTACGCATATTTGGTTGTGCAAAGATATGTGCTGTTGCGCCTTCCACACGCACTAAAATGGGTCCTCGAGACGATTAGGTATTTATGTTGGATATGAATCCCCAACTATTATCCGCTATTTGGAACCTTTGACAAAGCGATCTATTTACCGCAAGATTTGCGGATTGTCACTTTGATGAGACCGTCTTCCCGTCGTTAGGGAGATAAGAAAAAGGATTTTCTAAGGAACAGCGAGGAATTGTCGTGGTTTGTCCCCACTCGCCTCATTTTGATCCCCGCACTCACAAAGTGAAAGTGAAGTGCAAAGAATACTTAATCTTGAACGAGTGCGCATTCGATGCCTGATGCGTTCTCGATATTGCTAAAGTGACAAGATCACATATACCACCGCAAACGCGTGCAAAGGTTAGAAGTCCCAAAAAGGGCACAATGTCAGAGCTAAAGGCATTGCGACCACACTTAGTGGAGGTGTGGATGAGGCCGTGGCGCCCAAAGGAAGAGGGGAGACCACTTGGTTCGACCGATACTCACCCAAGGAAGAAGAGGCGAGTAAGGCACAATCCGACCCATTAATCATCAATGTAGAGAATCCTCTCTCATGAGATTATCTCGATTACGATTATGTCCATGAATCAATCTTGGAGGACGCTCCGATGTTTGAATTGATTCCAGAGAACAAAGAAATCTCAATGGATTATGAGAGTGCATACGAGTTGATGGAAAGATCTTCCATGCACATTGATGATATATTTGCATATCTTGTTGCTCAAGAAATCATAGAGCACGATGATGATGTCGAACCACGCTCACTTGCGGAATGTCAACAAAGAGCAGATTGGCCTCAATGGAAAGAAGCAATCCAGCGTAACTAGATTCTCGACAAAGAGATGTATTTGGTCCGGTAGTGCTAACCCCACCAAGTGTAAAGCACCTGTAGACATAAATGGGTATTTGTCGAAAAGCGTAATGAGAAGAATGAAGTCCTAAGGTACAAGGCTCGCTTGTGCAGGGCGCAAGGTTTCTCACAACGCTCGAATTGACTATGAGGAGACATACTCTCCTCAGTAATGGATGTAATAACTTTCCGTTACCTAGTTAGTTTAGTTGTTTCCGAAGGATTGGAAATGCAGCTCATGGATGTGGTTACAGATATCTCATGGGGATCTTGATTCGAGAGATATACATGAAAGTGCCTGATGGTCTTTCATTGCCCAAGTCAAGTGACTCTAAACCACGGAGTCGTTTGCAATCGATTGAAACGCTCACTTTACGGATTAAAACAATCCGGGCGGATGTGGTATACCCGCCTAAGTGACTACTTGATTGGGAAGGGATATAAGAATGATGAACTATGCCCTGCGTATTCATAAAGAAAACAAGTTCGGATTTGCAATTGTAGCGGTATATGTCGATGATATGAACATAATAGGTACTCTTAATGAAATAAGAGAAACCGCGAGCTATTTGAAATCGAATTTGAGATGAAAGATCTTGGGAAAACTCGGTTTTGTCTAGGCCTTGAACTAGAACACCGAGCTTGTGGAATACTTATCCACCAGATGCATATGTCCAAAAGATGCTCAGCGATTTAATATGGACAAAGTGCACCTCGTTAGCACTCCCATGATCGGTCGAAGTTTGGACATAAAGAAAGATCCATTTCGTCCAAAGGAAGATGACGAAGAGCTATTGGGAGTGAAATTCCTACTTAAGTGCAATAGGCGCATTATTGTATTTAGCTCAATGTACTCGACCGGATATTGCATTCTCGGTGAACTTGTTAGCTAGATTCACTCCGCGCCAACGCAGTCATCATTGGAATGGTATTAAAAACATATTTCGATACCTAAAAGAACCATTGACTTGGGCCTATTTTTTCCTACACAAAGACAAGAGGGACCGTAAATGAAAATACAACTCCTAAAGAAAACGTCGACAATGAAATCGCCACCCCTACTACTCAAAACCCCAAACAATGTATTAGTTGGGTTTGCGACGCCATTTGATCTATCTATCTCGACCATAAAGGTCGTTCCCAAACCGGTTATGTATTTACCATTGGGAACACGGCGATATCTTGGAGATCAACCAAGCAAAGTCTTGTGGCTACCTCCTCGAACCACTCTGAGATTATTGCTCTACATGAGGCGGTTCGTGAGTGTATATGGTTAAGGTCCATCATTACATATATTCGAGGACCCGGTGGTTTAAGTTCCACCACCAAGAGCCTACTTGCATTTATGAAGATAATGCGACTTGCATCGAATGTGATGAAGCTTGGTTATATCAAGGGTGACAACACAAAACACATATCACCAAAGTTTTTCTATAACCAAAGAACAACAAGCTCTCCTCAAGATTCAAGTGAATCAAGTAAGGTCTGAGGAGAATGTGGCGATTTGTTTACCAAGTCACCGCTAAAGCAATATTTGAGGAACATGTGAAAAATATAGGAATGCGAAGGCTTTCAAAGCTTCCTTGATCGGTGTAAGGATCGGGGAGATATAGACCTCGGAAGTCTAATACACACACGTTATCCTTAAAGATTAAAGGTGCGTTGTCTTCTTTTCCTTTGACCAAGTTTTATTTTGTCCCACTAGGTTTTGTTACTTGGCAAGGTTTTTAACGAGGCAACGATCCATGCACCATTTCGCCTTTGACTTGGCACAAGGGAGTGTTGAAGGAAAATACTATTATGTGCCTTCACAAAGCCCAATGACGATTATCTTTCTTCGTTATTATGTAACGTTCAATCGGTATTTATTGCCATCAATGTAATCTGTGTTCACATCAGAATCGTGACCTATATATAAAGGGATTATCTAATGGAATGAGATACAGTTTTTTTCCACCTTTACTTTTACAAATTCTAAAATGTGAACAAATTTCAGAACATGATTGATTTAAAAATTAAAATATTTAGAATTACAATAATACCTTTATATATTTTTCTTTCATTAAGAAAAACATACGACGTATTTAGAGCAGTAGAACGAGCAAAGAACCTTCGTCTTGTTTGGCAAATGGATAATTAATGATTTCTGTGGTAGTTAATCGTGAGCGGCTTTGAATTTTATTTTTTGAACTATGTATGATTGTGTTTTGGTCATCTATGATAAAATGTTAAAACTTTTCAAAAAAAAAAAAAAACATACGACGTATGCAAACCTTTCATATTTACGAAAACAACATTTAGAACCTGGATCCGGATTCAGCCAGATCGCTTGCACCATATATGTTGGAAAATGATAAACTGACCAAAACTGCATTTAGAACTTGGATCCGGGTTCAGCCAGGTCGCTTCCACGAAGGAGGTTGTGGGGGAGTTGTCTTTCCAGTACTATTTTTTTGGATTTCAAGTTCTCCCTAACCTAATCCAGTAGCTGAAACGAAAAATACTGGTAAAAAAATCGACAGTAAAAAATTAATCAAACAATTTGATTTAATGCATCCCGGGGGAATAGAAGGATTATATCATCTAATGGAGAAGATAAAAAGATGTAATGTAGGAACCTTTCATCTTTTGGATAGTGTCATTATTTATTACAAGATACAGGTGAAGATCTTTTGCCACTTAATTAATAAACATTAATTGATATTTATAATTAAAAAGATTGAATCAAGAATTCCAACTCCAACACTAACAAATAGCAGATAATAAGACAGATAGATAATATCTCACTATTTCTCACTAGAAAATAGAAATGCACCATTTTAACCTTCCTATATACAGTACATATTGTCTGTAAATCATAAGCAAAGAAGGGACAAATTCACACCTATCTCAGAAACACTATGAAAAACATAAAAACCCTCTGAAGTATTTTATAACAATCTAACATTACAAGACATAGCACATCCAAAGTTCCAATGTCTTCATAATAGATCAAACTAACAAGATCATCCTAAAATTAGAAAAAGAGGAACAAATACTAGAGAAATAACACCCATATATTTATAAACCGATATTTTATAACATAAATTGGTGAAACAAAATCTAGATGGGAACCTCCATTTGTACAAAAGCAGACGAGGCTTCAGCAGATGAGGACTGTAGCCAATCCTTGGCGCATATGAGGGCCTCTGCTGTTTCGGGCCTCAACGAGCATTTGTAACGATCCATTTCTTTGGTAACTGTATCAAAGACCGAGTCGGCAGCAACCGTGCAAACTGGAATCGACAAGATATCACGGGCCATCTTTGATAGTGTAGGGTACTTCATTCTGTTCAGTTTCCACCATCCCACTACATCAAATTCATGCACCCGAGGTAGCAGAGATTCCTCCAGATACTGGTCCAGCTCTGTTTTTGACTGCTGGCTCGTCGTCTCCATTATATACATATCAAAATCAGTAAGCCCATTTGTATGGCCTTGAGAATCTTCAGGCTTATTAGCATTTCCATTATATGCTTCATCGGCATATGTTGGGGTCAGGGGTAGAGGATGGGCAACATATTCTTGAAAGAGCTCATGGATACCTTCATCAACTATTTTCACGTAAGTAGCAGCTTCTTGCCCGTAAATTTTTGAAAAGCTAAATTCAACCAGCTTCATTTTGAACCGCGGATCCATAACAACAGCAATCGCTAAAACAAAGCAACAGCTTCTCCAATATATATCGAATTTCTCTTGCATTGATTTGGTAAGGCTGCTGATGAAAGAATCCTCATTGGCTGCTGCTCGTGCAAGTTCTAACTGAATCTTCCATGCCTCGTGGAAGAACGTATTCGTTGTTGGCACGGTTGGAACCGTAAGAAGAGTAGCCGTCTCAAACAGTGGTCTCAAGTACGTGCAAAGAATCTCGACATTCTTCCAATCTTCCATTGACAGAGCATCCTTGTAATAAGGATCAGAAGTATCCAAACATGAAAACACTTCTTTCAACTCGGATGCTATTGACAACATTTCGTATGTAGTGTCCCATTTACTTCGATCATCAAGAACAAGGATCTTCGTGCTAGGCACTTGAAGTTGTTGCTTGAGCTCAAGAAACTTCTCCTCGACGTTTTCAGAGGTTTTCACGTACTTTACGCTATCCCTAACTTTCTTTACGGTACCCTGCAAAGAATTGAATGCTTCCTGAGCAATGGTGCTTAAAGAGCGAGCAAGACAATTCCCTAGAATCAATTGACCGTTGAGCACAAGAGGGTTTTTCACAGAGACCAAAGCTTTCAGATTATCAACTGCAGCATCGCTTACGGGCTGGTTAAGGGTGACCGAGAATAACTTCCCATCCAAATTCCAATCAGAAAGACACGCAGATACAGCATGTCTGAAAGCATCGTCAGATTCAGGGTATGGCTCCATTATGACATTCAAAAGTTTCCTGTGGATTTTCCAGTCACTGTCGATGAAGTAGCCCGTAAGAAACACATAGCCTACCGATCGTGAAGAGGACCACATATCCAGTGTCAGACAGATACGCCCTGGAACAGCTTCAATGACCCTCTGAATGGATTGTTTTTCAGTAAGATACGTCGCGACACAATCACCTTGCACCGTGTTGAAGCTGACCATCTCAAATCGAGGCTGAAGAGTCTGGACAAATGCAACAAAACCAGGGTGCTCAACAATGTGGAGGGGATAATCATGCATGATAATCATCCTAGAAATCTCATGCCGGCATTGATCAGCATCAAATGAAACATAAGGAGAGGGAGTAGATGTCCTATAACGCCGCTTTGGGGTAGTATCAGCAACAGGTTTGTCGCCACCAACTTTGGGAGGGGCACTTAAAGCACCAACTCGATTTTTCTCCATGTTCCGAAGGACCACTGGGCATGTTCCTTTAGCAATGTGGCGTTTAAGATGGCTGGTACCTGCTACTTTATTCCCTGTACTGTAGGCAAATGATTGCTTGCATTGCTTACAGCATGCTCGTCTAGAATTATCATCATACGTCTCAATAGTGAAGTGTTCCCATACTATCGACTTCTTCTTTCTACGCTTATTTGGATATGTTCCTGGTGAGTTCATAGGGACGAGGTTTGCTTGATGTTCCACATGGACTATCTCATTGTTCACAAGCTGTATATTGTCGGGCTGAGGATCCATAGGGACCATCTGATTGTTTGCAACTTCAACATAATCAGGATGCTGTTCCATGACATGATGATTGGGATGCGGCTCCATGATATGATGATCGGGATTAGGAGGTTCCAGTGTGATCATCTCAAACTTTGCCTGATGCATATGAACATGGTTGAGGTCTTGTTCAATCGAGACTATCTCATTGGTTGCAGTATCATGCAATGGAATATGGTTTTGCCCTTGTTCCATGGAGGCAACTATCTCACTGTTTGCAACATCAGGCATGAGAACATGGTTCGGTTCTGGTTCCGTAAAGACTCCTCTCTCATGGTTTGCAGTATAAGGCATGGGAACATGGTTTGGTTCTTGTTCCATGGAGTCTACTATCTCACTGTTTTCAACATCAGGCATGGGAACATGATTAGGTTCTGGATCTGTAGGAACTTCTCTCTCATTCTTTGCATCAGCCATGTGATCATGAATTGGTTTTTGTTCCAAGGGGGCTGCTACCGTCTCATTGTTTGAATCATGCATATGAACATGGCTAGGCTCTTGTTCCGAGGAGACTACCGTCTCAATGTTTGCAACATGCATATGAACTTGGCTAGGCTCTAGTTCCAAGGAGACTGCCGTCTCATTGTTTACACCAGGCATTTGAACATGGCTAGGCTCTAGTTCCAAGGAGACTACCGTCTCATTGTTTACATCAGGCATATGAACATGGCTAGGCTCTTGTTCCAAGGGGCCTACGGTCTCATTGTTTACATCAGGCATAGGAACGTGGCTCGGTTCTTGTTCCAAAGGGGCTTCTGTTTCAATTTTTGCATCAGGCATGTGAACATGGCTCGGTTCTTGTTCCAATGGGGATTCTATCACATTTTTTGCATCAGACACATGAACATGGCTCGATGCTTGTTCCAAGGGGGCTTCTTCTTCCGCCTCATTGTTTATATCAAGCATGTGAATATCATCACTCGGTACAACTGCAGGAATATCAGTAGTGGGTGGTACAGCAGCAGGGGCAGCCATACTTAAGATACTGCAGCAGGCAGCAACCTTTCAAGTCAAGCTGAAACACAATACAATGCAGCAGTGAGAATCAAATGAAATGTAGCAAGAATGGAACCAACAATTTGTTGATAACCACCACACCAACTTCAAATTCTGAACAGTGAAATAGGAAGAATGACATGGTAATAAACCAAACATCCAACGTTAATGATGCATGATAGATTATCGACACTGCAGAACAATTGATCACATGCAGCAATAGGCAGCCATATTGATTTGATTCGCTTGTTGAATTACCATCTCTTCTGAAAGCTTAAAAGCTTTTTTATATTTTTTTTTTTTTGAAAGATATGATAATTCAACATGGTATCAAAACAAGAGGTAACCTTCAAACTTGTGTTAACTGACTTTGATTTTCATATTGTTCAAGTGTTGAGTCTATTTATGGCCTTGTTGTGCCTTTAATATGTGTGCCTATTGTTATTGTGTGCCCTATGTTGGCTCTCGCTCCGTATTATAAGCCCACGTTTGAGAGGCGAGTTGAAACCAAAATTGTTTGGTATATCACATCAAGTTAAGATTGTGAAGGAGGTGATAATATCGTTTAACGACTTTGTTTCTAACTGTAATATCTAAAATAAGGTGAGTTTTAGTGGCATCACGAAATTGCTAATGACACCACATTTTCATGCTAAAATTTTGTGTGTAATCGTGTTGCTCAAAAAAAAAAAAAAAAAAAAAATATATATATATATATATATATATATATATATAAAAAAATAAATTGAAAACGCCAACAGAAGATGCGCATATATAAGTGTTTTATAAAGCATCCGTAGAGCAATGGTACCAGAGATAGGAATGAAGCTTAAAAGCTATTGAAATTATTATCTAATTCTACGAAGCGGATACGGAATTAATTAAGTGTGGTAGATTAAATACTATATAGAGTCCAAAAACACCCTTACTCAATTTAAATACATGGGCTCTTGTTATTTTCATGACCCGTACAGCTACGACATACTTACCCATATATTCTTCTTATTAAACAAGGTCAAAAACGACATTTAAAACAATGAAAAAATCATGTCAAACTCCATGGACTCCAAGAAAAACAGATCAAGAGACCCGTAAAACGTAAATCGTATTGGGCTTTTAACAAAACATAACGCAGAAGCCTTAAATCAAAATCACTGAGACCCAAAAAAGAAGATCTAATTGGCTCAATTCCAGCATCGATAAAAATAAAAATAAAAAAAATAAAAACATCCTTTTTCATCTTGAACTAGGCCTTTACAAAAACGTAAAGAGAAGACATATGGACATGGTTTTAATTTCTATTGAGGAAATGCATAAGAACACATAATGGAAAGCGCCTTAGGACAGCAGAATGGAAAGAACACAGAACCCATGACCCAGATATGCGGCATCAACTTCATCGAAACGTTATTTGACTTTCAACAAACATTGGAAATGGACTTAGAAAATTAATTATTAGAAAGAATGACTAAAGCGTTTTACTGGTAACAATAATATAGTCAATCGGAACTCGAAACAAATATGGATCCTGAAAAAAAGGAGGAAATATATTCAAATAAAATATCAAAGTTTGAAAAGAACAAAATCAACCAAATCCAAAGCTTTCAATAACCCAGAAAAGTAAACCGAGATCTACCTGTAAAAATAACTGATCTTTGGTAAGCGCACAGATAACAGAACTCAATTATCCAGCATATACACCGGAAATTCTACCTTTACGATGTTGAATCCGGAGCCCTTGCGCCGATCTGCAACTCCAGATCTAGGGTTTCAGAGGAGAGAGAAAGAGAAAGCCGGGAGAGAAGAGGGTATTGGGCTTGAACCCGATAGAGACAATTAAACTGGACCAATACTATTATTTTACTTATGGGGTTCCGGCTATGTATTGATGAGATCCGATCGGGATAAACCAAAATAAAAAAAAAATTTAAAATCTTTATTATTGGATATGGACTTAGGTCCATAAACATTTGTAACGCTGTGTGATAATGTTAGGTGGGTTACTGTGTGTTTTTTGCCAAGTGTATATATGTAATATCTACCGGGTAGGACTATAGAAACGATTTTTAATGTTTTGCTTTTTTTGGGATTGGTTTAAACGGACCACACTCTGAGCCCACTTTTTGGGGTTGGTTGGGGGGTTCTGGGTTTGGGGTCACCCTAAGGTATTTATTTACGTGTAGTCCACCCCATATAGAGTGCGTGAATTTTTATTTTATGGTGGGGGCCCGCCTACGTGGGGATATATGTAGAAGAATGTCCTTTGAAAGTTCGGGATTTTTTTTTCCCTAAAAACAAATATACTATAAAAAAAAAATTTGTTGGGGATTTTTTTCCTCAAAAAAAAAAAAAAGAAAAAAAAAGAGAAGGGTTTTTAAGGCCATTGTTGACATGGGAGTATATTTATCATAATGACGTTGTATTAATCTTATTAAAATTTTAACATAAATATACGGTTTTTCTGTAATTATAAGTAAATTTTTAAAGATATACTTTAATAGACTTACCGAGACTATCTAAAATCAAATAAAAAGTCCAATAGTAATAATGATAGTAGCGAAATAATAACACCAAAGCTAAATGAAAATCATGACAATACACGCAAGTTTATGTAAACTAAGACCTACCCGATCTTCATCGTTCCCTCCATCCTCGAGATGATTCATCATTAGATCTAAAGGATGTCGTATAGCTGGTCAAAAAGGTTCATTTACGGACGAATGCCATAAATCACAAAAGATATGCATGGATCAAATACAAGGCATAAGGAAAACATCATATTAATGTCATTTTGAGTTTGACGATCCATGCTTCACCAGTGAAATATATGAAGTGTATCTCAACTTTGCTATTTGACGATGCTGGAAATCGTCGGGTAATAAATCTGGGGTTTCCTTCCTCTAACCGACAATTTGTTCAAGGCGGAACCCTAAAAAGAGGTGGAGCGGGGGGTGTTTTTACGGTAGTTTAGACTGCACTTGAGAAACTGTATCTCAAGTTGCCTACGTATCAATGTGTGTATATTGGAATCAAATCTTCGTAGTTTCTTAAGGATGGTTTATATAGAGGGGTTTGTGCCCTAGCGTGCGTGTAGCGTGTCCATGTTGGACTCTAATTTCGTGTTCCCTAAAGAAGAGATAATGATGATTTGATCTCCTTGATTTTAGAAGATAATTATGGACATATTTGAATGCCAATATTTGAATAGTTATGACTTGGGATTCTTCCCATATTTATCTGAATTTAACGTGCACACAGGGAATTTGGCCCGAGGGGGACTTAGGCCGACCTGTCAGGTCGGATATGAGTAGGCTGACCTTATGTCTTGGCTGATCGGTAGAGGTCGGGAGAGAGTATCCGAGCTTACATAGCTCGGATCCTGGGGGTTAGGCCCCTCCGGGTGGACATTCTAAATCTTCATTTATAGTTGGATCATTGTGGGAATGACATGTGGCAAGATGCTGATCCGGCCTCCGTCACTATTGATGTGGCTGTAATCCGGTTTGGCAGAAACTTAATCATACCATCTCATACATCAAAGGATATCAATATACTGTATCACAGGATCGAGGAAATTGTGGAAAATTGTTTTTTTGGCAAATTAGGAAAACAATAGCAAAGTTTGGTTTTAGTTGGATTGTAAGTTAGTCTAATAGAACAAGGAGTGATATTTAACTATTTATAAGAAAAAAGCTGCAATCAACTTTTCGAAACCACTTCATACAAGAACAAGGAACATGTACCTATCAAATTTGATACCTATGGGCAAATATCATCCCTTGGACTTGCCCTAATAGAATATATGATATCCCACATTGAAAATGAGGGAAACACATCACCACCATATAAATGTGAGACATAATTGTCTTGTCAACTCGGATTATCCATTTTAGACCAAGCGAGGACGGCGGTCTAAGCAGTTGACTGGACCATTTCTGAATCATTTAACGTTGCCAGACCCGGGGTCTAGGGGCGTTATAAAATGGTATTAGAGCCGACTATCAGACGGACATAAACGTCTTGTCAACACGGGTTAGCCTTTTTAGACCAAGCAAGGGCGGCAGTCTAAGCAGTTGACCGTATCATTTATAATTCGTTTAGTGTTGTCATGCCTGGGGTCTAAGGGCGTTATAGAATGATATCCGAACCAACTATCAGAAAAAAATAAAGGTCTTGTTAACTCGGGTTAGCCCTTTTAGACCAAACGATGACGGCGGTCTAAGCAGGTGACCGGACCATTTATGACTGATTTAACGCTGCCAGGTCCGGGGTCCAGAGACGTCACAATATAAATGTATGAAAAATGATAATGTTACTGCCATGTGTCATTGCCACATGTTGAGAGTTAATATAGAATATTACCCAATATTCTATATATAGCATTTAATCTCTGTATCTATACACATTGATTTAGTCAATATTTGCTAGAATAGGACTAGCCGTGATTGTAGGCTTTTGCCTTTGTAACCTGCGTATATATATATACTGCTGATACACAAGAGAAATATACGGAAATATTTTACCAAAACACTTTTGTCATGGTATCAGAGCCACCACAAACCCTACACCAAAAATAATTCTTCCGCATCATTATTATTATTATTATTATTTTTTCGGTCCTGATCATCAAGCAACACACCAAATAAAAGTGAAGCTTTGACAAAGAATGGGGAAAAAATTGATCACACCTCTCCCTACTATCTCGGCTCCGGTGATCAACCGGGCAACTTGATCACCCACGTTTTACTATGGGGTGATAATTATGTGGCATGGTCAAGGGCGATTACCCTCGCTTTGAAATCACGCAGAAAATTTGTGTTCGTCGACGGCACCACAAAGAAGCCGACGGATGCAACCAAAATACTTGATTGGGATCTCGTTAATTCAATGCTCGTGTCTTGGATTCTCGTGGAGCATGGAGCCAAATTAGTAGCCAACATTCCATACTTTGAGGAGGCCAAAGCTCAGGGACTATTTGGCCAACGGTTTTGCGTGGCCAACGGACCACGATTGCACCTTAATTGAGAGCCGCCATTATTGAGTGTAAATGGCTCTCCTCGTGTATGTCTGTTGAAGACTATTATAACAAGCTTATGGGCTTGTATGATGACTTGTCCCGTTTGAAACCTCTTCATCATTGTTCGTGCGGTCTGTGTACTTGCAATGTTGTGAGTAAATTTGAATCGACGAGAGAAGAAGAAATATATCATCAATTTTTGATTGGTATAAACGATGATCTCAGATGCAATTGTGCGTACTAATCGCTTCTCGGCGGTGCCCACACCCACTTTAGATGAAGCGTACCTTGCTTTTACGGGAAGAACGATCTCGTAGGATTGCTCGTGGGAAGGCGCCATAGACGCAGATCCTACTCACTCACGCTTTTGCTTTACAGTTGATCGTCTAAGGGCGCAGTGATCGCACCGATCGTATAGATAAAACCAAGCTTAAATGTACTCACCGCAATTACCAGTCAGTCGAAGGCGCGCTTTGTTTTCGACTTCTCGGTTATCCCGACCGTGGGCCGATAGAAATCGCAAAGAAAGGGATCCGAGCAGCCGGCTACCCGAGGTCGGGGCAATTCACTCGGGCCAATGTTGTTCTCGGGCCACCACCACGCAGCGAGCCTTCCATCACGAAACGGCCGCAAAGCCAGCGGCCAAATAATGCACCTGGGGACGACGGCGCCTCTCTCTTCGGCAATTTTAATCCGTAAGCAGTGCGTGTTTTATTAAAAATGATTCCACGGCACCGTCAACACGATCAAATGACGGGTAAGTCTACTACCACACCATGGATCATTGACACTTTGGGCGACACATCACGTTACCGCGCGACATTTCATGTTTTTCTCATATTATAAATATTGATTCTTGTTCGGCTTGGTCTCACCGGATGGCCAACTCGTTTTGGCTACTAAGGAAGGAAATGTTGACCTCTCCGTTGATATTACTCTTCAAAATGTTTTTTGTTCCTGCTTTACGTTGCAACTTAATATCGGTGTCACAATTAATTGATGATTCGATTGCTCGATTCTTTTACTAAAACATCGTAGTGCTATACAGACCTCGTCGGGAGCCTGATTGGAACCGGTGATCGGAAGGACGGACTTATAATTTTCGCCAACACCGGCAGGTGTGTCTGGATCGCACTCACTTCCATCTCGTGTTCGAGTTATGGCATCGCCGGTCGGGTCATCCGTCTGATAGAGTTCTCAAGTTAGTTCCCCGCAATTAAATTAAAGTTGTTCTACTTTGCCAAAGAAATTAAATAAAGCATGTGAGGTGTGTCCTCAAGCCAAACAGACTCGTGATAGTTTTCCTGTTAGTGATAGCAGGGCTAGTCGTATTATCGAGCTTATTCATTGTGATCTGTGGGGCCCACATCGGACTCCCTCTACTAGTGGAGCCCATTATTTCTTGACATTAGTCGATGATTTTTCTCGAGCCGTTTGGGTTTATTTGTTACACTCAAAAACCGAGGTTACTAAAATTTTTAGCTCTTTTATCTCCATGATTGAATGCCAATTTGATACTCATATTAAAATAATAAGGAGTGATAACGGGACTGAATTTCGATCCATGTTACCTTTATTTGATGAGAAAGGAATTCTTTTTCAAACGTCGTGTGTAGGAACTCCTCAACAAAATGGAAGGGTAGAGCGTAAACATCAACATATTCTTAACGTGGGGCGTGCTTTAATGTTCCAGTGCAAATTTACCTATTAGCTTTTGGGGAGAATGCATTCTTGGCGGTTCATTTGATAAATCGTACTCTTCGGTCTTTTAGAAAAAAAACGCCTTTTGAGATTCTCTTTGGGAAGGAACTGCGTTTAATCATTTACGTATTTTGGTTGTCTTTGTTTCGCTCACGATCAAAGATCCAAAGGACACAAATTTGCCCCCCGTAGTAGAAAATGTGTGTTTATTGGGTACCCAAATGATAAGAAAGGTTGGAAACTATATGATTATGATACCGGCGAAATTTTTGTGTCCCCGCGACGTCCCAATTCCATGAAAATGAATTTCCACTTTCCTTGAATTCCCAAGTTCGATCAATCGACTCTCCATCCTTCCCACAAGTGGCGCTTTAGATGATGATTTTTAATCGAACTTGAGTCGGCTTCAGACGACGGGGTCGACCCTAACCCTATTGATATGGACAATCCTGTGGCTCCAGATATACTAAGGTCCCTACCGGTGACATCCCGCCTTTGGGTCGCGGTCTCACGAGAGAAACATCCTCCGGAATGGCACAAACATTATGTCACACACACTTCATCACCGAGTCCGTCCCGACCTTCATTGTCTCCGTCAGGCTCCTCAGGTACATCTTTTCCTATAGCACACTTTGTTGATTGTGAAAATTTTTACGTGCGACACCGCATATTTCTTGCGGCCATTCTCATGGAATGTAACCTCGTAATTTCAAAGAAGCAATGCAAGATGCCGTTGGCGAGAGGCTATGAAAAATGAGATTGTTGCTCTGAAAACAACGGCACATGGGACATGGCCGTGTTACCTCGTGGAAAGAAAGCCCTTGGCTCCAAGTGGGTCTACAAAATTAAATATAGAGCCAATGGAGAGGTTGAACGCTTGAAGGCACGTCTGGTTATTTTGGGAATCACCAAATCGAGGTCTTGACTACCACGAGACTTTTGCTCCCGTCCGCTAAGATGGTTACTATCCGCTTATTCTTGGTCGCCGCCGCCAAGCTAAAATTGGGAATTACATCGGATGGACGCCCACAACGCTTTCACGGCGATCTCGACGAGGAAGTCTACATGAAACTTCCTCCGGTTTTACCATGAACACGTCCGCCTTGTATGTCGACTCAAAGAAGTCACTCTATGGGTTGAAACAAGCTCCGCGTTGTTGGTTCGCCAAGCTCATCGCGTCTTTGACAAAGTATGGTTTCTTACAATCTTATTCCGACTACTCATTATTTACTTTCGCCCATGGCCCTGGTCCAACTTAGTGTTCTAATTTATGTTGATGATCTCATTATCTCTGGCAATGATCATGATGCTCTTCTATCTTTTAAACGGTATCTTGGAGATTGTTTTCATATGAAAGATTTAGGTCCTCCGAAGTACTTCCTTGGGATTGAAGTAGCCCGCAGTCCGGAAGGTATTTTGCTTCGTGCGATACCTTCCACATTAATATACGGCAACAAACAGAAAATTATTTTAATCTTAACAAACAAGTGTTGCTAAAAATAAAAACAACAACCAACATGTTAGTGTCCGGATGGTATCTCTCCTACCGCCTCAAAATATAAATTCTTTTAGCAAGTTTTTGTAACATAAATTAAAAATAGAGATTAAATATTCTATATATAGCATTAATGTTAATGTTAAAAGTTTATAATATCTTTGATTCTCTCGTTAATATAATAATTTTAAAATTGTACATTATTATTAATCGTAAAGAAAGACAAAGTTGTTGGTTAAATGAACACGATAGTACGTCTCTTGAATGTATGTGTATTGGACGCATATGTGTGTTATTTTAAAAGAAAAGAAATTCCTCTTTGGAAGTGATTGACAAAGAATGACATGAATTTCAAAGCAAAAAATGGTTGTCCCCCCGTAATATATAAAGGCAGAAAATGAACCACAAATAGGTACACTTTGTGCTTCTCCGGGGCCGCAAATTCGGGCTTTATTTCAACTTCGTTTAAAGCAATTACTCAGAGGCCCAAACATATTTTCATCTTCTTTTATACATACATACATCAGTTGTTTTATGGTGGTCCAAAACCACCATGTCATACTTGGTCTTCCAATAGGATTTCTTAAAAGATGGACAAATTTTTAAAAGCATGGCATTTATATTTTACACGGTTGGGTCCCGTGTGTTTTTCTGAATTTCTATTGATCCTGGATCACCAAGTCATACTTGGTCCAGGACTAGCATAAAATTTCCGTACATACATACATGCTGAACAGGTGCACATGGTGTTCTATTGTAACGTCCCGTTTCCGGATACCGAGTCGTTATCCGAAAAAGAAACGTTCGATACGTATAATATTAAATAAATTCAATATTATACGTAAGTCTCTACTACGTCGTATCGAGTTTAGCAAACGGAAGCTAAAAAGACTCGGCAAACATCATAATGCTACTAAGAAAATAAAACAAACCGACTATGGCTGAATTGTTTAACTTACAACAACAAAAGGTCCAAATGTTACAACATACGATGTCTAAAAGAAAGAGACGACACTTGTCTTACAAACTTGAAATAAAAGTACAACATAATCTAGTACAACATTTAATAGAAAGGTAAAAAGAAAGCACCATCATGGCATCAACGTCATCAAATCATCATCGAATTTCTCAACGAGCTCAAGGCTAACATGTTCGTCTTCTCACCACAAAAACACACAAAACAACATATGCAATTGAGGTGAGTACAAAGTACTTAGCAAGAGGAAGAATCTAATGTATAATTAAGTCTTACAACGAAAGGTTCATATTATTATTATTAAGTTATCTTTGTGAGACCGACTCGACTATATGGTTCACTTCATGCTCATCAACATATCGTGACTAACTGTTTCTAACTTAGCTTATCTCTGTTACAAACGGGCACTACGCATGGTGCTACTTACCACGAAGTATCTGGGTGCAACATATTGGTGGATCACACCAATAACCACGAAAGTCAATTCTAGTAGACTCCGATAGTGCATGCGTTCGGCGAAGTCCCTCTTCCATTTAGCCATTTAAAGGCCAGCAGAGTTATTCACTTTATCCGACCGCCTACACATTGCGATATAGACAGTGCCTTACCAAGAATAGCATGTTGTTTAATCTTTTAACTACACAAGTATGTTTGTTATTAGTTATTAACTAGCCACTTAAGTGTTTTCAATTAAGCTCCCTCACACCTTCTACTCTCTTACTTAGACCACTAGACACGGACAAACCTAGCACATACACAGACATTGATGAATACTAATTCATCAAAGCATAAGTCAATCATACCCTTCTGACAGTCCCGAACTTCAACTCTATGGAAGGGTACATCCGGTGCTGGAACTAAACGCATATAAAGCTTAATCATGGATTGTTCATGTTCATTTAGTGTTATTAGATCAAGAAACAGCATTGAAAACTAGACTCGGGGCTCAAAACTGACTAAACACAAAAAAAGACAAGTCCAGTCGCCCAAGACCGCCAAACAGAGACTTTCTTCGCCAACCGGTGCTCCTTCATCAAGCTACGGTGCGCCCAAGACTGCCTCGATCTTATGCTTAGACCGACTTCGCTGCGCTGCACACCAAGCCCCAGAACGTAAAAACGGACTTTCTGCCTCCCGGTGCACCCGCACCACACGTAGAAACTCCCAAAATCTCAGTTTTATGCATCTAAACGATCTCCACTCGACTCCAAACATGTTTAACATCAACACACACATCAAAACAACATAAAAGTACAACTTTTTCACAACCCAACATCACATACTTCTCTAATAACAAGTATGCATGATTTAAATCATTAAAACACCACAAATTATACCCAAAACACAACCTTAACAACATAAGACCTTAATTAAACATTAGGAAGAGCTCCTTACCTTCTAGAAAGCAAAACCACAAGAAGATCGGCAACACCTTCTAGGACCTCAACTGGAAACCTTTCAAAACTCAGAACTTTTAGTATCAAAAGCAATCCCTTCTTCCGCTGATTCTGAATCTTCAATTCTTTCTGAAATCCGACCAACACTTTGAGGGAATTTTGGAGAAGTATCCATTGCCCCTTTTGGTTTCTGTTTTCTTTTCTCCTCTCAAGTTCATAGTCCGAACTTGGATATCACATTCTGACAAGTTCCTAGTTATGGGAAGTTTTATTTCTTTCCCCAAAAAAAACTCCCAAGAAATTATTAGATCAAATTTCCCAACTAAATCCCTTTTTTTCTTTTAAATCTGAAATCCATAAATAATAAATATAATATTCTCATGTTTCCCTAAAAGATATATACATCATTTTTTCAAAAATGGGATATTACATCTATAACCTAAATAAATAAATAAATAAATATATATATATATATATATATATATATATATATATATATATATATATATATATATATATATATATATATATATATATATATTATTAATGAAATTTAATTTTTATGAAATAATATTCATGTTATAAGTTAAAGAGTTTCCACTCGATATTTATCGATGTAAAAGAAAAACCATTTTTTGTCATTCTCATAAAAGGAAAAACTCAACAACAAAAAAGATATAGGCTTTTGGTATTCTTTTTTCCTTATAAACCCAATAATCACTTGCTACCCAAACCCCCACTTATCCTATATGCAAAAATTTAACCATAAACCCCGTGCCATAAACGGTGGACACGGGCCCTGTGTGAGAGGCGATCACAAATTTTTTTTTCGCAATCCGACAATCTTACATAAAGAAAAAAAAAAAAAGGGAAGGTATCGGATCTATGCTTAAATGACCTACCTTTCATTTTATTTTTTCAAATATATTTTTATAATAACATTTTTTAAAATGTATCACATTTCTATTTTTACATATGCGTCGAAAAAATTTGTTAATTTATTTGATTATTTATATTTATATTTCAGAGTAAAAAACCGCCAATTGACCCGACCCACATCCGGTTTTCAGCCCTTTAACAACCCAATACCTTTTTTTTTTTTTTTTTTTTTTTAATTTTCTCAAAAACACAAAACAACCCACAACCTTAAAAAAAAAAAAAAAAAAAAAAAAAACGACCTTACCTTAAAAAAAAAAAAAAAATAAATAAAACTGCACGCTTCCCACACCTCCACTCACATGTGAGGGAGGAAAAAAAAAACAAACAAAAACCAACCTCACCTATCCCTCTCCATCACTCCACCTAGCAAATGACTCTGCCCACTACCACATTTTCCTCAACCGCACCACACTCCTGGCACCTGACAAACAAACAACAATTTTCAAATACATATTAAACCTTGCACTGTTCTACGTCTCATTCCATCTCCAGCAAACCAGCACTTCAGCATCTACTCTCTGCACTTCAACGCCCACAGCAGTAAATTCTCTCCTTTTCTTTTCACCATTTACTCTCTTTTGCACTCATTTACATTCGACGCTTTTTTTCCGCAGGTTCAACCAAGGCAACAACAGTACAATATCTCTTCTTATTCAACAGACAAATCAACGGTAAATTGTCCCTTCTTCTTCAACTGCAGATGTCACGGTAGCCTAGCTGTGTTGAGTTACATTTCACATTCGAAAAAAAAAATTTCTTCAAAGAATTCATAGGAAATTGTGCTTACAGTTGGAGCCCCGAAATCGACAAGTACATCAACCCAAAATAGCCTCCTCATCTCTCTGTTTAGAACAACCAAAAATATCATGTACGTTTTAAAATGTAAAAACGTTGGATCGAGATCAAAATTGCCAAATATCTTAAAGGCATGAAGAGTGGCCACAACGAAGTCATTGCTCATACCTTCTGAAAATGATACTCTTGATTATTATACATGACAAACCAAAAAAAGACTGTATTAACTTCAATATCACTATTTACAAAGACTGTATATTTCCTCAAACCAAAACCAATGTTAGGCGATAAGCAAAAAATATGAAATCATTGAAACACACAGACCTACATGGAAGATCCATGAAAAGGAGTTTCATGCATGTATGAGTTTTACACATCAGTTAGCAACTTAACACGTCATAAACCTAATGACTAAATGCAAAACATTTCGCTTTCGAAAAAAAAAACTAACTTTCTTCAAACAATTCTCAGGAAATAGTGTGCTTACAGTTCGAGCCCCGAAATCGACAAGTGCATCAAGCCAATAGCTCAGGAAATTGTGTGCTTACAGTTGGAGCCCCGAAATTGACAAGTGCATCGTGCCAAAATAGCCTCCTTATCTCTCTGTTCAGACTAGCCAAAATCAATATATCAGGTAACTTATATCATGAAAATGGTATTGTGTATTTATCTATCTACCTATCTATGTATTGTTATATCAACTATTGCTTTTTCTGTCTGCACTCACTTACAATTGTTATACGCTACCCTTTTTAATGCTTTTCCTTGCACACAACCCTGTAGAGATATCTTTGCAGTAAAACTTAATAATAATTGAATGATAACTTACATTTGACAAACATATAAAAGGTCATTCCCAATTCAAACTGAGAGTTAGCGCTTTCGGTGTCAACCTTTATGAAAAATGTTGTGGTTGTATATTAGATGTCATGACTTGGAATACTAAATGGCATTCATAGAAAGTTGTGATGCATTCAAACAGAAAGACTCTTGCCATGGAATAAAGACTCGGCAGCACATAACAGATCGACAATTTTTTAGAGTATATCCTTTCAAATAGATCAGTACTCAAATTTGACTCATAAATCAAATCTTAATCCGGACGGGACATGCAGACACTTAGTGAATCATTAATCAGAACCGATGAAATATAGTCTGATTTCTTCACAGTTTTTAGAACAATACTTACAAAATCAGTATAGTACTATGATTGAGTCATGAATCGAGACATTATAATTAGATTTCATCGATCCTATAACCTTGAGTCATCAATCGAAATAGAGCTTTTTCGATTTTATCAAGTCAAACTCGAAATTCAGAGAATTAAAGATAGAAAGGGTCATAGCTATGATACCTGAGCCGGATTCATATTGAATCGGGACTTTACCTAAGATGAATCGTTATATCACAGAGCATAGTGAACGGACTTTTAACAGAGAAGAAAAGTTGCATCTTTCTTTAATTGAGCATCGATTGACCGTGCAGAGCTTTGAATTAGCAAGCAGAACCTTGATTCGTCCTAATTAAGACATCAAATGACAGGCGATTGCATCATTGAAGGTTTATCAGAACTTCATTTGGGATCGGCTGATCTCCTCAGTCAAGACGAAGCTTATTGAGATGAAGTATTTTTTGGATAAATGGTTGGAACGAGGTGTGGATTCATTTGTTCGATTCGTAGTTGAGGAATCGAGAAGAGAGAGGGGTTTAATGGTCGGAGATCGAAAGAACGGAAAAATGGTTTGTCTGAAAATGGTGGAGGATTCAAGAAGAAAAGAAAATGGAAAGGTGGAGCTTGAGGGGAGAAGGAACGGTTTACGGAAAGGGAAAATTCCTCAACTAGTATAATCTCATAAGTTTTTTTCCTTACTAGTACTCCATAATAGGGAGGCCTTACAAAATAAATTAAAAACTTATTGACCGGAAATGACAAATATACCCCTCCATCCAATTCCCTTTACCGTCTTATTTTTGCTGGGATGGCAGCAACGGAAACGCGAGCAAGCTTGCTTGAACGAGTTCTAGGAGCAGATGATGAAGAAGAAGGCGCTGAAGATGTGGCCTCCGCGCGCTTCCGGCTACGGCTATGTATTGCTCGCCGACTACTCGGCGATCACAAGCCCAACCGATCACAGAATTTTCATCACAAACTTATGATAAACCCTAAATTCGATTCCCAATTTTTCAAGACAATTAATCAAAGGTTATGATCTTTGTATAACTGTTGCCATTAACGGAGATTTCTGAATCGAATTTTCCCTGCTGGGATTGTGACGAGACGATTGCACTTTGAGGAACCTGGTGGATGGATCTGTTGAACGGCTTTACGGTTTAGCTCCGGTTTGTAATTAAGTATTTGATTAAGAATGAAGATGGTGTGTCTATGGCTCCTCTTTTGCTGATGAATCAAGATAAAGTTCTTATGGAAAGCTGGTGAGTTCAATTTTTTTCTCTCTCTTTCCAAAACCGTCAAATTCGTTGCTTCTTCTGTTCACTGTGTTCATTGTGTGAAAAATTACGGTGAAATAGTAATTTGGGGTATTAATACAGGTGGGGATTGAACTTGGAGATGAGCTGTGTAGAGGTGAGATAAAATTGAGGGATTTGGAGGGAGGAAACCGAGAAATGGGGACGGTGTGGACGGTAGATTGCGTAGAAGAGCGCGGCTGCGATGACGGCGAGGACGAGGATGAGAATTAAGAGTAAAGAAAACCACAGGAAGAGGGTGCATAAACAACTGCGTTTCTTTGATGAATCAGCCATTGTTGATAGATAATGTAAGGTTTGTGTATATGAATTTTTGATTTGTGTTTTGTTTACGTGGATTTGTGTGAGTATGTGACTATGAATTGATTGTGTATATTTATAGGAGATGGATTTATGGTGCATGTTACTAGTTGATGTTTTGGTGGAGGATTCTGGAAAAGGCCTAATTTTGGGGTTGACATTTTGGAGAATGAAAAAAGGCCAAATTCAGACTTTGGTGTAAATGGTGAAGTCTGCATATCAACGGAGATTGATTGAGAAGTGCATCATATCATCTCCTTCAACTTTCTATCTGGAAAACTGGTGTGAGTGAGAAATTGGTGAGTTTTTATATCCATTCGATTTAACTTATTGTTGTAAGAGTTCTTTCCCTGCTTTCGGTCTTCCCAAATTTCATGAATACAATTGCTGATCAATTTATTGCACTTAGGTTATCTGGTGGTTGCCCAATTATACTTCAGAGTTGAATGGTAGCAGAAGTGAGAAACAAATAGAGTAAAAGGATTTTATTACACATATATTTCACGTTTTTATGTTACACAGTCCAGTACCTGCAGGTGTAGTAGAGTTCAGTACTCTTTTACCAACTACTGCTAGGCCTATCTTTACCTTGATTTACTAGGATTTTACGTTCTTCTTATTCAAAGAGTACACCCTGGTACCTGCATATATTACAGATTATATAATACTACTTGCATATTTTACAGATTATTGTACAATATTAAGATGAACAAAACACAGAGACTGCATCTTTACACCATTAGGCTGCTTTCTAAGCCCCTGGTCCACCTAGGGTGCCACCTTGATAACCTGCACCGAATTCGTAAACATCCAGTTTGGGGCGGAGTGCAACTGATAGTCTAAGCTTGTCTTGATAAATCTTAATGGGGATGATCTCTTTTGGCTCAGTTAGTTTCTTCGATATTAAAAGCTGATCAATGGGCAAGCTCTGCCTAAAGGGTACATTTCTCTTATCTAGAACGTCACGCTATTTCTTTTCTGTCCTTCTATGTTGTATCTTATCCCTTTTTCGGCTCCCCTAATTATCAATGTGATGTGACTTGTGTTAGACGAATTTGTAATTTTTTCTTTTAATTTCTACTCGAGTGTATATTATTTTCATACGAGGCATATATAGACCGCTGATGTGGATTTTGCTACACAGGAGGGGGTTGGAGATATTTTGCAATGTTCCATGGATGAAGATTTTGAAATTCGGAGCTGATGCTTCCGGAAAGGTCATTGCGCAATAGAACTCAAGTATAAATGGAGGAGAGCCATCTGCAAAAGAAATCCAAAAGAGAAATGAATCTTCATTCCATATAAACATTGTGAGTTGCTTCATGGATATGTTCGATTGACAAAGCTCGTGTTTTCTGGACATGGTTGACTACTTTTCGAATGTCTCTTCTCGAATTGAGTTTTGAGTTATGGTAACGTTATGATCAAAGAAATTAACTAACAGTTGTGTGACTACAACATTTAGACTACAAATTATTCCTTAGTTTGATCGTAAACCTTTCCGTATGGATATTTCTATTCAAGCACATGGGATGTACAGAATGCTGACTTTTACATCATGTATATAGAAATCGAGGGGGGAAAAAACCCCCACTCCGTTTTCCCGTGAGAGGTTAACAATGAAATAATGCATTTTTGAAAATCCTTGTATCTATGTATAAGCTTGTATTGTATCATCGGTTTGTGTCTGGACACAGCCCTTGTAAAATATACACATAGTTGAACTTCAAAATCTACCAATGTCATTTGTTGCTCCCCATCAGGCATTCTCTAGGCTTCTCGACCAACTAGCTCTCTTCTCCACACGTGACACGGCATTGTGTAACTTGTAGTGTAAAACCTTTAATACCAATACGACCACTCCAACCGTCACCGGGCATAACCCCATATCTTCCTCACTTTCATGTACTGAACACATCTATGAACACCCACAATATAATTTATAAGTTACAAATCTATAAACGAACAATAAATCACGAACTATCATGAGTTAAAATGAGTCGTAGTACCCGGTTCTTATCGAAGTAGAACGCAAAGATGAGAACAATAAGACAAATGAGTAACTAACATCATGACTTCCTAACAAATTAAACAAATAGAATGACATTTACACCGATTTCATAATAGAGGCAAAGACTAATATTTTACAAAAATACTAAACATAAAATACGTTCAAACACAAATTCATTCACAATACAAACAATACAATATCGTTTGAATACACAGTTCACGCTACCACACAACCTATTTCCACACATAAATTGCAATAGCAATAGCAAAGAACAACAATATCAACCAAATCTTGTTATCCCTCGTATCCATCTTCGCATCAATTTTTTTGAGAAGAGTGATTATTTAATCATCTCTTCCATTAATCACTCTTCCACCATTATTCACATCACCTCCATTATTGTGGCGGTCAATTTTTTTGAGAAGGGTGATTATTTCATCAACTCTTCCATTAATCACTCTTCCACCATTATTCACATCACTTCCATTATTGTGGCGGGATGAAACTTCGTCACTGGCGTCATTGTCTATTGGGTTACACCATGCAAAACAATTACACACAGGACATTTAAAATACAGAAAACCATACTTCTCGTTATTAGGGTCCTTCACAACAAATATAGGTGCATCTCTTCCACAGCACGGTTTATTTGCAAATCGAATCTGTTGTTTGCATACAGAATAGCGACTTGCACTGCTGGTAGACATAGTGTGTGTTGATGTGCGGGATTCGTAAATGTTGGCCTCAATGCTTCAAGCAAATAAAACTCTGAATTTGTGGACCTTTTTTCTTCAACAACAGTCTGGCATCCACCAATTGCAATCCGAGTAAAAGAAATTCCTGATAAAAAAATATCCAAGTCACCCTCACAAATATCCAAGTTTTCTGGAATTCTCACCGAAGAAACGTGGCCGCTATCGGGGTGACTTGGAATTAAATCAAGGCTTCGGTTGATTGCACAATTGGGTCTTCATGAGAATTCGAGCCATTACTATTGCCACCCAAACTATTTTCGATGGGTGTGATTTCACGTGCATCCTCCCCAAAATTACCGTCATATGAAGAATCATCACTATCAATATCCTCCCCAAAATTACCGTCATCCGAACATTCATCTCTATTAATATCCTCCCAAAAACCGTCATCATCTATATTGTTGGTCGCCCACAGATACAACTCGACACTTTCACCAAATGACGACAATAATGGGTCAACCGCGGCACTATCTCTCCGAGGACTTTTTTCACCGAGACAATAAGTATCTCCGCCAATACCGCAAGCATCTATATCATCATCATCAATCACAACATTCTGAGATTCTTCAAGCTAAGGCTATCTATAGTGGTACCTGTTTTTTTTATATTAGAAGCGATCACTTTATTAGAATGGCCCTTGAGGAATGGAAAATCAACAATAAGAAAATCTATTCTAAATTCCAAGCAAGACGAAGATGTACCTGATTGAACAACATGAGGTTCTTCAATTCCAATAACTTTTTTCTTCAACGTTATGTTTAGCCTGGTTCTATCAGAAACCGCCACAAGCCACTCCACCGACTCATCACAATCTATCTTCATTGGTAGTTGTGGATAATTGGACGGTATATGGTTTTCACATCGCATCTACAATTCACATAGCATAGAATTTATTTTCAGCTTCTCAGCTACTTTCTTGTACAATTCATCATATGAAATAGATTTTCCAACAGATGTTACTATCATGTTTTCTTCATCATTCACATATTTCCTTGTCCACATTCCTTCGCCATTCTTCTGAAATTCAACAAAATAACAGATTTGTATCCACACCTTATCCGTATCTGCAATAGCCATTTACGATATCCTGTTCCAATATCCTAAATTTAGTATACCACTAATGTACCTTAAGCTGTATGATTTCAAGTTCATACTCAGAAAGTTTGCTTGAACAGAGGCATAGATAATACAATGCTTCCCCAAATTTTGAACAAAACTTTTACACAGCCCATGAGCTAAGAGACAGTGCAGAGCAATTTGATTGATTCCATACCACATACAAAGAAGATTAGAAGAATATGATTGATTCTGAACAGGAGGGGAAAAAAGGTATTTCTTGCCTACAGCTAGCTTGACTCAAACTGGCTGGGACCATAAAATGCATACTTTCTAACGAAAAACATAAGTATTTCCTGGACATTTTTCATTATTCCTTGCTTCAATGTATTGATTGAAGAAAGTTACTTTTTCCATCTGAAAAAAAATCCATTTTTCATTATTCCTTGCTTCAATGTATTTCCTGGACATTTTTCATTACTTCATGCTCAATTACATATCCACTATTCATCAACTTCACCTAACCAAGCACCATGGATCGCCTTCCTTTGTTTTCGACTTTGAAATCCCAAATCTGTCAATCTCTAATTTTCTTTCATTTTTCGGGTTTCAACTTTCAAGAGGGCTAAAAAACAGGGACCCAAAACACTATTGAATGAAGCAATGTAACATTATACTATCAGCAATATTCAAAATTACAGCTTGCATAATTCAATCATAGTACAAAATTAAGAATTTTGTTCAATAAATTGAATCTTTAATCAGACCAAAATATCATTAAAACCTGTATACAAACTCAAAAAAGCTGGGGAAGATGAAAGATTATACCTTTATCACGTTCGTTCAGAGATGATCAACGAGAATCAACGAGAAGGTGTAAGTGTGTTGCTGCCATGTCTATAAGGGAGGGGGGGTTTCGAATTGCAATTAACCCACCTGCGGGAGGAAAGTTCACGCAATTAAGGAGTAACCCACCTGCGGCAGGAGGAAAGTTCACGCAGGGATGAGGATGATCAGATCAACGAGAATCAAACAGATAATGTTTTTCTTTTTGCTTTTAATTTTATAAAATTGGGGGTATTTTAGGAAGTTCACTTCTTTTTTAAGGAGGAAGAAAGAAAAGAGTATATAAGAAACAACCTTATTCCTTAGTACTAAATAAAACACAAACTTTTCAAATAATACTATATAAACTTTCCTCCCGAATGGAAAGGGAGTAATGGGAGGCTACTGGATAGTTTTAGTGAATAGAAATTAGGGTAAGGGGAATTTTAGTGTAGTATTCATATGGATATTATTTCGAACCACTTAACTAATTAAAAATAATAAAAAATAACCTTTTTTCATAACATTAACTCATTGAATCGGATAATTAAATAAAAAACTTACATAATACTTAAATATTAAAAAAACTTAAAAATAATTACTAAAAAAATAACTCAAATAATCAAAAATACCAAATAATAAATATGTAAATGTTTATTTACTAATAACTGAACTTACATAATTATTTACTAAATAAACTTAAATAATTCAACAATAAAATACACATTAGACAAAGGTACAAACAGCGGCCTTTACGAAAAATTAAGTATTGTAAATACTTTAAATAATCTTATAATATTGTAGTAATAACAAACTCATATGTCACATTATTATTAAAGTGATGTCATCACAAATATCATTTCACATACTTATAAAATCAAACTCTTAATGTGACATACACATACTTATACAAACTACTTAACAAGTATCCATAGTATATCCTAATTAAAATCACTATACTACTTACAAATACTTAAATGTTTATTTACTAATTGTTGTGCCCTCATTTTGGTATGTTTATTATGTGTTAATTATTCTTTATCTCGTGTACTAACACTTTTATCGAGTATTTTTGCAGGTACACTAAACACATCATAGATGATTAAATCTTGGCTCTTTGATATGATGTGTTATAATATTGCAAATTTGTGATAAAAATTTAATTCACTACATGTGATAGCAACTTTATGTTGTACACATTAAGTGACTTTTATCTTATCACTTATATGGAAATCTTAAAAATAATTTGATTAATTTTGCCAACACACTTTTGTGTTATGGCATAATTTAAATTGATTGTTTTGTTGGACTAAATAAATAAACGACTAATAATTTTTTTTAAATGTTGCCCGGTCTCCTCTTCCCTATTTAACTTATCCGCCATTTTCATCTTTATTGGCCCAACCCCTTTTAACCTATTTTTATATAAAAAAATCTGAAACCCTACTACTTGCCGCCCCACTCCCTCTTTCCTAGAAGTTTCATGTTTTTAATTTCCACCACATTTTCTCCTCGATACACTACCCGAGATTTACTCTTCTCATAACGTCTCTTTCAATTCTCCACTATCTTTCAAATAACTCCATTATTCTGATTTTCAGTTAACACCCTCAGACTCTTCAACACTTCTTCTTCTTTCTCTTTTAGAAATCTTTCAATTATCTTTCTATTTTCCAGAAAAACTCCATCTCCATTTCCATAAAATAAGTCTGCCTTCTTTCTTTCTCTGAACCATTTCTTCCCTTTACAGAAATCAGACCCTCTTCTTTTCTTGTTTACAGAAAAGCTTCCTTCCTTTTCCATATAATCTAATCTGCTTACAGTATTTCTTTCTTCTCTAATATGGAAATCGCATCTTCCCTCTTTCTGTTCATCCAGAAAAGTTTCGTCCTTTTTCTTGTAAATCTCGTCTCTCTGTTCTTGCTATAAAATGAGGAGCTTTCTGCTCCAATGACTCTCTGACATATCTGTGAAGGTAATGCAACCCTAGCTTACTATATGGTTAAGATTTGTGGATGGCTCTACAACACAGGTATGAAAATAGGCATGATGCTACACCCACTGAGACCATTAAAGGTGTATACCACCGAGGTCAATGATGCCCAAAATTATCCTTATCACCTCTTCTCAATGAGCTATGATAAAAGGATGACTTTTTATTCTTTTCCGCATACTGTGTTTTGTAAAGGTCAATTTTTTTCTCTTTTAGGTCTACCCTCTTGTTAAATAAAACAAAATTTTCTTATCTGCATCTGTTTCCTTAATATAAAGCAAAATGCATGTTCTAATATATTAGACTTGTTTATCGCATGGTAAAGGTCAAACCTTTCTAATTAATTGTTTGATAAACCTTTTTTTTTATCAAGTTTGAATTTCTCTCTCTATATATATATTTGGTGTCTAAATGTCTTGAACTTTTCTTGTGATCTGTGACCTTCTCAGACGTTTGTGTTCTATTGTTTTCACACACAACACCTTTTTTGTTGATTGGATTTCTGATCTGAATCTCTGCACAAGTCTTTGTCCTGTTTTTGATATAATCGTTGCCTTTTTGTTAAAGTTTTTTTTTATCTCCTGAAATCTACTAACTCTTCTATCTAGTGTGCAGTATATATTTGTGTGCTCAGCTCTTCACAAAAAAAAGAGCAAGAAAGCAAAAAGTGCACTGAAAATCCTTAGGTCAAAACAATCCCCTCATACTCAACTCATATCTCTCAAAGTGCAAGTCTACTGCAAGTCAAAGCTTCAAGGAGAAGTCTGATGCCTGAAGTTTTGAAGAGTAGATTAGGAGTTGTTAGTGAGTGTTTGAGTGATTTTTGAGTGTCATTTGTGAGGTATCAAACATGTTGTGAGAATAGTGATTGTACTCTTACACTTGAGTGTTAAACTTGTATAAGTGAGGAAGAGAGTGCTTTACTTTTCTGCATTACTGTTTGGAGTTCATCAAGTCAAGGAAGGAGCTTGGCGGTTCAACACACACAGCTTTGTGTGTTGAGTAGAGTGCTGAAGGACTGTGCTTGGAGGGCTCTGGTCTGCACTTCTCTTTGCTATCCGAGTTGTAGGCTCCGGAGGGGTAATCTTTTGTATCTTGTTTGTAAACGTAGAGATTTATAGTATAGCTTTAGTGTTATACTTGAATCTTGACCTCAAGTTTTCTTTCTAAGCTTGGCTTGGATTCAACACTTGGTTGATTCAAGTAAAACATTATTGATTGATTGTGTTGCTTGGATTGTTTTGTTTTGTTTTGTTTTGTTTTGTAACACCTTAGGACTTGCATGCTAGTTAAATAACTTAAACCTGCTAAGTGTTCTTTCACCTACATAACACAACACTTAGGTAATATCTTGCATGCTAGTTACAACCTAACCTGATTTAAAACAAGTTTGTTTGTAATCCTGTTAGGTGCAACTTAGATCACTTAGATAACTAAGATAACTTAGTTTTTCTTTTTAATTAGATAGTCTTCCGCCTACTTAATTAACTAAAAACTATGTTGAAACTCCGAAATTATCTTAAGTCGAAAAAGTAGTCATAATCCGGTAATTACTCTATTCACCCTCCTCTAGAGTAATTTAGTGCGCGTTACGATCCAACACTAATAACCAAACTTATATAATTATGTACTAACTAAACTTAATTACATACAACCACATAATTAATTAAATAATAAATAACTTACTTAATTTACTTATTATCTAATTAAAATATATATTCATTAAATTGCTTCAACAAATATACCTAATACTTATTTTTTCTGAACTTATATAGATTTTTGCTTAATTTTCATTTCTTTCAGAATATCACGTAACACCTACCACTGTACTCATACCTATTTCCCACAGTATGGACTCATACATTTACCAACCAATTGGCTCCAAAAGGCGACATGTCGTTATTTCAGATGAAGAGTCTACGATGTCCCCTGCTACGTCAAGAGAAGGTACGTTCCCCTTCATGCTTTCTTCCTTAATGCAGTTTGTTGACATTTTATAACATGTAATCTTGGTATGTTACTGTAATCCGTATTGTTAAATCGTAATCCGTATAGCTAAATCACATTAATTCTATTTACCTTAAATTATTGTATCTTACTGTCTTATTTATACTTGATTTACATTCATCCGATTCGGATTGCGCTGAAATTGTTCCTGCATTTCCAGATCATAATATCCAAGATGAAGGTCATATGTCAACATCACGTGTTATCATTTACTCATTCAAACAATTCACGTGTCTGCATCGTTTCACACATCCAAAAAAACACATATCTTTTCATTATTTATATACATAAAAAAGCCATATATTAGTTATTAATAGATTGTCATTCCATCTATATACAGACAACAATTTGGTAGATGTCCCTGTGACCCTTGACACCGTTGATGCTCCACATGATGAGCCTATTCCTATTGATGTAGTACACGTTACTACCGCTGAGGAAGTTCCACCTACAGGTCTGTCAATGCACACTTTACAACTTTATATATTGTACATAACTTGCTGTTTTATTTCCTCAATGTTGTTGTTTGGATTCATATACACCTACAACTGCACTTCCGTACGCTATACTACAATATTGTCCCACGTGTATGTTTACAGTTTCCCATATAATTATTTATTACTTCCAATTAACATCCCATAATTAAATCCATCCTTATTAACACATATACCATGTAATTGATGCAACTCCGACTGATATTCAATATATTATTACATGCTTATGTACTTCAACCATGTCCTTAGGTTCTCCTCAACATACAATTCCACACATTCAACACCAACATTTAAGGTGGTCTTTAGGTCCACGATCCTCCACCTATGAACTTGCAATGCTGTAATGTGGATAGAAGAAAAAATTAAAAATAGTAGTACCAGATCACCAAAGTATCAACTTTGTTGTATGAATGGAAGTGTTCGACTACCTTTGCTACCTCAAACTCCAAACACGTTGAACAATCTACTTCTACGTTCAACATTCAGGGATCAAATTAGATCATATAATTCCATCTTCTCTTTCACCTCGATGGGTGGAAAAATTGACCACAATATAATGGCTAGACAAGGTCCTTACACTTTTCGTATTAGCAGGGAAAACTATCATCGGATTGGCTCACTTATGCCACAACCGGGTGCACGAGGAAAATACGTGCAATTGTACATTCATGATATAGAGCATGAAGTTGAGAATCACATCAGTGCCATCACAGGCGACCGATCATCAGTATTGTCTCTTAATGTTGAAACCGTTCGACGTTTGAAGGAAATGCTAGATGAAATCAATCCTTACTTGCATGTATTTAGAAATGCACTCGATCAGTTCCTGAACAACCCTGCGTTGAGTTTGAATTTGTCAATCATTCGTAACCGAGGTGGTCGAAAGTACATACTACCCACATCTCATGAGGTAGCGGCTTTAGTGGTAGGTGACATGTTAGGTGATAATGCAGGTCGTGACGTTATTGTATTCACCCATGAAGGCGTTCTGCAAAGAATATCTGAATTACACCCATCTTACATGCCACTGCAATACCCTTTGCTTTTTCCTCACGGTACTGATGGATGTAATTCGACTATCCCTTTCTCTACATCAACTTCTAGAAGTCGTGACCATGTTTCCATGCATGCGTACTATGCATATAGGATACAATTTCGAGAATTGGAAAGGACCACATTATTACGAGGAGGGAGGTTGTTTCAACAATTTTTAGTAGATGCTTGGGCTACTATTGAGCATAACACGTTAAATTTCTATCGCACTAACCAATCCCAACTGCGAGGAGATGTATACCAAGGTATTGAAGATGCTATTGCAGCTGGAGACACCGATGCATCTACTCTTGAAAGGCTTTTTGTCTTGACATCCACCTTCACTAGATGACCGAGAAATATGATGCAGCATTATCAAGACGCAATGGCAATTTGTCGCTATTATGGCGCTCCCGACTTATTCATCACGTTCACATGCAATCCCAATTGGATTGAAATCAAACGTGAATTATAAGCTTTTCATGGCCAGCATGCAGAGACCGGCCATATATTGTGTGTAGAGCATTCCGTATAAAACAAAAAAGGTTATTGCATGAGCTGAAAACAAAACACATTCTTGGTAGAGCTCGAGCAGGTACACTTAACATTTACAAGTTGTCCTTCTACCCCTTATTATTTCTTTTACAAAGAATCTTTTAACTTTATAGATTTCTCTGTCATCGAATTCCAGAAGCGGGGTTTGCCCCACACTCATATATCATTGACATTCGAGAATGAGGATAAGCCAACTACCGCAGAAGATATTGATTGCTTAATATGTGCACAAATTCCAGATAAAACCTTGCACCCTGTGTTGTACAAGTACGTGACAAAATTTATGTTGCATGGACCGTGTGGTGTTGGTTACCCGAATGTCCCGTGTATGGTAGATGGCAAGTGTTCCAAATTTTTTCCTAAGACGTTTTGCGACGCAACCACCTTTAATGAAGACAGATTTGTGTCTTATTGACGCAGAGATGATCCAAAAAATTATGTAGCTGTTAATGGATTCACGTTCACTAATCAATGGGTTGTTCCTCATACTCTGATCTTGGTCCTTGGTTTTGAGGCACATGTGAATGTTGAGAGGGTTGCGCGGCCGTCACTCACAAATTACCTTTACAAGTACATGTCTAAAGGCGTTGATCGAGCCAATGTTTTAATCCGAGATACGACTACTTCAGGAGATGCTAATGGCCAAACCTCCAACAATGATGTAGATGAAATCAAAGAATATCTGGACTGCAGATATATCTCCGCAATTGAAGCTTGCTGGAGGATGTTTGATTTTGAGTTACAAAGGCAATATCCTTCTGTAATACACTTGCAATACCATCTTCCCGATCACCAATGGGTTACTTTTAGCGATAGGGATAGTCTTTTTTATATTGCACAACATCAAAACATGAATGATACAATGCTGACGAAATGGTTTGATACCAATAGGAATAATGCCGTTGCTCGGTCATTAACATATGTTGAATTTCTGATGGAATGGGTTTGGAATAAATCAAATAAGATATGGACCCGCGGTCAAACTCATAAATGCATCGGTAGGTTGCCATACGCACACCCAGCATCAGGTGAACGTTATTATCTTCGTATGTTGCTTCATAAAGTTAGAGGGGCAGAAAGCTTTAACCATTTAAAGACCGTAGATGGGATACTTCACCCTACCTTCAGATCAACATGCATTGCTCTTGGTCTACTACAAGATGACAACGAATGAGATCTAGCACTAAATGAAGCCTCTTTATGGGCTTCTTCAATACAAATGAGGAATATGTTCTGCACATTATTGTATTCAGATGTTGTAGATCCGAAATTTTTTTGGGAATGACACTGGGTAAGTCTTTCAGATGATATTGCTCATCGACTTCGACGTGAAATCGGTACTTCAGCTACGAATGTCAGTGATGAAGAACTGAAGAACCTTGGTCTTTTGGAGCTCGAAAAAATATTAAACATGAATGGTCGGTCATTACGTGATTACCCCGACATGCCCTTGCCATCGAACGAATCAGCAGCCTTTTCTCTCAATAGGTTGATAAGGGAAGAATTATACTATGATCAATCGGTTGAGACCGAGTTGTTTCAAAACATGCATTCAGGATTAAATGCATAATAGCTACACGCATTTAATGCAATCGTTTTGTCATCGGTCAATAACACAGGTGGGTTGTACTTCGTTTACGGAAGCAGTGGGACTGGCAAAACCTAGCTGTGGCGGACTTTAATTTCAAATTTTTGGTCTATGAATGAAATCGTTTTATCTGTTGCTTCATCTGGAATTTTTGCATTGCTATTACCGGGGGGGAGGTACATCACATTCACGCTTCAAGATCCCATTAGATCCAGATGACTCATCAACCTGCAGTATCAAGTATAACTCTGATTTGGATGCTTTAATACGTAGAGCTGCTCTTATAATATGGGACGAAGCACCCATGATGCATCGCTTTGGGTTCGAAGCACTATGCTTGATGTCTTAAAAAATGAACCGTATTATGATGCAAATCGACCTTTTGGTGGTAAATTGTTTGTTCTTGGTGGTGACTTCCGTCAAACACTACCTGTTGTGACTACGGTTCACGGGAATCCACCGTATTGGCGACAATAACAAGCTCATACATATGGCAGCATTGTACAGTCTTACATCTCACTACAAACATGCCTCTTTCCTCCTGTAATTTATCTGCATCCGTACGAAACAGTCATGCAGATTTTTCAAAGTGGATTTTGTCAATTGGCGATGGGATCGTTCCTGCTATATCTTTGACGAATCTAGGGGAAACAAATTGGGTTAAAATACCAGATCATTTCCTAATTAAGAATGAAGAAGCATCTTTACGTGAAATAATTGACTTCACGTATCCCAATCTTTGTCAATGTTACCGTGATATGTCATTCTTACGTGATAGGGCAATTTTAGCACCAAAAAACACTGATGTGGATGTGATTAATGCCATTATGTTGTCAACCATTCCTAGAGTTGGTCGTACATACGTGAGTGCTGACACCATTTCACATGATGAACAACAAGATGACCAACAACACTTACACCCAATGGAATTCCTTAACTCTTTGGATCTCCCAGGACTACCAAGTCACTCTTTAGAGCTTAAAGTAGGAGCACCTCTAATCCTTTTACGTAATCTGAACCACTCAGATATGCAATGGTACGCGTCTTCAAATTTTACTCTTAGGCGAAAAAGTACTTCAAGCTTGAATACTTACCGGTTCTAATGCGGGTTCGGTTGTTCTGATTCCTCGCATCACATTGTCTCCGTCTAAGCTTGAAACTCCATTTCCTTTACGAAGACGGCAATTCCCACTGAAAGTTGCATATTCAATGACAATAAATAAGAGCCAGGGTCAAAATTTAAGGACTGTTGGTGTCTATCTACCTAACCCTGTCTTCTCGCATGGACAACTATACGTGGCAATTTCCTGAGTTACTTCACCTTCTGGCCTTAAGATGTTAATAGTGAGCAAAGATCACGAACCTTTTAATTATAATCAAAATGTTGTCTATCGTGAAGTTTTAGATTTAAACCGTTGATTGTAAATATTACTATTCCATCACATTATATTACAGAATTTGTTTAGTATGTATTTATATAGTTCAACCATCGATTGTAGTAAACATTCTTATTTGTGCCTATGTAGTTTATAAACATGAAGTTCCTTTAATTATTTGACTTTAGTATGAGGATGTTGCACATACAATGTTCACTATATTCACTATATTTATTGCACTTTTTCTTCATTCTTAGTTGCTTTTTGAAATTTTACTTTTGCAAATATATATATATATATATATATATATATATATATATATATATATATATATATATATATAGATTTTTCACCTAATTTGTTTTTATATTTGTATCTTGCATATAGTTAATTCACCATCTTCCGATTCAGACTCCGGTGAATTCGTTCTGCCGTCTCCGATACATGTTAATCAACACCTCGGTAACAATTCCATAGTTACAATTAACAATACATAAATCCAAAAGTCATTTACTCGCGTGTCTCATTCATTGCACCACACAACAACAACCATTTAACACTTTCATAATTAATATTATCTCATTCAACCTACTTACAGACGACACTTAGGTAGATGCCCCGGTGACCATTCAAATTGTAACTCCTCCACATTCTCATGCATGTCATGTGGATGTAGTTCATGCTACTGAGACACTTTCACCTTCAGGTGCGACAATTTACACTACTACTTACAATATACATTCCGTACTGTTTACATGATTGTTTGGTATGTTGATGTCTTACATTTAGTTATTTCACATTCATCCAATTCGGATTGTGCTGAATTTGTTCCGGCATCTCCGACACTTAATATCCAACATCTAGGTAACATTGCAATTTCTCAATTTCATATTAACTCATTCAAACTTATCACATTATGTGCATAGAACACATTTCAATGACTGCTTACAATACACAAAAAAATTCCCTTTAAATCATTGTATACTATTACATTGTCATTCCATCTATTTGCATATGATACATTGATAGATGCTCCGGTGACAATGGACCCTGTAAATCCTCCAGAGTTTGTGGTCATTCCTCTTGCCGCGTAACACCCACGTCCCAACGATTGGAGCATCAAGGTTCGGTTTTTGCGTCTACTTAAACTTCACTCACATCCACATATTACATTGTGGGTTGACTGTGATGTAAGTAACATACGAACCACACTTTAAACTAAGTCATTACATTTCATAAATAAGTGATAAAATAAAATATTTCCATTTGTTAGAATACATTGATGCAAGGAATGGTTCGTGATAATGTTTCTCTTGCCACACAATTTGTCGAAGGCAATGTCTACTGTTTGTCAGGAATACAAGTTGAACCGCGGACATCTGGATATTATTTTTCGTCGTTACCGTACCAACTTCTTTTCATGACTCGGACTAAAATCATCACATTCTTCAAACAATGTGATACCATACCTCGATTTAGGTTCTCTTTGCGAAAGTTAAGTTCCATTACACCTGAAATGTATGGCACCAGACGCTAAGTGGGTATGTATATTTACAATGAATATTGATATAACCGTGTCAGAAAATAATATAAACTTACACAATAACATTGCAGATATTCGTGGTTTGGTGGTTTCTGCTTCTTCCGCCAAGACACACCAAATTCGCCGAGGACGCGCGTGAATTGTTGGTTGTGGACAACACGTACGTTTGAATTTTACCAATAACTCATTCGTAATTTTACACTTGCCCACGTGCATCTTTTAGTCCCATGTACACTTTATACTTGCTTGCTTCCTCACAATGTAACACAAAACACATAACAACATGACTATGATGCGCATGACATTGTGGGGAAATTTTGTCACTCATGATGGGGACATTATATCAAGCAATATTGAGGCCAACCAAACCTTACTGGCGTGTGGTGTCTCAATAAAAGACTACGAGGGTATGACTGTTAAGTTTCAGTTATTTATCTTCTGAACAACTTTGGTAACCAGTCTCCTTTATTTATATTGTATAGGGACTACATTGTACACAACACCGTTTACTACATTATATGTTAATTCTGAATGGAACTTATGCGAGACCGTCCGTACATGGTATGTGGTGTACTTCCGCATTCATTATTGTTCATATCATATATATTATTAAATTCTCAATGTTAAACAACATTACAGGTACAAATCCAATGCAGGTGCCCAAAGTATGGTGAGATGGATACGCAACTCACCACAAAAAACCAACATCAAACTTATGATTGCTAATTCAAAGCCAACTAGAATAGCCGACCTTAAGTTTGTACCAAATGTATACTTTTACGTTTTATGACTTTATTTGTATATTTATATATTCATTAATGCTAAGTCATGTTATTACAGGTCAAACATTTCCGTTGTGTAGCTACAATCAAGCATATTCACAGAAATGACATGTTTTATGAGGCTTGCACGCATTGTAAGAATGATATGATTGTGTCGATGGCTACATTTATTGCTATACTTGCAAAAAGCAAGTGACTCCCATCGTGCGGTACATAAGTTTGGAGGATTTTGCATCATTTAAACAAAAGAAAATTTATAAACCCATACTTAGATGCAAAACTAACTCCTAACCGGCCAAACACCGGGTAGTTGATAGTATAGCGAGATAAGTAAGGGGTCGATCCACAGGGAATTGAGATGTTGAATCTAATTTCATTAATCTTTCCAATTGTTACTACTAGTTATTACTAAATCTAAACTAAAGCGGAAAATAAAGCTGACAGAGGATTTTTTTAGTCCAAAGCCGTGAAGGATAAAACGATAAAAACGAAATAAAACTACTAACTATGAAATAAATAAACGAAGATGATCATGGTGGATAAACAGTTGAACAAACAAAATCATCCTATCCAACAAATCCTCTATCTCCTCTCTAAGATTATCTCATGATGATTAACTAAAGATGTGGTTCACCTCACAAAGGTATGAATCCTACTTTAGTAATTCGCCTATCAATCTCATCATCTTTCGATCTATGAGATTAACGATACAAAACGAGGTGTAAGATCTTTCAATCTAATAACCTAGATAATCAACCTATCAACTTTCGTTATGTCAAGGTTAAAAATCACATCTTTTATGGTGATCTACGGTTTAACATGACTCTCATCAAATTAAACATCAACAAGCAACGATCTTTCGATATGCATTGCAATGACAAATAAACATAGAAAAGATACACCTTTAGATAAAGATCATACAAACAAACTTAGATTAAAGAATAGAAAAACTCGATGAAAAGGGTTCAAAAGCTTGAACATGCTCAAATTTCAAAAATCAAAGAAACAAGAATAAAAAGAGAAGAAATTAAAGCACCTAATCTAACCCGGATCACTTTGAGCACAGGCTCGGGTGACCGCCTTGAAAGCTCCTGAAAAGACTGCGCGGTCGCTCTGAGTGTTTTCTCGATGTAAAAATGTCGAATAATTAATTCCTTATGAGGTTTGGGATCTGCTAGTATTTATAGGAAATCGCAAGCGAGATCTTGAACGCCGGCTTTGTGAGTTTGAACTCCGCCAGGCATGTAAACGCCGCTTCGGCGTGGAACGCCGCTTCAAATTGCTTCGAGCTCAAGATTGAATTCTCGCTCTCCGAACGCCAGCCTCCTTATAAACGCCGATTACGTCTCGTAACGCCGATTCTGGGCCGTGGAAAAAATGAATCCGATGATTTTTTGGCCTTATCTCTTAACAACCCATCCTTATCCATTGTAACAAACCTTATCTCTTGGATATTCTAGATGATTCATGACTTGTCCTCCAAGATCTTATCCATGACACTTGTCCATTCCAATCTTTAACACTTGTAAGCTCCTAATTAATCAATAAATAAATCCAAAATGTAATATAATTCCAAATTAACAATAAATCATCAATTAAGCACAAGATTCATTACATTTTGAAATTAACTCATTAAAAATATCATTTACTCAATATTTGAATATAAGGCTCGATTCCTATGAAAATAATACGAATATGGGGGAATTTTATATAAAATATATCGTTATAAATCATACAATTTGACCCTGAACAACTCCCCACACTTAGCTTTTTGCTCGTCCCGAGCAAAACAAAACAAAAATCAAGACTCGAGACGTATAAACATTTATGCAAATATAAAACATATTCAAGTCGTTTAGAGGTTCACCCAGGTGTGTGTGCATAGCCATAATAAATTTCCACTAAAACCGCACTTGAAATTGATTCAAGCAAAACTAGCTAACATCCCATTTAAATTAGAAATATAAAACGATTATAACATGCACCTCACAAAACATACAAATTCAAAAAAATAATAGGGAGTATTTAAAATATTTCCGACATACTTAGAGGATAATCCCTACAACATATCTTTCAGTTTATACTGGGGATAAGATATACGATAACTATGTCTTATATTCAATTCATATCACTTCTCATCTAAGTTGATTTAATTATTTCTCATTTAAACACACATCAGAATGAGCTATTGCCCTCATAGTAGAATAGGACATTTCGAGATAATCCCCTACCTACTCAAATCATAAGGCACTTTCTTCCTCGATCGTCGTGAGCTTTTGGTCATCATAGTGGTATAGGACATTTCGAGATAATGCCCTATCTCACTCCAATCATCGACCAGCTTTCGACATACTCAACTAATTCATTCATTAACTCAACTTTCCAAAAACAATAGTTACGTGTCCCTTATCACATTCAAACTTCAAGATATTCACAGTATGACATACTTTTAATTCTAAATACAAACTATTAAAATTTTCAAAATTCATATGAAAGCAAAGAATCATGCGATAATCATCAAAAATCTCCAATCAAATGGGCATAGCTTTAAATTATAGCTCATCATTTACTATGGCACGTGAAAAATAGTGTTGGGTGAAACATCTAAAGTTACTAAATATGCAAAATAATGCACCAATGATATACAAACTCAAATAAAGATATGCATTTGTTCACTTGGGACAAAACAAAAATTTTGAAAAATTTAGCATTTTTCATAGAAATATGACTAATATGGCAAAAGAGTGTAGATACTAATCCTTCCCCACACTTTAGATTGCAACTTGTCCTCAAGTTGTACAGAAATAAAAAGTTTAAGAACTTAGTGATTGTATTTCCAAGTCGGCACTTCGGAAAGAACCCTCAAGAACCAAAATTGCTTGACTATCCTTGGAAATGTGGAGCATCACAGATCCAAGTAAGCTTGAATAGATCAAGAGACTTGTGGAGCATCACAGAGTACTCGACATCGACGTGAAAACGCACAACAAATATCAAAAGTGTCCTGCATACTTGATCGGTGCAAAAGAGTCTACGGGAAAAAGAATTATACATTGAAAACACAAGGAGAATAAATCATAGAGATGTTTCAGATTAAGCTCAGATAAGGATGGAAAATATACATGGACATTGCAAAATAGTAGGCTAGGTGCAACTACATTACAATGCAAACTACATGATATGTAATCCTAATAAAAGAAAACGCAAACAAAGCTCAGCCGAGGGTTGTGAAGACAACCCTACAAAGACTACGGCCCTTAAAGAAAAGAAAAGAATGCAACTAGATGACATGCAACTAAATGAGATGCGAAAATAAAAGAAAATAAAAGAAAGAAAACTAGCCCCTTAATTTGCAACATGACATGTATAAAATAAACGTCTACCAAATAATGACAAAGTTACGATAAACGCAGCAGTCTTTCCCATTACAATGCAAAGTGTAGACGCGCGCTTTAAGACTCATCAAAAGTGATAGCATTATGGAAAACCAACGATTAGCTATACTAAATGTATATAACTCATAAGACGCGATGGTAGCATACGGAAAACCGGCGGTAGCTACCCATATGAGTTACAAAATAACAAGAAAGCACATAAGTCTCAAAGCTTAAAAGATTCATCACAAATGTATGTAGCATACGGAAACCGACATTAGCTACTAAATAACAATAAGACCAGCTTATAGCTTACGAGAACCGATAAATACTATAACTTGCATAGATGAATCAAGTATATTAAAGTAAATCAATTATTTAACATGGATTCGTAGATGGAAAGATATGAATATGCAAGTTCAGAACATCTACGTAAAAATAAAAAGCCACAGAAGCTAGTATAAAATTATCCATGTCAAACAAAAGCATTAAAAATCAGATCAAGGAAAATTCAGAACCTGAACTGCATTTCTCAGACCAAACGGACGTTCATGCAGCTGGACGAGCGTTCATCTGAAAATTTAGCACTGAACGGGCGTTTCAGAACTCCACCGGGCGTTCCACCTGTAGATTATAACCTGGGAGGCGCGTCACTTACCTTGAACGCTCGTCCCACACCGATATGCAATGATATGCAGAAAATAACAAAGAAGTCCCAAAACTCTAAACATACATCATATATCACAGCACCGCAACCCCATCAAATTAGCACAGAGGGTTAGATTACACCTAAACATATAATTCACGTTGAACAAATTGAGTAAAAAACTTTTTGCACATTCTTAACCAAACGGTCATCGAAACACGGCAAAAATAAAAACTCTCAATTTAGTTAACGCTACTTTTATTGAACACAGTAAATTGTAACAAAATCGAAGAATTAATTCAAGTAGATTCAACAAAACACCGATTCCCCGGCAACGGCGCCACTTTTGTTTGGAGGATTTTGCATCATTTAAACAAAAGAAAATTTATAAACCCATACTTAGATGCAAAACTAACTCCTAACCGGCCAAACACCGGGTAGTTGATAGTATAGCGAGATAAGTAAGGGGTCGATCCACAGGGAATTGGGATGTTGAATCTAATTTCATTAATCTTTCCAATTGTTACTACTAGTTATTACTAAATCTAAACTAAAGCGGAAAATAAACTGGACAGAGGATTTTTAGTCCAAAGCCAGGAAGGATAAAAACGATAAAAACGAAATAAAACTACTAACTATGAAATAAATAAACGAAGATGATCATGGTGGATAAACAGTTGAACAAACAAAATCATCCTATCCAACAAATCCTCTATCTCTCTCTCTAAGATTATCTCATGATGATTAACTAAAGATGTGGTTCACCTCACAAAGGTATGAATCCTACTTTCGTAGTAATTCGCCTATCAATCTCATCATCTTTCGATCTATGAGATTAACGATACAAAACGAGGTGTAAGATCTTTCAATCTAATAACCTAGTTAATCAACCTATCAACTTTCGTTATGTCAAGGTTAAAAATCACATCTTTTCTATGGTGATCTACGGTTTAACACGACTCTCATCAAATTAAACATCAACAAGCAACGATCTTTCGATATGCATTGCAATGACAAATAAACATAGAAAAGATACACCTTTAGATAAAGATCATACAAACAAACTTAGATTAAAGAATAGAAAAACTCGATGAAAAGGGTTCAAAAGCTTGAACATGCTCAAATTTCAAAAATCAAGAAAAGCAAGAATAAAAAGAGAAGAAATTAAAGCACCTAATCTAACCCGGATCACTTTGAGCACAAGGCTCGGGTGACCGCCTTGAAAGCTCCTAAAAAACTACTACGGTGCTCTGAGTGTTTTCGATGTAAAAATGTCGAATAATTAATTCCTTATGAGGTTTGGGATCTGCTAGTATTTATAGGAAATCGATGGCGAGAGATCTTGAACGCCAGCCAGAGTTTGAACTCCGCCAGCATGTAAACGCCGATTACTCGGCTGTGGAACGCCGGCCCAATTGCCTTCTTCGAGCTCTCGGCATTGAATTCCGCTCTCCGAACGCCAGCCTTCCTATAGAAACGCCGATTACATCTCGTAACGCCGCCTCAGGCAGTGGAAAGTCAATCCGATGATTTTTGGCCTTATCTCTTAACAACCCATCCTTATCCATCAGAATAAACCTTATCTCTTGATATTCTAGATGATTCATGACTTGTCCTCCAAGATCTTATCCATGACACTTGTCCATTCCAATCTTTAACACTTGTAAGCTCCTAATTAATCAATAAATAAATCCAAAATGTAATATAATTCCAAATTAACAATAAATCATCAATTAAGCACAAGATTCATTACATTTTGAAATTAACTCATTAAAAATATCATTTACTCAATATTTGAATATAAGGCTCGATTCCTATGAAAATAATACGAATATGGGGGAATTTTATATAAAATATATCGTTATAAATCATACAATTTGACCCTGAACAACATACACATTATTATACTCCACACCATCTCACATTCATTGTTCTCTCCTAACGTGTTCAGTTTTTTTAGCTATTGTGTTCATGTTGATATTATGGACCAATCCGAAACCCCAACCCTTCGCTTGCTTGACGGAAGTGCCGACTATGTGCTTCGTCCCCCTCTCAGTCTTTACATAATATGTTGACATTGGTACTTTTCTCTCCACTTTTTATTTCAACAACTATTTTGAATAATCATTTTTGGACTTTCATATTATTAAATTTTACACAATTACAGGGAGATGGTCATCGCACTTTTGAGGATCAATTGTAACGTTGCGAAGGAGCACGCTACACGTTCATTGTACACGCTCATTCAACGCCACAGTTTACAACACCACTAAAAGTTGCTTATGTTTTGAAAGTAATTGGTTTGATGCATACACGCAGGCTTTCAAACGTAAACGTGAACAAAACAACACCTCATGTAAGACGTTTAATCTCCTTTATATATAGATTTTTTAATTTTTTTTTCTCATTTTTCTTTCACATGCTCACATATTTTCTTTTACTTTTTTATTCCAGGTGTTAAGTAAACTTTATTGGGATGGTTGTTGTGCAATCTCACGTTCGCTTTTCATGAACCTACGCTACTTTTCATTCTCATAACTATGACAGATGTCTACATTTTTATATCTCATTGTAAATATTTCATTCATGTCATCTTTTTTTTTTGGTTATTTTTGTTTCACTTACATAGCTCTTCAATTACTACAATAACTACAAATTTCTACATACACATATATCATTGTAAATATTTCATTCATGCCATTTTTTTTATTTTGGTTTCGCTTAAATAGCTCTTCAATTACTACATTATCTATAAATTTCTACATACACAGATCGACTTTTTAAATATAACGTTCTCCGTGCATCGTACGGGTTTCCTACTAGTTTGATTATATTATGTGACAAAGACGAATATATATTGATGTAAAAACACATTTTGATAAATCTTTATCACCTGAATAAATGAAGTTTGAGTTTTTATTCAAATAAAAATTAAAATTAGGTTTTCTAAAAATCTAAATTCATATAATTATAATTCATAGACTTAGAATACAATAAAATTATTATTCCAATATCAGTTATGAATCTAAGGTTGTGAACGAACTCATAACATGGATAAAAAGCTTCACAAAAGTTGAAAATGATACATGCACATAATGACGCTTTTTTCTTTTTCTTTTTGGGTTGAAAAAACACATGATGACAAAGATAAATAATCATATGAAACTATAGATCAATCAATGAAAATCACATTATTTGATGGGTGATATTAATCGGAAGGGTGAGATGTATCCAATTCATTCTTAAACACTATTATTATGTGTCGTGTTGAGGATATTATAAATAAGAATAAATAATTATATTTAGTTGTATTTTATTATTATTAATAATGTTGTTTTGGTGGCTAAGTTAGATGATACCTATACAAGAATAATTGTACTCTCAATATTATCCAATGAAATACGATTATTCTAAATCATAATATGATATTGGAGTGGGAGATCCCGAGCCTGCCCGCATTTCTTTCAAAGACATTTAAAATAAAAAAAAGCAAGTGTTGGCGCCACTTTCTCTTTATGCACTCCACACTTCCCAACAAGAAAAAACAAGTCAAATGTTGCCCCCTTCTTATAGGCCCACACTCGAGAGGGCATGATATAAAATTATATAGTATCACTTTTACTAATACCAATTGATTTTAATACAACGGTTACGCTTAATTCTAATATGCGGTGGCACCTCCAAGAGGGGCAATATGGGTCAAGTGAGAAACTTCTTGTGTGGTGAGGGATTTTAGAGTGCAGTGACCGATGGGTTGATCAGAACCACACAGTTTAGATGTTAGATGTAAACTTGTGGTCCTGATCAACCCACCGATCACTTTGGTGCATGTGGAGATACTAAGGGAAGAACTTCCCGGTCAAGTGACCCCAAAAGAAAAATCTATGCATTTTTACACTATTTAAATTTTTTATATATAATATGTACTATCTGACCCGTTAATTTTTTTAAAAATTGACCATTGACCTATAATACTACTTGGATTTTTAAAATTAATATTTATTAACTTATAACACGATGTGTCGTTCTCGATCCCGACCCGTGTCCCAGAATTCATGCAGTCGTCCCTGATTATGTGAAAGACTATGTAAACACACATCTCATCGATCCGGCCATTTGATATCATCCATAAAATCTTTGATAGTAATATTTTCTTCTCCATTTAATGAAGATGGTCACTTACTACTGATGTTGTGTTTTATTTATGTGTCAAAGTGACGTGTCTATATAATGTTTTTTTTTGTTAAATAAAATTTTGCATATTACTCCATCTGTTCCAAAATAACTGCGGCAGTTGTCAAAAACACACATATTAAAAAAATAATAATTAATTGTTTTGACTTTGATTAGATTAAAACTAAAATACCATTATGAAAAATAAAGTAAATAATGCTAGTGCATTTAAGACAATTTATGAAAAGAAATAAAAAAAAGGGTAAAAAAAGAAAGTGCATTAAATTTTGTATCAAAAAATATTATGCCTCAATTATTTTAGGCAACTGTCTAAAAAAAAAAAAAAAAAAAAAAAAAAAATTTGGGAGGGAAGGAGTATGTAACAAACCAGTAGTAATTTAAAGAAAAGTGCATTGATCAGCAAACACAAAGTTGCAATCAATGGGGAAACATGTGGTTTACAGCTTTCATATAAAGATTTAATTAAAGTTACACTAAACAAGTCATTGCCAGCAAATTGACACAAAACACAACCCACTAAATTCCATGAAAGCAACAGGAATAATAAGTTATCAACGTGCACAACCTTGCACCTTAATTAAATAGAGTTATTAAAGGCCTAACAATAAATCGATTTTACATTCGACAATGTACTCATTCAATCTATGTAAAATCGATTTTAAGAGTGATATTAGATTTTTCAAAAGTTGAATGTCTTATGGCTTTCGTTGATAGATCTAGTGTGATACATTTAAATTTAATTGTACCTCCTCCGTCCTATAAAAAATGTTTATATTTTCAAAATGAGGTGTCTTATAAAAAGTGTTCATTTAGAAAATCAATACATCATTTAATGTTTTTTTCCAAACATACTCCTATGCTAACATTTAATGTTTATATATTTATTTCATATTCCAAAAGAGCATTTATTATGTGATAGGGATATATGTGTCAATTAATACTTAAAATACAACACATTAATTGATTTTTTTAATCTTTATACACCACAAAAAATAGACATTTTTTATAAGACGGAGGTAGTAATCGGTTAGACCAATATAAACTGAAGTTTATCACTGTTATCAGTGATTTAGACTCCACCCACATACATTAACTTTAAAAAAGACAATGTGGATAACAATTTTTTTATAAATGACAATGTGACTTTCTTTCTCTCTCTCTCTTTACAATAGCTTTAAAAGAGCCTACAAAAAATGCTAGCAGGTGGGTGTGAGTGTGAGTGTGAGTGTGAGTCTGACCACGCACTCCCCCATCGGATTTAATAAAATAATCAAAAAATAACACCATCTAGCCTCGATTATTTCACCCTAATTCCTCTAGGTGAGAAAATCTTATTTTAATAATATAAGTGGGTTCCACTCAAAAAAATAATAATATAAGTGGGTGTGTTTTTTTCTGTTATTGTAGGTAACAAGATGGTAAAAAGAGAGACTCTCTTGCCATGTAGATAAAATTTGAGTCTTTTGAGGCAAAAAGACAAATAATATTTCGATTTTCAGAAAATGACAGACGTGTCATTTTGTGAAAAATAAAATATTATTATTCTGTCTTCTTTTATTGGAGTTAAGTTTTATAAGATAAATATATATATATTTCGAAATTTGTATATATATATTAAGGATAATCTGATTTTTATTATTTTTAAGGGAAAAATAATCATGAATTATTATTTTTGGGATTATCTATTTAAGGAAAATAAATCTCATTAGTTCCCATAACCAAAAAGAAATCAGAATTTCTTCCTACGTAAAAGAGAGAACGACGTGTGAGAGCAAATTAGGGCTGAGAGAGTTCTATCAGTTTCTAAGTCGGATCTTAACGGTATTCAGATCAGAGTAGAGCAACGGAATCGTCGTAAAGAGAGCGTCGATTCAAAACCAGAAAGTTGGAGTTTTCTTAAGGTATGTTTTGAAGCCCTAGTTGTTCTTGATCGAGTTTAATGGATCTAAACTCATAAATTCGTAGTTTCGTTGTTATAAAAGCGTGTGATCATATCTAATGTGTTTATGGATTGATCGCATTGGTTTCTTTCCAATGTAATGTATGTTATATTTCTATCTTTAGATTTCTTGAGTTTCTATTCTTGGTTGTTTGAAAAAAAAATTACCCGAGTCTTTTTGCTTCCGTTTTGCTTAACTCGATACGACGTAGTAGAGACTTACGTATAAAGTGTAATTTATTTTATTTTATACGTGCCGAACGTTCATTTTCCGGATAAGGACTCGGTCCGAACGGGCGCATAGATTGGTATCGAGAAAGCGTCGGCTGGCACTTCCTTCCTTAAGATAAGATCTCTTTAGACCACATAGTAAAATTTTGATTCTTCTTGATCTTTCAGAATGTTAGGTAACCTCAGAGATACTCGTGTTGATAAGTTTGTAAATGGAAGTTCTAGGGCCCAGTAAGAAGTGAGTGGTTTGGTTCAAGATGGGGGTCTTGTAGTTGTGGTTCATCTAGAAGATGTAGATGATTGTGTTGGAGTTTACCGTTGAAAAAGAAGAAGAAGAAAATGACCCTATAGTTTTGAATTCTACGAATCATGGTGTAATTATTGGTATAGGTCGGCTATCCAAGAATTTTGTTTACATGGATTGTAAACATAAGGAAGTACCTTCCGGTGGGGAATGCAGTGATTAGAAGATGAATGGTGCAGTTTCAGTTGTTCAGGAATGGTTTGTTCCATGAGATCCAAGCGGGAAGGTTGGAAAGTACACCAAGGAACATGGCTGAATATTGAACATGGTCGTGGAAGCTGAGACCTTCAAGGACAAGCCTTTAGTCATTAATGGTGCGGAGAGGAACACAAAATCAAGGAAGCGGGAAAGGCGGCCCGAGTCGGTGTTAGGAAATCTACGCGGGAACGCAGCGGAATACAAAATTTTATTTCCTATCGACCCAAGATCGACTTCGTTTAAGCAATAAACAAATAAACTAAAGACGGTGGTTACCTTGTTTGATCTAAAAGATCGACGCTTTGACCGTCTAAGGAGGGTAGTTGTGCATGGAGCCGCCCAAGTGTTCGGCCTCTACCGCTAGTCCACACGAACAGCCCGCCGGAATCCCATCATGGATAGCTACCAGAAAAACTCGGCTGCTAGACCGACTTTTCCTCTCTCTCAAAACCCTCTCTAAGAAGCTCTCTGTTTTTCACAAGAACTATTAGTTCTTGGAATTATAGTGTCTGAAAAATTAGCCAACCCCTCATATTTATAATAGAGGTGGCGCCCTATATGTCTTCCAAAATCCTTGGGAACAAGTCTTGAGTAGAGTGGAGAGAAAGAAAACATTTTACTAGTAAAATAAGAAAAATCCCATAGATTGATTTATCTCATTTAATTTAATATCTTATATTAAATATTTCAAAGATATTGTCAATATCTAATATTGACTATCTTTATCTTATTACCATAAATCTATTTTTCAAAATCAATTAATATCCAATATTAATATTATGGTAATCTTATTAATATCCAATATTAATATTATGGTAATCTTATTAATTAAATTGCACATTCCAAGTGTATCTTATACACATTGAAAGTGGCGCCCCTTTGACCAACAAATTGGCTTCCGGAATATTATTTTACCCAAACCGACATAGTTTTGGGTTATGGTAATGAACTCCCTATAAATATACATTTTCAGGAACTACGTGTGACTTGATCACTTCTTTTACAATTCTATGATATCGTAAAAACGCCGAGAGAGACTCTGACTCGATCCTAAAATCATCATTGATTCGAATCTCTAGATTAAATTGACCCGAAATTATACATGACAAAATCCAACATCGTCATAATTCATAAACATCTTGTGAATAAATCCCATTAAGGGCAGTGCCCCCACTGAAATCCATATTATTTTTTGTAAAAAGTATAAAAACATTACTGGAGCTTCCGGTGGTTTTTTCGAATTTGCTATGGTGTTTTCAATGAATTTTTTTCTTTTGAATCCGGCGCCGCACCATGTCAGAGCATTTTTTTTCTTTTGATTTAAGCTTTATTATTTATATTAAAGTTAATACTTCTAAACCAATTTCCATAAAATCAGTTTTGTTCATAAAAACTCTTATAATATTTTTTTTCGTGAAGGAGCCTTATAATATTATAAATTATCATTTTTAATGAATCCCATTGCAAATATACCTTATTCAAGATCATGTGACAAATGCGATCTCAGAGCATTTGTAATAAATACTGTAAATCATTTAAAAACTCTATTTTAAATATTTGAGCCAAAAAAAAATCTACAGCACATACTATAATTTTTACTCTAAAATACAGATTCGGTAAATTTTCTTTTATACGTAGCAGATTAATTCAGATTTTGTAAATTTTACTTTAAATCTACGCGTTAGGTAAAATATAGAATCTGATATTATCTAAGAAGATCACGAGTGCTTTTATTAGGCGGTTGTTTGCTTTTGTCTTCGTCCAACAATAAAAAAAATATTGTTTACAAAAAAAATTACAACTATTTGTACATTCCATGTGTTTCTCATTTCATTTATATGATTTAGTATTACTTTTAGTGAGAGTTGCCCAAAAGAACATAAAAAGTAAAATAATAGACATTTAGGATACTATTAAATTTTAATTGATAAAATGGATAAAAACTTTGAAACCTTACCAAATTACCAATGAAAATCCTTATAAGAAGGGTAAAAATGTAAAAACCCTTACTTTTAAAATGGTGAGGGATAGATTTAAGGGGGGAGGGGCCATAAGGACAAAAATTAACAGAAATGGAGTGCGGAAGGGCGTTTTTCCATTTTCAAAGATTATAAAGACAAAACAAATTTTTTGGACAAAAATACTCATTCACAGAATATTCATCCAGATGCAATAACATTCGCGTTTTAGGTGTTTTGGAACCAAACTAAACCCTAATTGGGAGGGAACCCAAAGGGGATTTGAGGGCCTTAAGATCGTGCAGCATTTGTTAAAAAATGGGAGAAAATTCTCAAAAAAAAAAAAAAAAAAAAAAAAAAAAAAAAAAAAAAAGCTGCAAATAAAGGGTAGCCGTTGTCGTGTAGTTAGAGTAAAGTGAATATCAAACTATAAATTAAGATTGCAATTCCAACATTTTTAATTTCGATCCCAAATTGAAATATCAAACTATAAATTAAATATTCATTGAGAAATAGCGAATGCATTGACAATAATTTACTGCTACTAAAATTATGTTTTGTTTTCAATTACCTGTACATTAATCCTTTTTCTTTTTTTAATTATATATAAAATAATGCAGGTATTTTATATAAAATAAAGGGTATCTGATTTGTCATCTAATTAATCTGTAATTAATCAGTCTTTGGCGCGATATTTAAATAAATTTGTCTTCTCAAAGAAAAACTATAGATTTAATCCTCAAATCTACAATATTTTATATATCATCATTTCATCACATGTTTTTCAAATGTAAAAAGATTTTTAAAAACTTGAAAAATGAGATTGGAATGAGATGAAACGTCGTGCTGGCTGCATATGAGTACGAAAAAAGATAAGTTTGATTAGGTTTAAAAACTCTGATATTCTTCTCGGGATTGGTGGTAAAAAGTCCTCTGTTCTTCCTATAAATACCAACCCCTCATTTCCCTCAATCTCACACTTTTCATTTCTCTCATTTATCTTCAATTTCTTTTTTGATTATTTATATTTATTTATAAATAGGAGTATTTATTTTTCCCTTAAAAAACTTGATGAGGTTAGTCTTCGCCATTTTTGTGGATCTGTAATTGGTGCTCTTTGTATTATTCCACAGCTTTCTTGAACTGCATATTTCCGGCGGGCGGGCAGGCGGGCGGGCGGCCGACTTTCCCCACTGATCCAATTAATTTGTTTAATTGCGGTTCAATAAAAAAGCACAGATTCAATGGTTTAATTGCGGTTCAATAAAGCTGTGGGACGATACAGGGAGGACTATTGAAAATAATAATACAGTAGCTTCTTAATTAATTATATGGCGGCTCTTTTTACAATTAGAGGAATTGCAGATGGGATCGATATAAGATGATTGCAGGTAGTAATAATATTCTTGTTATTTCTGTACAAAAAAAAATTTCAACTTTTTGCCTCACATTTTTTTTAAAGGGACAGTACATTTATGTGTCTCTGCCATTCACATTTATTTTAAGGCATGTTTGTTTCTGAATAATTTCAGCGATGTAATATTCTTACTACTTAATATAGTTATTTTGCGTGAAGGGGATGTTGATTTTCTAACTATTACTATACCATAATTGTCATATTAATATATAAATATATATAATAATTTCTGGCTACACTATAATTTTCTGGAATAAGGCCGACCTAGCTAGCTAGGAAACTACTTTTTTTTTTTTTAATTATAAAAATAATTAAATACTAGAACCACATATGTTAAGATCTTGAATCAGCAGCTAAAGGTTCATCTTTTGTGTGTTTACTTATGTCCCTGCTTAATAGGTCTGCAAAATTATGAATGAATTTATTATTGATGCAAATTAAACTTGGTTGTCACTGAACACCGATTATTGTCAATGTATAGACATGTCCCCTACTTTTGCACTTTTGATCATTAGTCGTTTACCAAATACTACCAACTATGTATGTTTAGATTTAATATTTCTTAGCTTTATCATATTACTTTGGTTAATTGCATTGATTCTTGTTTAAGGTAAAAATAATAGCAAGCATGCATCATGGCAGATGACCTCTTTAATTTTTTTTCCCCTACCGGGGTTCGTGTTGTTTCTTTTGATCGATCTGTTTGTTTGTTTGTCGTTTTCGTTAAGAGTTGGTTCTTTTAAGTCTTCCGCTTTGTAATTGATATTAATGTATGGTGACGTAGGCTTACGTATATATACTTCTTTGATTTATTAAAGAAAAAAATATATATATGTGTGCCGGACGTTCTTTCCGGATAAGGACTTGGTCCATCTAACACGTACAATATAGTCTCCAATGAGACATTATAATCAAAATTCACCATTATAGTCTTTAATTTAATTTAATGGGAAGTGTAATTTTCCTTATAACTAATATAGAGCAGTGTTGGATCTAGAAAAACCATTAGGGGCATTGATAGTAGCGGACACATAATCTCGGATGAGGGAGCAATAATTTTTTTAAAGGCATTTACAAAAATTAAAGGCGGCAAACTAAACGTATACTACATATATTAGTGTATTTTTCTCGGATCTAGAGGCTCTCTAAATGTATGTAGGTCCGCCACTGTGACCTAATTGTTGTCCAATGTGGATATGGGGTGGATTGCTAGTAATTAAGGGATACGAGGGACCTCATAAATTTTGTATATTGAAAATGAGAAATTTTAAATTTTTGAAAAAATCTGCCCAACATGATGGATCCCATGTGTATATTAATTGTTCGATCTGTTTCATTACTAATGAGTTTATCTCGACTACTGTACATATCTTGAAACAAGAGATTCAATTAAGGTTGTCATTATTAATTAAGTGGACTCTTAATTAGCTATTGATATAGTATCACATTGTAAAGGAGCGAGCGACTATATATTATCAAGGAGTGCAAGTCCTGTATTCCGTTTGTTTTAGGTTGAAATTTATTTTGGAGGTAATGATTAGAAAGTTAAAAAAAAAAAAATTGAAATTTGTGTAGATAAAGAAATGATTGGTAAGTGAAATTAAAATAAAGTACTATAATGAATAAAATAATCGTAAAAAAAGTAATAAAGTAGATAAAGTGAAATGGTGAAAGATATTTAATATTTTTTATTTGTAGTTGAAATAATGATTGATGGGAGAATTGTAATTGTTTTAGGTTGAAGTTTATTTTAGAGGTTTTTTATATGCTAGTGAATAATAAAATATAATAAAAATGACTGAAGTAATTATTAGAAAGTTAATTTTTTTTTTTTTTTTGAAATTTATGTAGATAAAGAAATGATTGGTGAAAGAAATTAAAATAAAGTAGTATAATAAATAAAATAATGGTAAAAAAAGTAATAAAGTAGATAAAGTGAAATGGTGAAAGATAATTTAATATTTTTTATTTGTAGTTGAAATAATGATTGGTGAGAGAATTGTAAGAAATAATTGATGAAGCGATGTAAAAAAACTCTATTTTTTTTTTTAACGAAAACAAATGGAACCCTAGTGTTTGAGCATAACAGTACGCATATTGGGAATCAAACAAAGGAGCCATGCTTGATCATGCCAATTATTTTTAAAATCCTTGGATACGTGCTGTTATAGTTATCTTAGCAATGAAATTGAATGAAATGATTTTACATTTCGAAATTGAATGAAATGATTTTACATTATATTTCAATATTTGGTTGTATATGATTACAATTTTAATTATTGGAACGCATTGAGGCACGGTAGGCGGTGGGCATGTGGTAGGGATAGGGTGGAGTTGTTGGTGAGAAGGGTGCATGGGGCAATAAGGTTAAGTATTGTAGGATTGGGTAGGTTAGGAGTGGGGTAGGGTTTTACGTAGTGATGTGTTGGTTGGGTGGTCTATATGTAAGGAAGAATGTGGTAGGATGGGGTAAGATGGTCACGATGGTGTATAATAGGATACAATGGGGTTTTGTGGGGGTAATGTGGTGTATGTAGGGTAAGGTTGGTGGTTTGCATGGTAGGGTGGGTGATGAGAAAGGGTGAGGTAAGGTTAGTAGGGTGGGGGGAGCGGTTAATTGTGTATAGTGATAGGGTAAGGTGGGGTAAAAATGTACGGTATTGTGGGAAGTGGTTTGAAGGGGTACGTAAGGGTAATTAAGGTTGGGTTGGATAGATATATAGGTGAGTGGTTCAATAGTGATGTTAAAAGCATAACGGTGTCTCACAACGAGTGATACAATACATTTTAACAACTTTGATCATAGTGTGTCCACATTAATAGATACTAGCTATATCCTAATTAACGATGTGATGACCCTTGGGTATATGTAGGTTAACGTGAAAACTTGGTGTAGCAGTACGTACGTAGGAGCAACATATCAGTAAAATATCTTGATATCAAGCTATCATTGGTTAATATTTGGATTCTTGATCACACTTTGACAAACATAAAAAAAAAAAAAAAAAAAAAAAAAATATTAAAAAATAAAATAAAATAAAAAAAAATTGTAATGTTGTTACCCTCTAGGAGGCTAGCTAGCTCTACTCTATAGCCAGCTAGTGTTGAGATATATATAGTTGGATGGATGTTATATGTTTATATCTCATTATCATTCATTTGTGGGGCAAAATTAAAAGGAAAGGGAGGGGGGAACAGGTTGATTGATGTTCATATGTCACAAAAACAGTGGTGTCTTCTTTTTTTTTATTAACTTTTGATTGGCTATTCATTTCCCTACTATTGTATTGTGTGTATTCTATATCATCATGGACCACATTAACGTTGTCATTTTGTACAACCCACCCACCCCCTTTTTCCTTCTTTGTTTTGTTTATTAAATAATAAATCCCTTTATATTTATTAATTACTTTTGGAATAGCACATGTTGTAGTTAATAGTTATACCAACAACTGGTGCATTTTAAAAACGAAGAGGAAAAGAAAGAAAAAAGCCCCAAAAGAGTACGTACGTGTTGTAGTATCATTTGCCTTTTTTACCTTCGGGATTGATATGCATGTTGGACAAGCAACCTATACATACATACAGGGACCGCTGTAGCATTTTCGACATGGAAGGTCAAAAATTTGTCAATTCTTTTTCGTTTTACATATATTTACATATTCAATTCTATAAATGTAATAATGGGGAAATAGATAAAAATATGTGGTCAATACATAAATAAGGAGGTTAATTTCACATATATCCATTTCAAAAAAAAAAAAAAATCACATATATATCTGTTTATAAAAAAAATATTTTATAAAAAAAATCTCTACTATTTACACACAATATTTTTATTTTAAGGGATCGGGCGCACCCGAAACCCTAATGTAAAGCCGCCCCTGCATACATTATACATACTTTGGCAGGACTTTATATATATATAGATTAGGGTTTTCCCATGAAGCATTGGTGGTAGAAAAGGAAACATGGCAGCACCATGATTGAAAGATTGTAGGTTTAGTGCTTGCCAAAGGTTAACGTACGTACGTATCTCGAGATCTGTGAACACTGTTTCCACCTTTTTTTTAATAAGAGAAATGATATAATCACACCGAAAAGACACAACAATATGGACCATAATAATGATTTATACCATTGATTATTGTGGCACATAGATCGATCAATGTTTTTTTAACAATTTGCAATTGTAAATAATTACTGTATAAATTTAAGGACATGACGGACTAATTTTTGGGCGGTCAGTTAAAATTGAAGTCCGAAACTCCAATAATTTATGAATATGTGAATGTTAAACGTGATTAAGAATTTAAAAATAAATACATGCAATGTGAGTAGATTGTATTTTGAAAATAAATATATATACAATAGATACAAGAAGCATAAAACGGTCGTCTCTTATTTTGACCATGTGGATTCGGTGGAATATTTGGATCTTAAGGTTATCTATCTGGCTCTTGTGGAGGCGCAGCGTTTGGGGATTCAATGTTTAGTGGTAGAGAGTGATTGCCTATATAGCGCGTGTTTTGCGGCTTCAGAGACACGGTGGAGTATCTTACGGCACCGGGTTGTCTTGTCCGTGATTGTTTTGCTCACCTTTCTGTTTCTTTTGTTTTTATTCAGCACATGAGAAATGTCACAGCGTATATTTTAGGTAGATGCTGGAGTGATCCCTTGGGGTAGTTTACCTCTCGGAGACGTAATGGACGCTAGTTTTGCAGAGGTGGATTACTAAAATTATCTGTTTTCCCTTAGAAACAGATATAATTTAGATTAAAAGATTTGTGTTGTAATCAAATTAACAAAGCCAACAATCGTAATTTCTTTAAAGAAACGTCTGGAAAGAATTTAAGTCAATATTGAATTTCGTTTAGACACAGTTCCTTTGATTGTTGTAATGAAATGCCAAGGAAAATATCATGAAATTTTGGATTCCATCAATCATATATTATTCGAGAAAATGACCAGTGGGTGGGGAGGGTGGGGTTAGTGGGAGGTGGTAGGTTAGAACATCTCTAAAGAAACACGGAAAATGTTACACCAAATCGTTAATTTGGTGTAATTTTAACTCTAAAATATTTCATCTATAAAAAAAAAAAAATGTGAACGGTGTTTGCCAGTTGAAAAACTCAAAACACCAATTTGATGTAAAATTAGTTGAGCCATTGCAATGGAGTTCTTCCGTCAAAGCACCAACAGTAGTTTTATGGTGGTCTTGGATCACCGTGTCATACTTATTCTTTCAATAGGAATTCTTAAGAAAATGGTAAAATTGTAAAAACATGATATTTATATTTTACACGATAAGATCTCATGTGTTTTTCTGATTTCTTATTAATTGATACTGGATCATTAAGTCAGACCATAATAAAATTTGCGAAACACCAATTTGGTCGTTCATGACATGCATTTGATAGGCATGAGACACAATTAAGAAAAGGATTCTTAATTATTCATACAAGTAATGTAACTCAAAACATATTGAAGAAACCACTGATGCTAAATAATCATAATAGCATAAACAAAACAATACTAACCAGTAAAAACACGACACCCGCAACTGTCGTAAACTTTTATCGCAGGTAAGCGGGTTGCATACTTCTTTTTTGGTTGATAAATGTCGTGTATATTTTTTCTCATACATTTCTTGTTTTCACTACGACTTGAATTAAAAACTTTCGGGTTAGAACTACACTAATTACCACTGGGTCAATGCCTTGTTAGCAAATATCGTGTATATATATAAGTCTGTCTCAAAAAAAATATATAGTCATATAAGTCGATGTCTTTTCGTTTTTTTTTTTTTTTTTTTTTTTTTTTTTTTTTTTTTTGGTTGAGGATAGTCGATGTCTTTTCGAAAGGGGAAAAAGTTGCAAAATTAATAGAAAGAGCATACCGCCTCCATCTCTACAATCAAGGACGGACCTAATGTAGTAAAGGGGGTGCATGGTCCCATTCAACTATTCGTTCGAAGTTACTAAAATACTCCTATAATAATATTAAAGATTGTGTATGTATATTATTTCAGATAAATTTTAGTGTAATTGCTTATTTAGTTCAACTGGTTAGAAGTATTACTGTTATACTTGTGATGTCTCTAAATGAGAATCACTTAAGTCTGAAAAAATTGTTTAAGAAATACATAAATTACATTTTTAAGCTTCTTCTCCATCATCTTTCTAGTTTATTACCCAACTAACAACAGCCTTTTTAATTATTTCGCTCAAATAAACTCTTTAATTATTAAAATCTTTATTAATGCTCCTCAAATAACGTTTCAAACTTTATTTACTGTATTCTCCCAACGAAAATATGGTAGCTTTTGCAGCCTAAACATAGAGGCATCAGCTAATTTTCATGGACCAAAAAATAAGTAGGCCCAAACACATTTCACTGTTTTTGGACCTTGTCAAATATGTGTTTTATTTAAAGCCCTTTTTTTCTATATGTTTTCACCGGGCCAAGGCCTCTTTTTATATGGAAACATATTTTCACAAAGCAAATGAAATTCTGACCTATATAAATTGATTATTTTGACTTAATTTTAGATTGAAGTTAAGGGTGTGTTTGGATTGCTGGAATGTAATGGAATAGAATGATACTGATGGAATGAAATGCAATGGAATGGAATGAAACCGATTCCATTCCTATGTTTGGCATGCAATGGATTAAATATGCAAGATTGTATTAGATGTGACAAGTAACACGATGGGTGAGAAGCATGTATAATAACGAGTGTAGCAAGCGGGGGTGGGTGGCGGAGGATGATGTGAGGTGTGCGATATTAATGGTTGTGGTGATGGTGGTGGTTGTGGTGTGCGATAGTGGTGGTTGAGGTGGTGGTGATTGTGGTGGTTGTGGTGTGTGGTGGATGTGGTGATGGTGGTGGTTGTGGTGTGCGATACCATTGGTTGTTATAACGGCGGCGGTGGTGGTGGTGGGTTGTGATGGTTGTGGGTTGGGTTATGATGGGAGATGGTGACGAGCTGTCTTGAGGGTGGTGACAGGGTAGGCGGCGGTGGTGAAGGGTGCTGGTGCGGTGGAGGGTGGTGGTGGTGGTGGCAGTGGCGGATCCAGGAATTTATTCCAGTGGTGTCACCGGAGTCTAAAACTACATCTTTTATCAAAAAAAAAAATCCAGTGGGGTCACCGGAGTCTAAAACATCAATTTTTATCGACAAAACGACATTTTTTAACAACAAAACTACATTAGTTGTTTTAATACTATTTTTTTTTTATAAAAAAAATCCAGTGGGGTACGTGGATCCGCCCCTGGGTTGTGGATTACGGTGGGATGGGCATAAAGTCTGTATCATACCTTCTGGCCTATATTCGGACAAAAAATTTCAACATTCTGCCTAAATCTAAATCAATAAATAAGAGCGAAATTTGAAGGTGAAAATTGAAAAAAAAAATATTTGTGCTTATAAATTTCGCAGTGTGAAAAGACATTCACTTTTATATAGGGTTTATTGTTAAAAATGATAATTTGAACATAGAAATATGCAAAGAGGACAGCGGAAATTTTTTCGGGTAAAAAAGACATGTCCTTATTCCAATGTTATAGTCAAATATTGGCTTTGAGTTCAGTTTCACTGCAACAAACAATGGATTTGAGGTTATGAACAGTGAATTTGTCCTTCCACATAATTTATATTTCCACTGTCTTGATTCTCATTTTCCCCCTCTTTTGTGTCCTTTTAAACCACTTCCCCTTATATTTAATCCCGTGTATATATATATATATATATATATATATCTTATATTATATTTTCAATAGAAAAACCGTCAATTTAACCCGTTTTGGGCAATTGACCCGAAAATAACCTGTTTCGGAATAAGTTATCGGCCTCCTGAACTTTGGGTCTCATCCCACGTTCTCTAACCCCTCAACCCCTCGACTTTCACAACTATTTCACACAATTACTCCTCCATGTCCGCACAAATGCAACTGCCGTTCATCATCAGGCCTTCCATAAAACTTGAGGGGTTGGATCTTCTTGCAGATATTGCACTTTTCATTTGTTATTTCCATAAAACCTTCATCTGAGAAGACGTAAAAGTCCATTTCGCCGGTCAAGATCTATTTTTGTTTTCCGGTCAAGATCTATTAATTCATCAGTGCTGATTAGGGGCAACGGCTTATTCAATCTTTTTGACCAAAGAAATGGCTGATATAGTTGTTTCTTCTAAGAAAATGGTCTAAACAATTTGTTTCACATATTACTTAAACAATGCATGTGTATGGACAAATTTTCCCTTGGATTCCCAATTGAAGTCCCAAAATTACCCCTCCATTTAGTTTTATTGAAATAATAAAATAAAAAATAAATAGCCGTTCATCATTAATTAGATTCTTCATTCCCAATTAATTAGATTCTTCATTCCCAATTAGTGCGTCGGTTTAACGGCTTCCTCATTCCCAAATTAGCTTGAATTTCAGCTGCCAAATTGAACCAAGAAGTTGTTTGCGGCGATTCCGTTTTGATGATGTTCGTGCTTATTGGATTTCCTATTGATGCCGTTCTGATGCTTTCGTGTTGTTAATCGCTGTTGTTCGCATTCATCCTTTGTAGTTTTTGATTTGGAAGTTCTTCAAAGAAGGTGATTTCTTCATTCAATTTCATGTTTTTCAGTTCTTCATTCGATTTCCATGATTTCTTCATCCGATTTACCAATTTAGGGTTTGTTCTTCATTCGATTTTGTTTGTGAAAGTGTTTTTTTAATAGTTAATAGTTTATTCGATTTTGCTGTGAAATTTCTTCGATATTGCTGTGAAATTTCTTCATCCATCTTCATTCGATTTCATGTTTTTCAGTTCTTCATTCGATTATGTTAATAGTTTGATTTTATTTTTATTTTTTGGAAATGCAAATAATTTGGGGGGAAATGATGAAAGTGACAAATTGATGAAGAACATATGAATTGTTTGGATGAAATTTACATGATTTTCCAGAATTGGGAGAGAAAAGAAAAAAATTACAGTAGTCCTCCTTCTCGTTCTAAGTATATATATAGCAATCTTAATTAACAGTTAATCTATTTAACTAACACGGTTAACCTTCCTAACTAACTGTCTACCAGTATTAACTAACTAACTTAATCTAAATTAATTAATCTTGCATCTTCCAACTTTCCTTTCTTCATTACTTGATTTCTCAACAGGAAATGCATTTTAATTGTGTTTTTCGAATCTTACTAAAGCATGTACACTTTTTCATATGGGTAAGAAACAATCTGAAGAAGTTTCACTTTATGTTTGTTACCCGGCTGTCATTGAAGTGAATGATAATGATTTGTGGTTGTGGAAGTACGTTAAAGGTGAGATAACCCCAGTGACAAGTGTTTTAATCATCTCAAAGTACAACTCATTTGAAGAATTGTATGAGGAGGTGAAGAAAGAATTGGAAATTGATACAAGTCTGTGTGATTTTGAGATGAAAGTTCTGCCCCCTGTTCCTAAAGCTTTTCCGATGAAACTTGATTCCGATAATATGGTGAAAAAGTTCTTGATGATGTGTGGTATGAAGCAAGAGTATTTGTTAGTGAGTTTGAAAGAAAAAGCAAAAGTTAATGAAGTGGATGAAAGATATATTGATGTTCATGTTGATGGCAATGTTGAAGCTCAAGTACCAATTTTTGAAGTGGATGTTGGTAATGATGATGCTATTCATGTTGATGGTAATGTTGATGATCAAGTACCAAATGTTGAAATGGATGTTGGTAAGGATCATGCTGTTCATGTTGATGATCGTGATGTACTTGAAGACACAAATCCGAGCGTTGATGAATGATATATGTGTGGAAGAAACAAATGTTGAAGAATATCGTTTGTTGAGCTTTTTGGGAGAAGATGTTTTTATTGAAGCAAATGAGGATAGGTCAAATGAGGATACCTTGAATCAAACGGGACCAATTGCTGAGGATATGAATCGTGGGAGTCAGTTCATCGGTTTATGTCATGTGAGAATTCCTGAAGATTTGGACATTCATACAAAGGATGTGTTTGGAAGTAAATCTTTGTTGATTTTTAAGGTTGAGATGTTGGCGGTGAAATATCATTTTGAATTTACAACACAATCGGAGGCTTTATGTGGTTCAATGTGCTGGTAAAGGATGCAAATGGAGGCTTCGAGCATCCCGAATGGCTAATTCTACACGCTTTCAAGTTGGGAAGTATTCGAGTAGGCATACTTGCCCGCCTATGCGTCATTTAAGAGATCATAAACATGCTTCTTACAAGCTAGTTGGCCGACACTATTTGTCGAAGTTTAAAGACGTCGACCGTGTGTACTCTCCGAGGGATATGCGTCACGATTTTCTTGAAGAGTTTGGATATGAAATAAATTATGACAAGGCATTGAAGGCTAGGTGTTATGGGGAATCATTGCTTCGTGGATATCCGAAAACGAGTGTTGGAGGTTACAAACCCGGGAACTAAGACAGATATAAAAACAAAAGACGGAAGCGATGAGTTTTTCTATTGTTATATGGCACTTGGTGCAAGTATTAGAGGGTTTGAGTTTATGCGGCCAGTCGTTTGTGTGGACGGAACGCATTTGAAATCGCGTTATAAAGGTGTTCTTCTTGTGGCCACGTGTCAAGACGGAAATGGCCAAATCTTTCCGTTGGCATGGGCTGTTGTTGATCTTGAGACCAAAGAATCATGGACATGGTTTTTTGAACATTTGAAAGAAATTACCGGTGACTGTGAAGAATTAGCAATAATTTCAGATCGTGCCGTTAGTAAACAACAAGCATTCAAGAAAGTGTTCAAGAAAGCGCACCATGGATTTTGTATATATCATATCCAGAAGAATCTGCGTAGTCACTTTCCAGGCCGTGGTGTGGCCGGTAAGTTTATTCCACTTGCAAAGGCATATCTTCAAGCAACGTTTAATAGGCTTTGGGATGAAGTAGATGCATTGTGTAGTGAAGAAAAAAAAGCTGCACGTATTTGGTGAAAGAGGATTTCCGTCTTCGGGCTCGATGTAAGTTTAATGGTATTCGTTACAATATAATAACAAGTATCAATGCCGAGTCCATAAACAATTTGTTAATACCGCCGCAAAAGTTCTATAATTGGTTTGTTAGAACGAATAATGGAGGTGTTACGTAAAATGGTTTGCCGATCGAGGTAAAGAATCTAGGGAATGGAAAGAACTTTCGTATGTCTTTGGCTCCTAAAAAGCGGAAGAACGAATGAAAAAAAAGGTACGACCGGGTAAATAAGTACTGCGTTGTAATGAATACTGCTGATGAGTATGATGTTTATGACACGGTTACTATGGCAAACTACGTTGTTGATGTCAATAAATGCACGTGTTGATGCCGGAAATTCGATTTGGACAAGTTTCCATGTTATCATGCGGTTGCTGTGATCAAGCACATAGGGGAACACGTTGGGTCCGACTATAGCACTAATTATTTTGGTTGTGATTATTGGATGGAAGCTTATTCGTAGTAGTGTGCATCCCTTGGCAAATGATGAAGATTGTGTGTACCCGGATAATGTTGCAAACATGAAGGTTTTGGCACCAACGGTGACTAAGAGGCGACCGGACGTCCGTAATAATGAGAGAATGTTAAGTGCGAGAGATTTTCGTAAAAGGGTTATTCATTGAAGTAAATGCAAGAAGGCTGGCCATAATAAAGCAAGTTGTTCGCTTTATATTGTCAATGATGGCGCTGGAGATGATGTTTAAGTGTAACAGGTTGAAGAATTGTCATTTTCAAAAGAGATAGTGCAATGTTTGTTTTTATGTATGGAAACATGTTGAAGTTAAAGACTTGTTATATAATAGCTCAATCATGTAATCACTCCGTCGGTTGTGTGTTATCAATCATGTTGATGGCATAGTTTGCTTTATTAAAGGACTGATTGGTTTGATATAAGTCTTGTGAAACCCGCTATTAGAGAAATCGAAAACTCCCATCCCCTTGTTTGATCTTGGTGGATTTTTTTGCAATGCACAAGGAATTGGATTTGGATATGATGATCATAATGCAAAGTGAAAACAGTTCAAGTATGTCATAGCTCCAAGTATGATGCAACAAACAAGAAATTGGTCACATTAAGTACTTACTTAATCTTCAAATTCAAAATTAGTCACATTACATACTTACATATCCTCAGAACAACATTATTCACATTACATACTAATAATCTAAAATCTCTTCCTCCAACCATTCAAGCTGCATATCCTTGATCTCATCCTCAGAGTCATAATCAGTGTCATAAACCGGCATGTCGAAAGGTCCACTTTCAAAATCTTCAAGACTGTCCATGTATTCCATTACCTCTGCAAATTCTTTAGGATCAAGCAATGCTTCATCTACACCCCTCGGATTCCATCTTTTAACACTAAGCTCGTACTCTTGTTCGATGACCCTTAATTCCTTTTCCAGTTTATCCCAATCCATGACTCGATCAAACAAATCCACCATCATATCTATTTCGTCCTCATAAACCGACATGTCGAACGGTCCTCTGCTCAAAAACACTAATTAAACCGGCATTTTTCAAAATCGAAATACAGTAATTAAAAGTAAAACATGCTCAAAAACACTAATTACAGATCGATACCCGAGATTTCAAAGTCGGAAAAGGCAACACACAATCGAAAACACTAATTTAATTAAACGATTGAGATTAATCAAACGATTGAGATTTTTGAATATAAAGGTTTCTCGGTCCAAAAAATGGTGGCTTTGGCCGGCGCACATACAATCGGGTTCTCCCACTGCAACCAATTCAGCAATGATATCTACAATTACAGCACAACCCAACAATGTGACCCAACTTACAACCCGAGATTCGGACAAGCTTTGCAGAAAGCTTGCGCAAATTATGGGAAGAATCCCACTCTAATTAAATGCTCAAAATCGAAAAACAATAATTAAAGATAAACATGCTCTACTCGAAAACACTAATTAAAGGTAAATCTCAATGCAAGCACAAACCTGATTTAGGGTTCTTGGAGGTGAGGTGCGTGCAGGGAGAGAGGAGGCGATGGGAGAGAAGGTGTGCCAATTATGAGGAGTTACCTAAATGGTGTCCTCCTAAACCTAAATGATTTGGAAAAAATTCGATTTTCCCCAAATTTTTAGCGGGAAAGTTTATTTATTATTTGTGGGAAAGTTTATTTTGGGCGGGGACGGGGCCGTGTTATTTATATTATTATATTATTATATATTATTTATATTATTATTTTATTACTATAAACCTACTTTTGGTTCGATTAAGGATACCATGACCCGTATTGACCCTAAATGATCGCTTTCAAGCTTTGCTTTCTGACTCGTATGGACTCGTAAGGTACTTAAACCTACTTTTGGTTCAATTAAGGATACCTTGACCCGTGATTGACCCTAAATGATCGATTTTCATCGCTCATGACTCGTAAGGACTCGTAAGGTATCAGAAACCTACTTTTGGTTCAATTAAGGATACCTATGACCCGTATTGACCCTAAATTATCGCTTTCGCTTTCATGACTCGTATGGACTCGTAAGTCTCAAACCTACTTTTGGTTCAATTAAGGATACCTATGACCCGTATTGACCCTAAATGATCGCTTTTCACTGCTCATGACTCGTATGGACTCGAAAGGTCCTGTAAACCTACTTTTGGTTCAATTAAGGATAACTTGACCCGTATTGACCCTAAATGATCGCTTTTCACTGCTCATGACTCGTATGGACTCGTAAGGTACTCTAAACCTACTTTTGGTTCAATTAAGGATAGCTTGTCCCGTATTGACCCTAAATGATCGCTTTTCACTGCTCATGAATCGTATGGACTCGTAAGGTACTATAAACCTACGTTTGGTTCAATTAAGGATACCTATGACCCGTATTGACCCTAAATGATCGATTTTCACTGCTCAAGACTCGTATGGACTCGTAAGGCACTCTAAACCTACTTTTGGTTCAATTAAGGATACCTTGTCCCATATTGACCATAAATGATCGCTTTTCACTGCTAATGAATCGTATGGACTCATAAGGTACTGTAAACCAACTTTTGGTTCAATTAAGGATACCTATGACCCGTATTAACCCTGAATGATCGCTATTCACTGCTCATGACTCGTATGGACTCGTAAGGTACTGTAAACCTACTTTTGGTTCAATTAAGGATACCTTGACCCGTATTGACCCTAAATGATCGCTTTTCACTGCTCATGACTCGTATGGACTCGTAAGGTACTCTAAACCTACTTTTGGTTCAATTAAGGATACCTTGTCCCGTATTGACCCTAAATGATCGCTTTTCACTGCTCATGAATCGTATGGACTCATAAGGTACTGTAAACCTACTTTTGGTTCAATTAAGGATACCTATGACCCGTATTGACCCTAAATGATCGCTTTTCACTGCTCAAGACTCGTATGGACTCGTAAGGTACTCTAAACCTACTTTTGGTTCAATTAAGGATACCTTGTCCCGTATTGACGCTAAATGATCGCTTTGCACTGCTAATGAATCGTATGGACTCATAAGGAACTGTAAACCTACTTTTGGTTCAATTAAGGATACCTATGACCCGTATTGACCCTAAATGATCGCTTTTCACTGCTCATGACTCGTATGGACTCGTAAGGTACTCTAAACCTACTTTTGGTTCAATTAAGGATAACTTGACCCGTATTGACCCTAAATGATCGCTTTTCACTTCTCATGACTCGTATGGACTCGTTAGGTACTATAAACCTACTTTTGGTTCAATTAAGGATACCTATGACCCGTATTGACCCAAAATGATCGCTTTCGCTTTGCATGACTCGTATGGACTCGTAAGGTCATCAGAACCTACTATTGGTTCAATTAAGGATACCTATGACCCATATTGACCCTAAATGATCGCTTTTCACTGCTCATGACTCGTAAGGTACTCTAAACCTACTTTTGGTTCAATTAAGGATACCTTGACCCGTATTGAACCTAAATGATCGCTTTCATTTGCTTTCATGACTCGTATGTACTGTAAGGTATCAGAACCTACTTTTGGTTCAATTAAGGATACCTTGACCCGTATTGACCCTAAATGATTGATTTTCATCGCTTTCATGACTCGTATGGACTCGTAGATCTATGTAAACCTACTTTTGATTCAATTAAGGATACCTATGACCCGTATTCACCCTAAATTATCGCTTTTCATTGCTTTCGTAGAATCGTATGGACTCATAAGGCATCAAACCTACTTTTGGTTCAATTAAGGATATCTATGACCCGTATTGACCCTAAATGATCGCTTTTTGTTGGGAGGATTTTGCATCACTAAACAAAAGAAAATTTATAAACCTATACTTAACATGCAAACTAACTCCTAACCGACCAAATATCGGTAGTTGATAGCATAGTAGGTAGTAAAAGTGGCAGGTCGATCCACGAGGAATCGGGATGTTGAATCTAATTTCACTAATTCATTTCAATTGTTACTTAGGAAAACGAATAAACGAAAGAACAAATAAAATAAACGAAAGAGCAACTAAAATAAATCTAACCTACTGAAATAAAATAACACAACCTAAACTAAACTAAAGATACATGGGATCAAACGAAGGCACAAACCAAGTGATTTCAATCTAGTTCATCTCATGATTTTAATTCAAATTGTGGTTTCACTTTACACGAGATACAAATCCCTAATTCCTTAGTGAATTTAATCTCAAGCTATGGATTCCTAATTCCTTAGTGAATCCAATTTATCAATCTCTCATCTTCCGAATGTTGAGATCGATTTACCAAACAAAACTCGGTGTAGATTCAGTTAACTCTCGTATTTTAGAATCTAACAACCTAGATAATTAACCAATTAATTTGTCACATAATTAATGATTAAAGATCCTATCTTTCTATGGTGATCTAGTCTACGCAACTTCCGTATGTTGTAAACGTATCAATAGCAAACTGATCTCTCGATCTAATTCACATCATAGCATCAAAATCATAGAACGATACAAAATAAATTAAAGATCATAAAAAACGAATAAGGACTGAATAAATTAAATAAATAAACTCACGCAGTTTGGTACATGATTGAATCCATGAATCGAAAACGGAAGAAAAACGACATCCTAATCTAACCTCGGATCACCCGAGCACAAGGCTCGGGTGACCGGCCTTGAAAAGCCAAGTTGCCGCTGCTGCTGTGAGAATTGCGGCTGAATAAATTGTGTGTGGGATATCTTTTTGGTTCCAAAGCTGCTCATATATATATATATATATATATATATATATATATATATATATATAGATAGATATCTTAAGCGGCTGTAATAATAATAATTAATTAGGGTTGGAAGTATGTCGGTTAATAAATTGCGGCTGGAGTATGGCGGTGCTGCTTTTGTTTAAGTCGGCCATGGTTCTAAAATTCATATCTTGAGTTGTAGACCTCCAAAAATTATGATCCGAATGTCATAAAAAAGCTCTCGGAAAACTCTACAACTTTCATTAAGGACTCTTCTTCAGAAAACGCCTTTTTTGTTTAGCCCGTCGTATTACGAGTCGTTTTCGGGATTTTCCCAAGCTTTATTTCATCTTCATCCTCTTGTATCTCTTTCTTTCCACTTTAATCTTCAATCAAACATCATTTAGACCTCTTCCATTCCACATTTGTGCACCTAAAAGATGACAAAACCGAGCAAAACGTAAAACCATACAAAATAGATAATAAAACCACGATATTTACTCGATTTTGCATTTTAACTATTCAAAACGCGTCATTTGCTCAATTAATCGATTATAAGCTCGAATTCTACTTAAAAACATCCATATATGGGAAATATTGATATAAAATATATCCTTATAAAACACTACAAATTGACCCTTAACAACTCCCCACACTTATCTTTTGCTCGTCCCCCAGCAAAACAAAACAAAGTCAAGCTCGAGACAAATAAACATCCATACAAATATGAAGTATATTCAATAACTTAGAAGTTCACCCAGGTGTGTGCATAGCCATAATAAACTTCCACTATGTTCCACAATTTGAAAGTTATTCAAACCAAAACTAGCCCGGTTTCCCATCTAAGTTAGAAATATTCAAAAATTATAACAGCACTTTACAAAACATACATATCCCAAAAAGAAATAGTAGAGAATATCTAAAACATTTCTCGATGCACTCGAGAGGATAATCCCTACAACATATCCTTCATTTATACTGGGTATAAGATTAACGATAACTAAGTCCTTACTTATTCATAATAATATATTTCAATATTTTCACTTTTTCACACTTTTCTAACACACATCGAATAAGCTTTTGCCTCATCATGTGAGAATAGGACATTTCAAGATAATCCCCTACCTTACTCCAATCATAAGGCAAACTATAAACCGACTGTCGTGAGCTTTTGGTCATCATAGTGGAATAGGACATACGTGGTACACCCTACCTCACCCAAATCATAAACCGACTTCCGACACACACAATTACAATTATGTTTACTTAGAGATTTACAATTTGGCAAAGGAAAAGATTATTTTCTAGTAGCACGACCACCGAGCATAACACCTCAAGTAAACAATTTATTACTATTGCAAAGACTTAATCACGCTTCACTTATCACATTCAAACTTACAGATATTCACAAGATGTCATACTTTAATCCTAGAATACAAACTACTAAACTTTTCAAGAATTGTACATAAGCAAAGAAACATGCTATAATCATAAAAATCTCCAACTAAAATGGGGTAGGCTTTCAACATTTAGATCATCATTTACTATGGCATGTGAAAAAGAGTGTCGGGTGAAACAACTAAAATTACTAAATATACGTAATATAGCAAAATGATATAAACTCAAGCAAAGATATGCCTTTGTCTACTCGGGATATAACAAAAATTTGAAAATTAAGCACTTTTCATAGAAATACTAAAAATATGAGCAAACGAAAGTAGACACATAAATCATCTATCCCTTCCCCACACTTAGATTGCAACTTGTCCTCAAGTTATACGAAATAATAAATTAGAGAACTTAGTGATTGGATGCCGGGCAATTCGGAGGAACCAACAAGAACCAGGATTGCTTGCATAGCTCAATGATCGTGAGCATCACAGTAAACTGAATTCATCGTGAAAGTGCACAATAGCTATCAAAAATATCCTGCAGACTTGATCGATGCAAAAAGAGTCTACGGGAAAAAGGATTATACATGTAAAACACATGGAAAAGAAGTTATAGAGATTCTTCAGATTAAGCTCATAGAAAGATGGAACATATACATGGAACATTACAAAATAGTAGGCTAGGTGCAACTACATGAAAATATACTAGAATGCAAATACATGATATGCAATCCTAAAAATAAAATAAATAAAAATAAATTCTCGACAGGCTCAGCCGAGCAAGTTGAGAGGACAACCCTATATAGTGACTACGGCCTATCACGAGAAACTAAAAATAAAGAAAACGAGGTAGTATTACGAAACCGGCGCTTAACTACGCTCAAGAAAAATAAAAGAAAAATAGAAAAACAATGCAACTAGATGACATGCAACTAAATGATATGCATCTAAATGATATGCAAAAATAAAAGAAAGAAAACTAGCCCACTCATTTGCAATACGACATGTATATAATAAACGTCTACCAAATAATGACAAAGTTACGATAAACGATGATCGTTCATTACATGCGATGTAGACGCCGCTTTAAGACTCATTGAAAGTGATAGCATTATGGAAAACCAACGATTAGCTATACTAAATGAGATATAACTCATAAGACTGAATGGTAGCATTACGAAAACCGACGATAGCTACCCATATGAGTTACAAAAATAACAAGGAAGCACCTAAGTCTCAAAGCTCACAAGATTCATCATAACGGTATGTAGCATACGGAAACCGACATTAGCTACTAATTATGATAAAACGATTATAGCATACGATACGAAACCGATAAAGAATTATAACATGCCTAGATGAATCATGTATATAAAAGTTAAGCGCTTATTTAACATGGATTCGTAGATGGAAAGATATGAATATGCAAGCTCGTAACATCTACGTAAAAACAATTAGCCACGAAGCTCAATTTAAAGTATCCATATCAAATAAAGCATTAAAAATCAAGTTAAGAGAAATTCTCGAACCTGGGCGTCGTTCAACAAAGCAGCAGGCGGGCGTTCACCTGGATTTTAGCCCTCGGCGCTGTTCGACAAGTCAAACGGGCGCCCACCATAGATTATGAACTAGACGGGCGTTCACTTACGAACGCTTGTCCAAAAACGAATATGCACGTAAACGCAGAACAACACGTAAAAACCCTAATTATCCTAACGGTTCATCAACTCAAAACAACCACAAAGATCGCGGCCTCATCAAATTAAAGCACGAGGTTAGACTAGATTGCAACAACATATAATTCACGCCTCACAAATCGAGTAAAAACTCTTTGCACATTCTTAACCTAACGGTCATCGAAACACGGCAAAAATAAAAACTTTCGATTTATTCAACGCTACTTTTATTGAAAACGAAAAATAAAATAAAAAACGTAACAAAATCGAGAAATTAATTCAACCAAATTCATCAAAACGCCGATTCCCCGGCAACGACGCCACTTTTGTTGGGAGGATTTTGCATCACTAAACAAAAAGAAAATTTATAAACCTATACTTAACATGCAAACTAACTCCTAACCGACCAAATATCGGGTAGTTGATAGCATAGTAGGGTAAGTACAGGTCGATCCACAGAGAATCGGGATGTTGAATCTAATTTCACTAATTCCTTTCAATTGTTACTTAGGAAAACGAATAAACGAAAGAACAAATAAAATAAACGAAAGAGCAACTAAAATAAATCTAACCTACTGAAATAAAATAACACAACCTAAACTAAACTAAAGATACATGGGATCAAACAAATTGCACAAACCAAGTGATTTCAATCCTAGTTCATCTCATGATTTTAATTCAAATTGTGGTTTCACTTTACACGAGATACAAATCCCTAATTCCTTAGTGAATTTAATCTCAAGCTATGGATTCCTAATTCCTTAGTGAATCCAATTTATCAATCTCATCATCTTCCGAATGTTGAGATCGATTTACCAAACAAAACTCGGTGTAGATTCAGTTAACTCTCGTATTTTAGAATCTAACAACCTGTATAATTAACCAATTAATTTGTCACATAATTAATGATTAAAGATCCTATCTTTCTATGGTGATCTAGTCTCACGCAACTTCCGTATGTTGTAAACGTATCAATAGCAAAACGATCTCTCGATCTAATTCACATCATAGCATCAAAATCATAGAACGATACAAAATAAATTAAAGATCATAAAAACGAATAAGGATGAATAAATTAAATAAATAAACTCACGCAGCTTTGGTACATGATTGAATCCATGAATCGAAAACGGAAGAAAACGACATCCTAATCTAACCTCGGATCACCCGAGCACAAGGCTCGGGTGACCGCCTTGAAAAAGCCAAGTTGCATTCTACTTGCTTTGTGAGAATTGCGGCTGAATAAATTGTGTGTGGGATATCTTTTTGGTTCCAAAGCTGCTCATATATATATATATATATATATATATATATATATATATATATATATAGATAGATATCTTAAGCGGCTGTAATAATAATAATTAATTAGGGTTGGAAGTATGTCGGTTAATAAATTGCGGCCGAGTATGGCGGTGTTTGCTTTTGTTTAAGTCGGCCATGGTTCTAAAATTCATATCTTGAGTTGTAGACTTCCAAAAATTATGATCCGAATGTCATAAAAAAGCTCTCGGAAAACTCTACAACTTTCATTAAGGAATCTTCTTCTAAAAACGCCTTTTGATTAGCCCGTCAGACATTTAGTCGCTTTCGGGATTTTCCCAAGCTTTATTTCATCTTCATCCTCTTGTATCTCTTTCTTTCCACTTTAATCTTCAATCAAACATCATTTAGACCTCTTCCATTCCACATTTGTGCACCTAAAAGATGACAAAACCGAGCAAAACGTAAAACCATACAAAATAGATAATAAAACCACGATATTTACTCGATTTTGCATTTTAACTATTCAAAACGTCATTTGCTCAATTAATCGATTATAAGCTCGAATTCTACGAAAAACATCCATATATGGGAAATATTGATATAAAATATATCCTTATAAAACACTACAAATTGACCCTTAACACTTTTCACTGCTCATGACTCGTATGGACTCGTAAGGTACTGTAAACCTATTTTTGGTTCAATTAAGGATACCTATGACCCGTATTGACCCTAAATGATCGCTTTTCACTGCTCATGACTCGTATGGACTCGTAAGGTACTCTAAACCTACTTTTGGTTCAATTACGGATACCTATGACCCGTATTGACCCTAAATGACCGCTTTTCACTGCTCATGACTCATATGGACTCGTAAGGTACTCTAAACCTACTTTTGGATCAATTAAGGATACTTTGACCCGTATTGACCCTAAATGATCGCATTTCACTGCTCATGACTCGTATGGACTCGTAAGGTACTGTAAACCTACTTTTGGTTCAATTAAGGATACCTATGACCCGTATTGACCCTAAATGATCGCTTTTCACTGATCATGACTCGTATGGATTCGTAAGGTACTCTAAACCTACTTTTGGTTCAATTAAGGATACCTTGTCCCACATTGACCCTAAATGATCGCTTTTCACTGCTCATGAATCGTATGGACTCGTAAGGTACTGTAAACCTACTTTTGGTTCAATTAAGGATACTTATGACCCGTATTGACCCTAAATGATCGCTTTTCACTGCTCATGACTCGTATGGACTCGTAAGGTACTCTAAACCTACTTTTGGTTCAATTAAGGATACCTTGTCCCGTATTGACCCTAAATGATCGCTTTTCACTTCTCATGACTCGTACGGTACTCTAAACCTACTTTTGGTTCAATTAAGGATACCTATGACCCGTATTGACCCTAAATGATCGCTTTTCACTGCTCATGACTCGTATGGACTCGTAAGGTACTGTAAACCTACTTTTGGTTCAATTGAGGATACCTATGACCCGTATTGACCCTAAATGATCTCTTTTCACTGCTCATGACTCGTATGGGCTCGTAAGGTAATGTAAACCTACTTTTGGTTCAATTAAGGATACCTATGACCCGTATTGACCCTAAATGATCGCCATCGCTTTGCTTTCATGACTCGTATGGACTCGTAAGGTACTTAAACCTACTTTTGGTTCAATTAAGGATACCTTGACCCGTATTGACCCTAAATGATCGCTTTCATTTGCTTTCATGACTCGTATGGACTCGTAAGGTACTCTAAACCTACTTTTGGTTCAATTAAGGATACCTTGTCCCGTATTGACCCTAAATGATCGCTTTTCATTGCTCATGAATCGTATGGACTCTTAAGGTACTGTAAACCTACTTTTGGTTCAATTAAGGATACCTATGACCCGTATGGATCCTAAATGATCGCTTTTCACTGCTCATGACTCGTATGGTCTCGTAAGGTACTCTAAACCTACTTTTGGTTCAATTAAGGATACTTTGTCCCGTATTTACCCTAAATGATCATTTTTCACTGCTCATCAATCGTATGGACTCGTAAGGTACTGTAAACCTACTTTTGGTTCAATTAAGGATACCTATGACCCGTATTGACCCTAAATGATCGCTTTTTACTGCTCATGACTCGTATGGACTCGTAAGGTACTCTAAACCTACTTTTGGTTCAATTAAGGATACCTTGACCCGTATTGACCCTAAATGATCGCTTTTCACTTCTCATGACTCGTATGGACTCGTAAGGTACTATAAACCTACTTTGGTTCAATTAAGGATACCTCTGACCCGTATTGACCCTAAATGATCGCTTTTCACTGCTCATGACTCGTATGGACTCGTAAGGTACTCTAAACCTACTTTTGGTTCAATTAAGGATACCTATGACCCGTATTGACCCTAAATGATCGCTTTTCACTGCTCATGACTCGTATGGACTCGTAAGGTACTGTAAACCTACTTTTGGTTCAATTAAGGATACATATGACCCGTATTGACCCTAAATGATCGTTTTTCACTGCTCATGACTCGTATGGACTCGTAAGGTACTTTAAACCTACTTTTGGTTCAATTGATCGCTTTTCACTGCTCATGACTCGTATGGACTCGTAAGGCACTCTAAACCTACTTTTGGTTCAATTAAGGATACCTATGACCCGTATTGACCCTAATGGATCGCTTTTCATTTTGCTAGATTATATACCAATTATGAAATTATTTAAATAATGTTACTGATTAATACATGATTTTTTTTAACAACAATGGTAATTGTTGGTTGTTGTTGGGTAATACTAATTGGTTGTATTCATTAGTAATGTTTGTGTCCGGTTGTTTTTTAAGAGATGTGTTGGACTTAAAAGACAAGTGAACATACTTAATGGTAAAATAAGACATGAAAATAATGTTGTAGTAAGAATCGTAATAACACGCAATGTAACATGTACTAACTATTGTAATAATAATGTGTAGTAACATATGTTTTTTTTAATACCAAACCACCGAAATTAAAAATAAAACGTAAAAACTGCAAACCCTTCATCTTCGCAAACAACTTAGTTTAAAACTCAATAATAATTTCTTCCACATACTCTTAATGGAATCTTTGTCGTTATCTCAAATTCTCCTGTGATTTTTATTCCTTTTGCTATCGTGGGTATCCTCGTTGAATGCATCCATGGCATGAAGTTGTAGTAGATAAGTGTGTGTGCCAGGTTTACTCCAATTTTGTATGCGTCATTACATAGTCGAATAACTTCGTTCATCTTCTCTTTTAGAATGCTGACCTTTTCTTTAAGGAATCCGATTTCTATACCAATTGTGTTTTCCTGTTGTCCAATTGCTGTCCATATTTTGTCAAATTCTTCTCGCATTTCATTGCGTATATTGTTGATATCCACCTGTACATTACGATGTGGTCCGAAATGGATTAGGTGATGATGTTGTGACCAAGGATCCTGTCCTCTTCTTGGCATTTTTGGCAGATTTTGCGTAAATTGTTGTTATTTGTTTGTGTTATGTTTTTTTTGTTGTGTTATGTATTTATAGAATGTTTGTGTCTTTTGATATATTTTGATAGTTAATTCTTTACATCCGTTTGTGGGCTTGTGTCTTTTCGTTTAGTTTGTGTCTTTTCATTTTTATTTTGTTTTTAGTAGAACTTTTCATTTTCTTGTATTTTTCATTTTTTTGTCTTTTGCTTACAAGAACCTACTTATATTATTTCAAATACGACATTACAAAAAATAATTTACGACATTACAAAAAACCAAAACAAGAATATATATATTATATTTCAAAAACGACATTAAAAAAAATAAACAACATTATAAAAAAACCAAAACAACAACATAAACTTATTCAACAATAATATATATTATTTCAAAAACAACATTAAAAAAAATAATAAACGACATTACAAAAAACAAAAACAACAACATAACCTTATTCAAATAAAATAAGATATATAGATGAAATGCCATATCATTTTTTTGGAACATCATTGATGAGCTTGTTAGTAATCTCCTCAAACTCATCAAGTTTTTTGGACATATACTCCATAAGCTTCATCATTTGTTCATACGTTTCGGTTTCTACCATTATTTCAGAAACTTTCTTCTCTCTTGTATCCACTCGGTTGTCTTGTTGTGAAGCTTCTCCTTTGAGATCAACTTTATTGACATCCATGTCAAAAATTACACACAAGAAAATAAAAATATACTAGGTTGGATGATAACAAAAGGGCAATGAAATCTTGTATTTATATATAGGGGCAACGGGGGCAGGTGTCGTGTGTGTATATGCATTTAATTTGGACGCTGATTCCTGTGTATATGTACCATCCCAATGCTTCAAGGAAAACAATAAAGGCAGCTTTTTTCATGCGTCCAATTCTTCTTTTTCATGGAAATGCAACTTTTTTTCCTTTTTCATACCGCCCCCCATGTGCTCCAATTATGGCTTTTTTTTTAAATTTTTTTTTTAAATTTTCTATTTGTTTCCCATATCAATCTCTACAAACTAGGATGTACCAAAAAAAATATAAGGAATATCATACATATTACTTCTTACAATGAATCAATTCTTTATAAAAATAATTTTAAAAAAACAATAAAAAATTATTACATTAAATTGGACGTATTAAACTGAGTTCATACATAATCAATGAAACTGAGTTCATAAAAAATTATTAAACTGAGTTCATAAACAAATATTGTATTTTTTAAACTGAGTTCATAAAAAAAATTATTAACTCAGTTTCATAAAAAAATATTACATTAAACTGAGTTCATACATAATAAATTATTGTTATAAATATTACATAACATAATGCAAATACAACAATACAACCAAATGTTCAGTTCAGTCCTTACATAAATTGTTTAAGCACAGCCAAATAACAAATTTTTTAAGCACAGCCAAATGTTTTAGTTCAACTCAAATCATAAAAGGATAATGAAATGTTTAGTTCAACACACATAATCATCATAACAGAATATAGCCTATGGTTCAAATCGTATAGCCCATAATTCCACAACTAGCTTCTTTCTCCACTCCGTTATGTGATCAAGACGAAGAGATCGCACATCCTGTCTCCCTATCAAGAACTCTATCCATTTCAAGGCAAATATACCACAATCAACCCTACAAAATAGCAAATTCATATAGACTAATAAAATAAGGTAATTCGTGTCTCTACAAATCGGCTATATCTAATAATTGAGAAATCCAGCTTACCCATTTGTTTGGACATGCAGTCCTTTCACTCTTTCGTAACTGAACTTCTCTTCACTGTAGTTTTCATAACCATCTACCATATCCTTCAAGATGTGAGGAATTACGACTATAAGTGGCTCCAACAAATGTCCCAAAGTTCCCATTCTGATATGGCTTGGAGCGCTATCATACACACTTATCTTCCTCTCCGTTATATCGATCCTCAACGAAAACCAATGGCTAGAATAAACAACTGGAGCATAAAAATAGCGGCAACCAATCAATGGTTTGCGTGCACTTGGAATTGTTCCCTTCACATAGTTTTCAATAGTTTTTTGTGAACCTTTCTTTCCATTATGCAACATTTTTACATGATGTAAAAAATACGAATCAAGCACACAAGCATCTTTTTCAAATAAATCCGGGTAAGAATTCATTCGTCTCCGGACCTTGCACATAGCACTATCCATAATCTACATCCCACAAATAAGCACGATTTAGTTAAAATTCAATTACAAACAACCAAATACAAAATATAACTACCCTTTACAAAAAAAACTAGGGGTTAGCTTAAATTCAAACATCAACATGTAAGGAACACATAAAAAACTAGGATTTACTTCAAATTCAAACACCAACAAAGAAAGAAAACATAAAAACGAGGGTTTATTTCAAATTCAAACACCATTTTTCAGTAAAGAGCACATAAAAACTAGGGTTTTCCTTAAAAAAAAAACACTAGAGTTTATGTAATATATAAAATTGGGTTAAGTGTGGATTTACTTCAAATTCAAACACCAACAAACAAACAACACATAAAAACGAGGGTTTATTTCAAATTCAAACACCAACAGAAAAAGAGCACATAAAAACTAGGGTTTTCCTTCAAAAAAAAAACTAGGGTTTATGTTTTTCTAAAAAAGCCTAGGGTTTATGTAATATATAAATTTGGGTTCAGTGTAGGATTTAGTTCAAATTCAAACACCAATAAAGAAAGAACACATAAAAACGAGGGTTTATTTCAAATTCAAACACCAACAAAAAAGAGCACATAAAAACTAGGGTTTATGTTTTTCTAAAAAAACCTAGGGTTTATGTAATATATAAAATTGGGTTCAGTGTAGGGTTTAGAACTTACATTGCTACCAATGAGTCCTCCATCAACAACACATTTCAAAGCTTTTAAACTAATCTCTTAATCAACCACCGTCACTACAGCACTGTATAGATAAAAGATTTCACAACATATAAACTTATTATGAATAAATTGTTTCAGCTATATATATATATAATAGGGGATACCTTTCATCAGATTCATCCACCCATTTGTCGTAGCTCTCCAACAAATAAGGATCCAATTCTCGATACGGATCATAAGCTACATAATTCAATTTCTTTTTTTTCAAGGGGGGAATGGTTGGTTCCGGAGAAATAGGTGGTGAAAATCGCACCGCACCCGTGCGTCCAATTCTTACAGCCAATTCTAACATGGAAAGTTAACCACAAATCCATTATTAAAGTCTATTCATTAATTACTATGTAATTAAAAACGATGATGAATTTTTAATAATATACGTGGCTTTGCCGTCTTTACACTACTTCCACTTATCTCATCAGCTATAGGATTGGTGACATTATTTGCTTTCTCACGGATATATTCTTCCATCTTATCAAACTTCTTATGCAAATCCTCCACAATCTTTTGCAAACAATCAACCTTGTTCTCCAACGTCTTTTGCAACGAATCAAACTTCTGTCTCGTTTTTTGAACTGATGTCAATGTATATTGCAGCTTCTTCATTCTTAACTGCATTAACATGAAATTGATTACCCTACTACTGATAACAATTAATTGACTAACAGAACAACTACTAAAACTCTAAACCCAAAAGAACAACTGCTGATAACAATTACTTGAATAAATAAAATCCGATTAATTGACTACAAGAACAACAACTAATAACAAAATCTCATTTTACGACCAAAATCCGTTTTCAAAATCCCAATTTTTTTGCAACAACCCTAATTATAAACAAAATCTGCTTTCAAAATCCAATATTATTAACAAAATCCGATTTAAAGGTAACAATCGAGACATGCAATTAATTAATTTCAAACCTGAATGATTGATTCACAAATCAATTACAAAAAATCAAATGCAAACCCAATGCAAAATCAACACTCGACTTTAATCATCTTTCTTACGACGCGTATGACCCGATGCAATCAAATGGAAAGCCTCTAATTCGACAGTCCACACATGCAATTGCTTACCGGTCGATCTTCAACGCTGTTACACCGATCGATTGCTGATTTTCCCAAAACACTGATTTTCCCCAACGACGGATGAGATTGCTGAGACACCGACCCCAAAACAATGATTTTCCCCCAACGATTGATGAGATTGGTCAAACGACGATCGATTCCTTGCTCAATAAAGCCTCTCCCCTAGATTCACGTCTCCTGTATTCTTCATTATCGGCGCGTGCGGCGGTGTGGCGCGTGAGGAGTTTGCAGGTGAGGAGAGTAAAGTGTTCTTTGAGTAAAGTGGAGTAAATGGGTGCTTGACGAAACGAAAAAATTATGAAATAATTCATGAAGTTAAGTGTCTTTAACGGTTCCCGAAGAAAAATTATCCTTCTTTGTCGCTTAAGGACCAAAACGACGACGTTATAATAATAGGGAAGAAGTAATTACAAAATGACGCCTATTTTTTTTTCCATTTCCTTTTTTCATTAAATATTGGCAAACAGTAACAGATTATATTGGCCATTTCTTTTCCAAAAGAGATTATATTTGCCATTGGCCCAGCTGATTAAGGCGACAGGTCAAGGGATGACGCTGGCAGAGTGCCTCACTCCGATCGGATAGCTAACGGCTTGATGGTGATCCCGACCGTCGTTCAACCGTCTCCGCCCCTGATGTCGGAGAATTTCGCCAAGGATGCTATCATAGCGTGGTTCCGAGGAGAATTCGCCGCCGCTGACGCAATAATTGACGCTCTCTGCAATCACTTAACGCACCTGGAGGATTGTGCAATTGGTGGCGGGCGATCTGAATATGAAACAGTGTTCGCCGCCATACACCGGAGCAGGCTGAATTGGATTCCAATTCTTTGGTAAATTTTTTTATTTTTTTTATGAATTATTCGTGCATCATTACAATTAGATTGGGGTCATCGCTAAATAAATTTTATTCTTTTATCTTAAATTTTATGAATGACGATTTCCAATTCACAGTTTATCTGATTCATGTTCTTTAAGAAGGAAATTACTCTACTTTGTCATGAATTATGAGAAATTTAGATTTCGTGTTTTAAATAATTTTTTTGTTGTTGTTGACAACTATCAAATTTGCTTTTCTTTGAGTTGAATTGTGCAGTTGGAGTTGGATTTTCTTGCAGCACAAACTATTTGACGTTACGATGAGACTGAGATCAGGATCGAGATTGAGATTTCTTTGGTAAATTTTTTATATTCTTTTTATGAATTTTTTTCTAACTGATTCTACCATTTCTCGATGAACAATCCAGTCATCATGATTATTACGAAGGAAAATGCTTTTTGCCTTAAATTTTGAGATATTGCACTTTCATGTAAAACCGAGTGATTCTTTTTCGAGTAATCTTTGTTTTCATTTGTATTGTGCACTTGGGGCTGATTGAGTATGAAATAATGAATGCAAACCGTGCGCCTATGGATGAGTAGATGCTGGACGTTGCTAAAAACAAAGGTATCGGCGTCCGGTTTCCGTTTGCTCTACGACATTTTGTTTTCTTTGATGTGTCTGTATCATTTTATTTTCATTGATGTATATGCATCACTCTGTTTTCTATAATGTATTTGTATCAGTCGTGTTCTTTGATGAGTGATTTTCTTTTGCTTTGTTTCCTATACTCGGGCTTAGGTCATGGGCACACCCGAGTATATATGGCCGGTGGTTGGTGATAGAAGTGGTTGGAAGGGGAAGACGGAACAGCCGAGTGCCTTGGCTTTGGAATTTTTTTATTCTTTTTCCTGATCATTTGTTTGGTTTGCGATGCTTACGATGTATCTCTTATTTCTTCTAATGTGGAATGAATCACATGATGATGCCAATGTTTCTATGAGCTTTTCCATTAACCACTATTAATCACAAATTTTGTGTCATTTGATTGATTAATTATAATTGCACTCCAGTTTCAGTCATTCTTCTGATAGGGAAGTGTTAACAACTAGAGCTGAAGCCTCTAAACCTCGCTGCATTTTGAAGATTTATGGATTATTTACAGACAGATTGGTAAGCAAGACGTTTTTTTCTCCGGAGAAATGAAAGAGTGAATCTTTCAATTTGCTTTAGGAGTTATTCGTGACATTTGTTTTTGTTTTTTGCAGTTTGTAGCTATGAAGGTAAAGGCTGATACCGAGTGCGTAAACTGATATCTATGTGGTTTCGTTGATTTTTGATTACATCTGTTGTGTTTTTGAGGTTTTAATTTGTCGATCTATGTTTTTGAACTGGTTGTTGATGTTTGTTAGGCTTGCTGTGAAGAAGGACGCCGGAAAGAAACCGTTGTGTTTCAATTTTCGAAGCATATATCTCTTCTCTTTTTCTGATTATCTCCTCTCTACTGTTTACTCACTGGCCGGTTTACACCGTCTCCGATCGATTTCTCATCGGTTTTTTGTTTTTGTTTTTGTTTTTGCAGTTTGTAGCTATGAATGGAGCAAAATCCAAGGGAAAGGCTGATACCAAGTGAGTAAACTGATATCTATGTGGTTTCGTTGATTTATGATTAGATTTGTTTTAATGTGTAAACAGGCATGCCTCTATGTTCAGAGAATTTCGGGGAACAGTGCAGCTATAAATAAAATAACAATTATTTATAAAAAAAAAAAAGAGGTATCAGGTCTGCAAAAAGAAAATTTCTCACATAGCAAGAAGAATAAGATTATGAACCATACTTATTAATTAATACACTTGCCAGCAACGAATATATATGCATGGTATGTATGTGTATCAAAGATCCTAAATTTCAACCATGCACGACTGAAATTCTAAGTACAATCAGAAACATTTAAAAGTAAATACAGCCTCACCAGATAGCTCCCACTTCTTGAATCTCACAAGCCATGAATCTGAACCGACTTTTGTTGATAAGACCTGATCCACATAGGTTCTAAATTTTTTCCCTTGCATATCTCCATGCAGTGTCCTCAATGCTTCTACGCAGTCATTCAGAGATTTCTCTATCCCAGATGGATGAACAAACATGCCAAAGTGAAACTGATGGCCAAATTTAAGTGAAATGTAGTTAGCCAAGACAGTGAAAATTAGCCAAAGATTCAAGGAACATCTGAAGGTGCCCGACTGGTAATAAACAAGCCTTTTCAATTCTTTTAAAAATTTTATATTATATTTTCAATCGATTAACTGCTAATCGACCGACACAAAAACCACCCAAGCCACCCTCTTCAAAACCCACGAGCTCTTCAACTCCCCCCACTATGCCTGTCTAAAAATAAATAAAATCACCAACTTCCACGCTCACCACAACACGGCAGTTCTACCTCAAATCCACTCCCCACTCTTCCAACAACCTTCTTACTCCGGTTCCCATCCTTTTTCAACTGACCACTCTGTTAGATTACCAATTTCTGTACGATTTCTTCTACAACAACTCCACTTTCGTCATCGACGAAGCAGAGAGAGTTGGAATTTCAAGAGAGAAGCTTGCCACAATCTCTGTTAGATTACCAATTTATGTACGATTTCTTCTACAAAACTCCACTTTCGTCATCGACGAAGCAGAGAGAGTCGGAATTTCAAGAGAGAAGCTTGCCACAATCTGGTTTTCGCTATTTGTTTCAAGAGAGAGCTATGAAGATTTTCTTTCCCACATCAAAATTTTCAGTTTAAGCTTCTTCTCAGTCCTTCTCACTTTTCCAATTTAAAGTTTTGTAAATGGTACCCACTTGCAGTAGTTATGCTTCTTTCCTCTGTTCCTCTTTTCAGGGATTTGAGATTTGTAAACATTAGATTACTCCGTGGATAAGGGCTGCGGTTGTGAAAATGAATGTTGAGCCTAATTTACTTGGAGGCGACGGCGATGGTGGATGTAGTAAGTTTCGAATTTCGATATTTTTCCTTCTGTTTGTTTTCCAGAGATTTGTAATTTGTGAACATCAGGAGGATCAATGGACGAGAAATGCGGTTTTCTTCAATTGGTTGTATCACTTCATTTTTGTAATCCATTCCTGTAACAAAGGTTTCTTCAATTTCGTTCTATCACTTCATTTTATGGGTACTGCTAAGCATTTTGCATTTCTTTATCCATCTGAGGTAAGCCTATTTCCAAATCAGTTGTCTTTACTCTTTTGTCTCCATTCATTCTGTGTAATTGCCTTCTGTGAACTGATTTCAGTTCGATTACATCTGCTTGCAAAATTGTTTATCGCGTAATAATTTCAGTGACTTACATTTTCCTTTAAGACGACGTAAGTTTTATGCATTTGCTGTTAAAGGTGCTGTAAGTTTATGAAAATAATACAGGGATACCGTAAGTTTTCTGCGTTTGTTGTGAAAGATGCGTTTGCTTTTTTTTCTTTTCTTTTTTTTTTTCCTTACTCCGGAGCTTTGTCACTAATCTTCTCTATTTTCCCATTGCATCTCTTTTCATAGGGCTAAGAAGAGCATCTTGGCCATCCAAGAAAGAGTAATCTCCATTACTCTTGCCTTCAAGGTAAATTTTATGATTATAGCCAAGTAGAATTCAAAATTGTATGGGGAAATAATTTTTGTTTCTTTTGAGGTGAAGTCGAAAATAACACTCTTCAACATAACTGAGTTGTGCCAAATCATTGGTTCGTTTGTGATTTGGTTATTTAGTGTGGATAAATTCGTTTTGTTCTCTGTGAATTTTGTTATGTATGGATAAAATTAACTTATTATCTTTCAACTTTTGTTGGTATTAGGGGAATGTGTTTATAATATATATATTTTCAACTTATTTCGATTCATTATTGCAAAAATATTCATTTGACATCCGGTTTAGTGAATCATACGTGAGGGTGGCACAGGTGATGTGGGTGTTGGTGGCAGGCTTTGTATGGGCTGCTTTCAACCGAGTTAAGTCTTTTATCTTTACAAGTACGCAACAACTGACAGTCGAACCGGATTATTTGTTTACGTTTCGCTTATTTTAAATTTTACATCTCTATAAGATTTTTTAAAATTAATCGTCACTTTTCATTGAATTTCCGAGTCAAAAACCTTATTAGCCGAATGAGCAATCAAGTGACGTACATTGTTGATGAAGACATGAAGTTAGGCTTTTCATCGACGGGTATTGGTTTCCCATTCCTGAGGCACATGGACATTATGGTTGAGCAGGCCAAGCTATACGAAGAAATGGTTGAGTTCCTGGATAAAGCACATTGGCGGTGTCCGATGTCGAAGGATTGACAACATAAGATTGAAATGTCATATATTTTTTTTGATTTTGTGGATTTTCGTTTATCTACTGATATGTGTCATGCCTTTTACTTTTTGCAATCTACATTTATCTCTTTATGTTTAGCCTTTTTATGTTTTGAAATTGTTGTTGTTAGGGTTTTCGTTCAGAAAGGTGTGGCATCCTGCATCAAACCCGGATAGAAGGGAAAGGCCGATAAGGATCCGCACAAGAAGTGGCTAGATCTCTGCAAGTATTTCCTTCTCTTTTTCCCTTTTCATTCACGTAATTTCCTTGGAATTTAGCATTCACCTGCTGATCGTAGCTATTGGCCTTTTTATTTCATTTTAACAGAGATAAGTACAAAGATTTTGACTTTGTTCTCAATTATGTATTCACCCCTGTTTTATCATTTCATTTGCATAACGAAAATGAAACACACATAACGTTATTGCTAAATAAATTAAAGCCATATCTGGGCTTTTTCTTTCACAGCCATCTTTGACTGAAGTTCCGTACAAAGAGGAAATGCTTTGTCTTTGATCTTCTTTTCAAATTGATGAATGCTTACGTTGCAAATATGGGATATGCAGGTGCGGAGTTTTTGAAAAAAGTATGATATGGGTACGGGGCATTTGTGTAAATATTTTACACAAATGAGTACTGGTCCCTTTATGTTTGGTAGTATTAAATCATTTTGGACAGCTTTTCATTCATTTTGTAACGTTATTTACTCAATTTTCAACATGATTCTTCGTTTTACATATCCGATTTATGAATATGCATATAGGCATCCCGAATCTGACTTTTATAAATTACAAGATTGTCCGTATCGGTATGGGATACGGGACACATTGCTAGACAGAAGTGTACCGGTGCATCATAGGATGAATGGCGTGCATCAGAAATGAGAATCTTTTTAGCACAAGTATAAGCTGAGATATCTCCTAGAGCGTTTGTTATTTGAGCTGAGACATTATCTATCCTCATTGTTTCCAAGTGCAATTCAACAAAATAAGAGAAGATCAAATTTAACTATGCATATCTCATAAAATGGGTATCCTCCTGTTAACCCACTCCTACATCTCTCTTTAACTTTGCTTTAGTCTACAACATTTTTTTAAAATAAGGCTTCTCGAATATCTGTTAGCCACTAAATCGATATGATGAATTAAATACCAGGTTGTTTAACACTTTTATTAAAGTCTCGAATATCTTTGAATGATCTTTGTTTTTGCAGGTTCTTGTGGAACTATGTATCATGTTTTGTGGTATGGATCTGTAAGTTTTTGGCCTCTTTCCTGTTACATTATATGTCGTTGATAGTAGATTATGAATATATTTTTCTATTATGCAATTAGTATTTGTGAATTTTTGCATCATTAACTTTGTTTGATTGGTCTGAACATGTACTTGATATCTCAACTAATATAAAAATATTTGTAGGATTCAGGAGAAAAGTGTTTCACCTGTCAAACCATACTTAAACCCCTCTCCTCCCCAAACAGCTAAATTTTTGGATCGTCCGCCGCTTAGGCTTGCTTTTGTATGAACTAAAATGTTATTCTTCGTTTCTTCCTTTTGTGATAATATTAGTTCGAATGTCCTGCAGGATGTTACAGTGAAGGTTTTCTCCAAGAAGGAGTATTCTAATGATGTGATACTTTTCGTACAGGAGGTAGAAATTTTTAAGCTTCAATTAACATTAAGTATTACATTTTCTGTGCACACGTTTTGGACAGTGGTTCTGTTGCATGTCTTGATACAGCTGGTAGTTGTTAACTTAAACATCATGATACACAACTTTGCTGACTTACCTTTCATATACTTTTAAGAACATGGTGGTGTTAGTTTGCTGACTTACCTTTCATATACTTTTAAACATCATGGTGGTGTTAGTTTTCCATACTTTATAGTCTTTAGCATATATTGGTTAGAATTTGGTCTGTTGAAATGTTATTTTATGCTTTATATTCGGGTATTTTTAGTTTGTTGTTGCTGTTTTAGCATTTGTTGGATTAGTTTGTTGTTGTTTTTGGTGTTATTTGACATGAAGTGTTGGATTTAATACACGTTATATGCTGTTAAAAATATAACACGATTAAAAAAATTGAGGTTACATCAAAACCGGAATAACTGGAACCGAGCACAAACCAAATTGGACCGTTAAAACAGTTTCAAGGCTCAACAGTCCGGTTTCGCTTTTAAATTTTTAAACAGTAAAAAATAGTTTGGGTTGATGGAGTGTAGAAAACCAGCCGAACTCCGTGTGTCTTGTACTAAATTGTCCATTATGCAGGAATGATTGCTAGATATGCATATTTACTGTAACTGTGATAGTTGTATGCTTTTACACATTAGGTTCTGACTTCTTTCTGTATTCCTTAAACATAAGTTGGAGTCTTGGTTTTCGGTAACGAAAATGTTCCTTCGTACATCGCACGGGTTTCCTACGAGTATATTAATATTTAAGAGAAAATTGAATTGACCCATTTTTTCATAATTACCCGACCCGAATCCGGGTTTCTACACACCAAAAAAAAAAAAAAAAAAAAAAAGAGTCTTGAACCCTCATTCTCACGTTCCCACCCTCTCACTTTTCCACTCCCACGTCTCTGCTAAAAATTTTACAACCGGCGTTTCACCATGACACGAATTGGGGATCAAGGAGGAGGTGTCAGGGTTGATGATACAAATTGCGAGAAAGATGTCAGACTTTCCATTCACGGGTGCTTCAATACAATTTGTCCACTCTCAATAGAATTTGTATAAACACCACGTCCCTTCCCGGACATGCTTTTTACGCACGATTTGCACTGTAAGAACAATTCTAGCCTTATTCTTTGATATACGCTATGGCCTTATTTACTTTTTTTTTTTCTTTCAAGTTTTTGATTTGCAGATACGTAAACATCATTTGTCTTTATCTAAATTTGGCATCAATTAAAAGAGCTCATCTGTAATGATCTGTTGTAGGTCTTTCTGCATCTTTGTGTAAACCAAATTGCAGCTTTGAAATTATTTGATTCAGAAGCGGTTGTTATTTTTTATTCTTTTGCACATCAAAGTTAAATACCGCTGCTTACGGACCCTAAACCCAAAAAATGATCCCTTGGTACATGGAAATATCATTCGACTTTGGCGACATCCTGAACAATATATTTACTCTTAACATTTTTTGCTACGGTTTTCTGTTTTGGGAGTCGACCAAACACGCACAATGAATTATAAATGGAAAAAAGTATGATTAATTGTATCGTAATTGACGTCTTTGTTTCATTAAGGTAGGCATGTTAATGATGTAAACCGGTTTTCGCAATTCAAAGTTAATTCTTCAATGCTCACATCTTTAGTATTTCTAACTGTGAAACTTTTATACTCTCCATTTGGTACATTTCTAAGTGAAATTTAGATTTTTGTTCTTCTATGATACAATTTTATCTTTATAATACATTGCTGAGGCTTCAGTTTTAATTAGTTCTTCATCGTTTGTTTGTCTTAGGCGAGGCAGTTGTGTGACTTGAATGTGAATTCTGAGGAATTATTCCGGCACTTCATAAATATGGTGCAATAGTAACAGTGGTATTGGAACAACATATCAACCGCGCAGCACCGTATGAGGCCGTCCATTTGTTTTGATTCTCGGCCAACTATCACTTATTGTTTCCATCAAAAGCTCAGGTTAAATGCGTGAAATTAGGATACTCAGCAGCTTTAATGTGATTCCAATGATTGCTTTCTAAAACATACTACTTCACTGACGACTGCAATTTTTGTATTTTTTTTTCCTAAGTATGTTGTTAATGGCTTAGTAGTTATATATCTATGATATGCTTTCATTTTATGCAACAGGTTGTCAAAGTTAATGTGGGATAATATATGGCTTCCTATCTCCCCATTCAGGTAATCTTTTGTGTCAATATACTAACATTTTCAATTGGTCGACTCACAATTTAAATTGGGAACGATATACACCACCCTTTCCAATTTTAATTTTTTTTAACAACATATACAATCGTAGGGTGCAGACTGCAGAGACATACCTTTCTACACTCGCCTTTCCCATGCCATGCTACAATCTTGGATGGTTATGTCAGTGACTAATTGATGCACATTCTACTGTTCTCCCACCCCCACCCACCCAATAGAAGCAAGTTAGTATGACTTAATCTATGGTTTTGTTTTCATATGTTTACACCATGATACATCCTTAAACCAATTTTGATTGAGATCGCTTAACCGTTTGTCTTATTTTGTGTGCACATTTGCCGGAGACTATATTTTTACTTATTGCATCTTTATTACCAACACGAGAAAAATAGCCTATCGGATTCACACAATATCACAGTGTAGACGGTAGAGCTTTTACTTGATATAGTAATTTTATTGAGGGTTTACAAAGATTAATTTCTAGACATGGAGACACTTTGAGCAACGTTTTACAATGACACTTTTCAATATTTATATCCTTAATATTTTCAGAATTATTCAGGAGGCGCTCTTTCTAGGCATGGAGCTCAACATGGTATGTCATTTTCGGATAATTAATTGCACCGTAATGTCTAAACTATGCATAAAAAGTTGAATCTACATTGGATTTCATGCATAGTTGAAGCAAAGATTCAGTGCACAAAAGATTGTACACTCCTCCTTTGTGGAAAAGTCGGGGAAGATTGATCGGTTGTTTGAATAATATGTCTACATACCTATTAGGGAGGTGTTGGTGAAAATAAAGGTGTTTCAATCTGAATGGACTTTGAGGAAAAATATACCGGCATATCCCATATGCTGGGGTATGTCAGAACATCGTTGAACTGTTGTATTTTATACCATGAAGCTTCTTTTGTGACTTGAATTTGAAAGGAAAAAACTCATATGCTTTGTAGGTATTGAATGTGTGTAGTCAACTAGTCATCGTAGCTATCCGGCCGGTTCTTTAAGCTATTTTGTGCATGTTAGGTGAATTTCGGTGCTTTGGTAGTGTCTTATAATTTCAATTTTTTTTAGGGCCAAAGACCCAAAAATACACAAAACGGACTTATTGGACTTATAAGAATGACAAAAAGGAATTCTTTGAACTTATAGGGACACAAATTAGATAGATAGACTAAATACTTTTAATGATAAAAAAAAAAAAATAATAATAATAAAAAGGGGAAGAAGGGCGCTGTGCATGTGATGTGTGTTTTGTGTGTTGTTGTTGTTGTTTTTTTTTTTTTTTTTTTCACGCTGTTCAGGTTGTTTTTTTTTTTTTTTTTTTAAATTTTTTTTTCAGGCTGTGCCTGTGATGTTTTTTTTTTATTTATTTATATTTTTTATAACCGTATTGGCCAATTTCGATACAACGATGCCACCCCGATACATTGACCACAAGAATTCAACGACCACCGCGACGCATTGACCACCCCGATGTTGACCACATAGATGCAATGACCATCCCGATACATTGACCATCGCGACGCCCGATGACCATCGCGAATGAAGTGACACCGCGATGTAGAGACACGGCGATGAAGCGACACCGTGATGCAGAGACACCGCAATGAAGTGACACCGCGATCACGAGAGACATCGCGATGCAGAGACACCGCGACGCTCGATGCGATGACCATCACGATGTAGAGACACCGCGATGAAGTGACACCGCGATGTAGAGACACGGCGATGAAGCGACACCGCGATGCAGAGACACCATAACGAAGTGACATCGCGATCGCAGACGCGCCAACGGCGTGACACCACGATGCATTGACCACGCCAGATCCATTGATCACCTCTAATGCGAGAGACACCACGATCGATGACCAACCCAGATCTGAGAGACACCGCGATCGCGCGACCACCCCGATCACGAGAGACATCACGATGTTATAACATTTGACGATCACGAGAGACATCGCGATCTGAGACACCGTGATGAAGTGACACCGCATTGCGAGACACCACGATGAAGTGACACCGCAATGCGAGAGGCGCCGATTCGAGACATCGCGATGTTATAACACGATGCATGACACCGCGTTGCGCAGACACCACGATGAAATGACACCACAATGCAGAGACACCGCGATGAAGTGACAACGCGATGCAAAGACACCGCGATGAAGTGACACCGCGTTGTTGTAGAGACACGCGATGCGAGAGACACCGATGAAGTGACACCGCGATGAAGTGACACCGCGATCGCGGTGACCACCCCGATCTGAGAGACACCCCGGATCACGAGAGACACCGCGATGAAGTGACACCGCATTGCAGAGACACCGTGATGCAGAGACACCGCGATGCAGAGACACGGCAATGCAGAGACACGGCTTATTGTATCGATTTATTCAGTGACGTCTTATTGTATCGATTTATGTAGTGGCATCAATGTCACTTCATTAAATGTCTAATGTATGCAGTGACATCTACAATGACATCAATGTCACTTCATTAGTTGTCTAATGTATGCAGTGACATCTGCAGTGACATCAATGTCACTTCATTAATTGTCTAATGTATGCAGTGACATCTGCAGTGACATCTATGTCACTTCATATTAGATTTTTTTTTTCACTAATTTAGAAATTAGTTTTGTGTTTCAATGTAAATCCCCTCCGGAAAGTATTTATTGTTGAAAGTACACTCACTCCATATGCAATAAAATTAAAAAACGAAAAAAAAAAGGAAAAGGAAAAGCACAAAACGAACTTGCATAATGAAGGGGCGAATGATAACAATAAGCTTATCCAAAGTTAAATAAAACCATACATAATATTCCAAAACATAGCATTAGCCAACATCTGGTAATGGGAGGACATTTTGACAAACATAAATCGATTACAATCTCAAAGATATTGTAGCAGGGCAATAATGCAGAAAGTTAACTCAAAAGAGCTTTCTTGAATGAAACTGAAGAGTTCTGGTTTTGGCTTGCGGCATCGAGCATTGTGATCCGAAAGCCTTCTACATTGCTGCTACATTGCTGACAATAGCGCAGGTCCATGCCTTCCCCATCCGAATTCAGGCAAGTAAATTCTCGACACAGAAAAATCATCAATGTCACTGCACTTCTTCAGCCAATGATTCAATATAAACAACCAATGAGGAAAGCAAATAATCAGAATTTATAGCTAAAAAAATATGCCACGCACCTAAGAACAGCAAATCGGCTTTTGTCATTAGTCGACCTCAAATTACAACAATCACAAGAATAAACTGGGGAAAAAAGATCACAAATTTTGAACAACCTCAGATAGCAACTCATACAAGAATTACCTGCTTGTTCTATTTTACACAAGCAGCTAGTACCTTCAATACTTTACACTTCCACACTATTGCATTCTCATCTTGCACTATATTGTCACCGGAAGCCCCCCAACAGAATTGAAAGATTTGCTGCGCGTGACACATTTGCTTTTACTATCATCTTTGGAAGACGAGCATTTATCTTTCAGGCCTTCTTCCTCGAGGCTTTCTTCATCCTTAACATTGCAAATGCTCAAAGGCGACTTCTTCGCTTAATCTTGTATTTCTTTGTCGAGATCGCGATCATCGTCATATTTTCCAAGCACGAGAGCTTTCGTGTTCTTCTTTAATTGTTCTTGAAAGGTTGGAATCATTTAACTGAGAGCGTATCCTCGTATATAATCTTGAGTTCTTCTTTATTATTTAAATCTACCATCGCAATGTGTTTCTCTGCGACAAAACCATCGAATCTATATCATCTGCAATCCCATTGCTTGTACCTACATTGCAAACATCCATGCTTAAGCTTTTTAGTTTTGGGACTATCTCGAATCGGATGTGGAAGATCCTTTTAAAATTCTAGAGGCTCTATTGATCATCCGGTCCAACTTAAGAGCTAAATCATCACCCGTTTTCCCATTTTCCCATTTTCATTACCATGTAATGACTCAATTGCCTTCATCTTATTCTTCTTTTAAGTGCTTTTCTTGATTATCGGTTTCCTCATTAACAATTGCGGCCCAATTTCAAAGCATTTTTAGCATCACCACCGCTTTAACGGCTTTTGCGACTTTCTCTCCTTATTGCGACTAATGCCACCTTGGATGCTTCAATAGCGAAATTGATCTAAAAGCTTCCACAATCTCCTCGTTCGACGAATAAGGGTTTTTCAAATGAGATTTAACCAAACTGTTCATTCGAAGCTTGAAGTCGCTCCCACCGTAACGAAAGCTAGATGGGATTACAACATTTAGGTCAAGATTTTGTCTTTTCATCCCAGCTAGAAGCCGTTTCCGTAGAGGCAGCACACGTAAAAGCAAATTAAATCCATTACCTGTAACCGCTAATACAAAGGATCAGACGGGGAGGCTTTCGACGGAGGAAGCGAGCTTATGATTCGTGTTATTCTCATTAGCGGCGGCGGCCGAGGTGTTGGTGGAGGAAACAGATGAATCAACATCGATTGACCAAGCTCTCAGTTGAGTGGACGCGAAACCTGGAATAATAATCCCCGAGAGCTTAGAATAGTCTCCGGTGAACTCGCCATCACCCGCCATCAACACCGGTCGAGACAAGAAGTAAGAAGAAGAAGAAGAGGGCATCGCACCGCACACCGCTCGTTTACGCTAATTTTCAGAGAGTAAAAGCCATTAATGGATTTAAAGGAAGGGTAAATTAGGTAAGCTGAATAATATGTGTCCTTATAAGTCCAACAGATTCCTTTATGTCCTTATGGGGCTAATAAGTATAAAAAACTATATTTTTAAGTAATTAACCCTTTTTTTAAAGTGTTTTCTGCTTTTGCGTTTTTTTTTTTCCCGAGGGTAGGGTTTTGTGTTATTCTCATTGTGTTCACCAACACTTGAATATGGTCATCTAACCATTGTATTGTGTTATATTGGTAGGCATACATACATGGGAAATATATAAGTGATCATACTTAAAGATGTTGTTATGTTATATAATTAAATCATCTTTATCTTTATATACCAACAAACCCATGTATTATTTTTTTGATATCTTTAATTCCATTTCCATTCACACATGCCCGTGCATAACACGGGTTTTCCTACTGGTACACACACACACACACACACACATATATATATATATATATATATATATATATATATATATATATATATTACCAAAACGTAATTCATTTAATTCACAATTAAAAGCACGAAATACCAACCCAAAAAAGGCAATAAATAATGTTATAGAAATTTAACGAATCATATAAGAAAATTGACTTTTTAACTGCTATAGAAATATAACGAATCAGATAATGGTAACCACTTGCTAAAATTGCGAAATTTATTCTTTTTTGACATGTTTGATGAAATAACCACGCTTGGTGACGACTTGGAAATTGTGAGACTGGTGTGCTTACTATGGAACATATGGAAGGCTATGAATGATTGGATATTTTAGGCGAAACCCGTTCATGTTAGTACAATTTTATCCCGCGCTCATGCATAAGCTGAGGATTACTTTACAGCTGTGACTTCAGACAAGCAACACCCCACTTACTCCCCTCTACCTGTTAAATGGATAACCCACAAGTAATATGCTCAAATTTAATGTGGATGCCGGCTTTAATGAGTCCTCATCAGCAGTCGGTGGTATATTGTGCAAGTGTCATGGTGAGATTATAAAATCTTGCTCAAGAAAACTTGAAGGTGGGTGTGATGTTCTAGTCGGAGAGGCCCTTGCTATTTACCATGCCTTAGTCCTCTCTCTCAGGATATTTTAGGGTGGTGTTCGAAGGAGACTCTTTGCAGATCCACAACCGTTTGTCCACCGCGATGATGGATCTCTCATCTGTCGGAAGCGTTATTGACGACTGTTGTGCTATTTTACCTGCTTTTGTTTCTGTTTCATTCTCTTTTGTCAAGCGGGATGGCAATATGCCTACCCACTTATTAGCTAGAGAAGGTCTCCGTCTTTCTGGATGTGTGGAATGAGACTCGTCCCCCCTTCTCATGTAACTCATACTTGTTCGATGGATCGTAATTAATAAATTATGCCAGAAGTTCTAAAAAAAATGCTATATCATAATTACAGAACGACCGCGTGTTTGAGATTACTTTTAGCAACTAAATACAAATATATAATAATAATTTTCCTTAAAGCACCACGTTATTTTAGTTTATATTTTTCTAGGCCTAGACGATCATTATATTTTAGTATTCATATTTTGGTTTTTCTTCATACATTATAAATAAGAATCAGTATTAGATGCATGCCCTCATTATTACGGTATAACCTCGATAAACGAATACCCTCGTGACCTAGAAAATTATTCATTTGATAATGTTATTCATTTATTGAGCATTCATTTCGCCTCCTTCGCTGCAAGTCGAGGCAGGAGAAAATTATTCATTCGATTTATGTTATACTGCACATTATATTGAATATCTCTTCATAAAGAACCGTATTTCTCAAGAACCTGTAACATACTCCATTAGAGCTCCATTGTCTCATCTGAAAAACAAGATTTGGAAATTGTTGTAAAGAAGTGGAAAATGAAGAAATGGGTGTTAAAGATGATTTAAGAAGCGGTAAGCCGAGCTAAATGTCTTCAGAACGCCAGGAGCCATTTGGAAATTATAACTCTCGTCAACTGTTTCTGGGATTTCAGGGATCCGCCCTACTGCAATTGCGAAGCTACTCAGGAGCCAATTGAGGTCGACTTCAGAAACTTAAAATTTCATCCTTGATGCTTATCAACTCACTTAAACTTAGTTTAGACTTCATTATTTTTGAATAAACACTTAAATTTCTTTTCTCTAATTCAATTAACCTTAGAAATAGAAGTCGGGTCAGGTTTAAAATTGACTCGGGTATTACAATTGTGATATTTGATTGATTTTTTATCTTTATTTTAATTAGGAATAACTTATATTTTTGAGGAGGAGGGAGGAGGGGAGGAACGGGGACAGGGGACAGGGGACAGGGGCAAAGGGGGACATCGATCCTCTGCTGTAGTAAAGAACACAAGAATAAGTTGCCGCGACACAAAACTGCAGGCGTCGTTTTGTGTCGAATCGACGCCGCTTTTGTTCGACCTAAAAAAAACACATTCGGCGTGGCGCGTGCCAGGCCAAAAGCGGCGGCGTCGCCAAGAGAGGATCCCAATTCGCAGAGGGGAGGGGGGGGAGGGGAGGGAGTGTCTTTCACTTCCTATATGATCTCGCATGTGGTCATTTCATAATTCTTAAAGACTTTCTAGTCAAAATTGATTTGTAATAATAAAAAAGTCTACAGATTTGGACAACATTGCAATTCTCCTCTATAGTCAAGTCGAGTTGAGTTAATACTGCTTATGGGTTTAGCTTAGCTCGACTCACCTAAAAAAACTCATGCCTGATAATTGGCAAAAGCTCGACTGAACCTTAAAAATGTCAGATCGAATCCAACTCCTTAAGTATTAGATATAACTGACTCAGTCACTCAGCTCATAAACTCGATTTTTTATTGATAATCTTTTTTTTTATTATAAAAATGACAAAGATTCAGATCGATTCTTCTAATATTCGACTCGACTAATAATGTTTTTTAGACTAATAGTTAGTGGTTTATACAAAATATTATTTAACAATGTATTTATAAATATAATTAATCAAATAAATATGGGATGTAACCCGATTAATTGCATCATGTTCTTTAAAACTCGAGATCGGATCGATTAATTATTCGAATACCTCAATTAGAACTCAAACTTGAAAAGAAAAAAAAAAAACTAAATCGTATCAAACAACTTTACAAATCGAATAAAAATAACTATGGGTGGACAAAAAATTTAGAAACAAAACCAACCGACTGCACTAAATTTGAACCAAAACGAAAAGCAAAAACTATGGTTTTTTAGTCGGTTTCTTGTAACTAAAAACCAAACCGTTTATCTGATTTGGTTTCAATTTGAAAAATTGAAAACCTTTTGAAACAGGACCAAACCGGACACCGATTTAAATTATCAGTTTGCTTAATTCACTACAACTCATTTTATTTAAATTCTGTATTTGCAATACATTAATTATCCCTCATTAATTTCATATCTTAAACATTCAACTTGTTTCAAGTTCCACTTACTTTACTTCAATAAATCGATATTATAAAAGAATAACACAACTCTCAATCTCTAAGTTTTTGTTCTCTTTGCTTTCTCAACACTAATATTTGAGATAACTCATCATTGCTTTTCTAATATGTGCAAAAATTAGTTACATTTCACCTCCGTCACTCACGAAAAATAATATGTTCATATTTTCCTATGATCTCACTCAAATACTATTTTGTCTTAAGCACGTTGTTATTTATCTAAGTTAATTATTCAATGTTGTAGGTGATAGTTTTTTTTCTAGAAAGGTGTTAGTTTAGTGAAATTTTAGGGTGGTCCAGGTGCAAGTTTTGGACCATCAAGTCAAGACTTTCAAGGGATACATTGGTGGAAAGTTTTACGGTGTAGGGACCATTTTAGAATGTTGGATTCTATTGGTTTTAGTGCACCAACTAAGATTCAGATCGTCAGTCCAACATAAAATTTGTGGTTAGTTTAATATTAATAATGTGTCAGTATTAAATCTTAATTGATGAATTGAAATGAGTAAAATACGATCAATTAATATCTTGATTAAGCCTAGCTAGGAAGTTCGGTGGTAGGCTTGTTAATTTGGATGATGGATGAGGGTCGAGGGGTGGTTGATTTTTGGAGCACTGATATGAATTTGTTCAATATAGATAATTTGTTATATCAGCTTTTCGGCTACAATCACATATAAGTTTTTTGGATAATTTGTTATATCAGCTTTTCGGCTACAATCACATAGATAATTTGTTCCATATGTTTTTTGGATAAGTTTTGATTTCTAACGATGATTTTATTTGTTAATGAAAACCGTGAAAACCGGAACAAATCACACCAAACCGGACTGAACAAATGGTTTTAGTCTAAAAACGTTTAAATTTGAGTTGAAAATTTAGAAATCGTATAAAATGATTTGGTTTTATAGACGGGAAAAAGCGACATCTGAACCACGTGTTCATCCCAAAAATAACTCACAAGTAAATTCAATCACTTGCTCCCCTACCAAGGACGGAATATCCCACCCTGGTTTTATTTTATTCTACATAAAAATCTTATGTAAATCAGTCTTACACAGCTAGTTGTTTTAATCCAACTCATCCGACCATATAAATATAATCCATTAACTCATCCGACCATCAATTCATGATTCCATTCCTGCATACTCTCTCTCTCCTCTACAAGAGGTTTTTTTTTTGAAAGGTACAAGAGTTTATTTTAGGGAAATTTATTTTAAAGGAAAAGGTCAAGGAGTTATTCATATTAAACTGTGGCCTTATCTTCTGGAGAGAGATATATTCTACCACACTTTATCGTAAAGCCTTTGTCGCCGGAGAAACAAAGAGTAAAAAAAAGAATGGTTGGAAATGAAACTGTGACAAATGTCATCCTCACAGTTTGCAGCTGCTGATGCCTTCTTCTTTGTCTACTACACAAAGATGCCTTCTTCAACTACTTTTTCTTTACGGTTTAATTATGGTTTCACGCCACGCGTTTTGTGGGTTCTTCTTTAATCTTTAGAGAATCAAAATTTCCCAATCATAAATTACGCGTTTAGTTTACTACAAGTACTCATTCGATCTTTGTATTAATTGCCTTCATTCATTATATCTTCATCACTCTCAGATCAAACTCCATCTAGTTTTCTACTACTTCACATTTCACTCCTCACTCTCTCTTATCTTCAATTCATTTGCTTCAAAGAAAAGAAGAAGAAAAAATGATTACTAGCATTTTGTTATTAGCTGTGATATTCATTGCAGGCCTCTTCACAACGAATTTGCCATCAAAGTTGTTTGCTTTGTTGATGATAAGTGTCAAGAATTCAAATTCATCACCACCTGATGTTGAATTTGTGACAAAATGCAAAAATACGGCGGTGGCCGGCGGCGGCGTTGAGAAAAAGATTAATTCTTGCAGCAATAAAGACGAGTTGAAACAGATTTTCGCCACATTTGACAAGGATGGAGATGGTAACATAACCAAGCAAGAGCTTAAACAGTCACTAAAGAACATGGGTATGGTGTTGAACGAGAAAGAAATAGAAGAATTGATCTGGACCGTTGATAGTAATGAAGATGGGTTGATTGATCTTGATGAGTTCTGTGAATCTTTCGCTCCGTTATTGAGTACAAACAGAATAGAGGAAGAAGATGAAGAAGAAGGAGGAAACAATGGAGAGAGAGAAATGAATTTGAAGGAGGCATTTGATGTGTTTGATGAAGATAAAGATGGGGTAATTACAGTTGAAGAACTGGGATTGGTGCTGTCATCAATGGGTTTTACACAGGGGAATAGATTGGAAGAGTGTAGCAAGATGATCAAGAAGGTGGACATAGATGGAGATGGGATGGTCAATTTTGATGAGTTTAAGAAGATGATGAAACATGGCGATGAATTTGTTGCACTTGCCTAACATTATCTTTCTCTCCTTAGGAGATAGCAATTATTAGGATTAATTTGGGGAGGCGGGTAGGAGAAACAGCAATGCTACAGCGCATCCGTTTCTGTGAACGGTATATCTTATGCGGTGATCTTCACTGGGATTGATCTGTCTGAGGATCTAGATGATCCATCTAGATCTGCTGATGCATCAACGGTGAATATCAGCATGTGTGACACCGTGTGTGGATGTAAACTGACGCGTCTTAGTATCAACACCACACTAGGAGAAATTCTTACCTCTGTTAATTTTATTTTATTTGATGTTAGTTGTCATTGTCAATATTGTTTATCTCTTTTTTACTTAATGAAAATATTTTACAAATTAAAATTTATTGTTATTTTTTACTTGATCTTATTTATTAATTAGCGAGATGTTATTTATCAAAAAAAAATTAGTGAGACGTTAAAAGTAAGAATTAATATGATTATACGTATGTTAGGTAATGATACAGACACAACTGTCATGTTATAAAGAGTGATAAACATTTATGCGTACCGTTGATCATGATAGGTTTAAGTTAATAAGATAAAAGTTTTCAAAAAAAAGAAAAAGTTAATAAGATAAAACACATGATCTAGGTAAGAATTCTATGAGGAAGTAGGATGTTATAAAGAGTGATAAACATTTATGCGTATCGTTGATCATGATAGATTTAAGTTAATAAGATAAAAGTTTTCAAAAAAAAGAAAAAGTTAATAAGATAAAACACATGATCTAGGTAAGAATTCTACGAGGAAGTAGGAGGTTCAGATCACCTTATCAATATTGGTTTACAATTTCGATATCTAAGTAAAACTACATCGTTTTATATATGTTTTATTTATAAAAAAATCAAGAAAATAAAAATAAAAATACTGCATAAAAACGCAGTAGTTTTTTTTACGACTTATCGACAATACGATATTACTATCGACACCATTATTCTTATTATTTTTCATTCTTCACAACACCACCAAATTACTTTTCCACAACACAATCAATTAAAAGTTTCATTTATTACAATCAAATCCCCTATTTTTATAAGATTATGATACATCCACTACTTATTATCTACTGATATTCTACATAAAACCACATTTTATTGGGCCCATCACGATAAATAATTAATCACTTTAATCGATAGAAAGTAAGAATGTAGTGAAAAATCACTTTCTGTGACGCGTGTAATCTGCATATCATTCTCTTTTTATATTTATTACAATTTATAGCATATAATTTATTTATTTTTGAGAGGATACATCATATTTTTTTAGGAAAAAGAATTTTTATTCATTCAAATCAACAAAACATGTCAAAAGAATATTGGAAGACGGCATCGTGCTCTCTTGTTTGAGACCGACAAGAGAAATCCCTTTCTTTGCCAGAAGATAGGCCGAGAGGATAAATAATTGACAAAGGAGGAATAAAAATTGATAAAAGTAAAAATAAGAATTTTATAATCATCGATAATAAAGCCTAAGTGAGATAAAATATCATCATGCGACAAAAGCTTTTTGTGGACCGTCTACGAATCACCTTTAAATATGACATCGAAATAACCCCATGTGATTGCAAAGACCATAACTTGGTACTATTTCATCAATCTTATTGATTAGCGTGCTTGTTGTATTTGCTTCTCCTAATGGTTGGTCGAGTAACAAAAATGTTATATTTTCCGGTACATCATTATGGGTTGGTTTAGTCTTTCTGTTGGTATCCTTAATTCTCTTATCTCTTGAACCTATTCGTCCCAGACCCAAAAGCGAAAAGACCCCCTCTAATTTTTAGTAATGTATCCAGAAATTGCAAATGACTAAGACTTCAGCTATGACGACATCAAAACCTTCGGCGAGATTTTGAGAAAAGCTGCAGATAATGTTACCCGAGCTATTGAGAGAAGATGCGAATCATATAATTATTTTAAATAACATTTTCTCACCTTTCTTCTACGAACCCTAATTTCTCTACTAAAAGCCACAGCCACCCCTCCCTCCTCAGTCCTCACAGCTGCCACCTCCCACCTCCCTCCTCTCCCCTCTCTCTCTCCTCTCCTCTCCACACAGTTGCCATTCATCTCCTCTCTTCATCACCAAACTTTTAATTCATCTCTTCCTTCCATCATCAACCTCCTCTTTACTCATCTCCCCCCTCGTCGGAAAATCACAGTCCTGGTCGGAAAATCGCGACTTCCATGTTCCGGTCTTCATTCACGCCGGCGAGTTACATTTTTTTATTTTAAAAAATGGTCGACTTACAGGTTTGGGGTTGGGGTTTCAGACATTAGGGGATGACGACGGGAAGGGAGGAGAAATTTCAGCGGGGAAGGGGGATTCCGCTGCAAAGGAGGTAGGAGGTGGTGGGAAAAAAGAAAATGGCGGTAGAAGGTGGTTGGAAGAGGAGCAGGGTTTGTGGAAGATAATTAGAGGTGAAAGAGGAGCAGTCGGAAGAGATGAAGACGGCGGCGGCAGTTTTTGGGAAGGGGGAGGTGGAAGATAGTTAGGGTAGAAGGTGAGGAGAAGGAGGAAGAGATGATGGTTCTTTTTAATTGGGTGAAAAAGAAGAAGAGGAAGAAAGCTTTGAATTAGATTGTTCAATTCAATTAATTGAGGATTCAATTGTATATTTTAAAAATTGTGGTATAATAAGTAATTGTGGTATAATAAGTAATTTTGTTATTATTTTTATTATGTTTATAGAAGAACAATAATAATAATATTCTTATGGTGTCAAAAGTAATTTAAAAAATGCCAAAAGTAAACGCGGTGTCAAAATAGAAAATGTTGTGACGACATAAATGGTCTTAATATATTTTATTCAAAGTATATTAATCCCTGAAATTGGTGTAGTACGTTGAATCGTAGTAGCTCCTTATTGTTATTTTATTATTATTATTATTATTATTATTATTATTATTAAAGCGTCCCGTTCCTGCATATCGGGACATTATCCAAAAATAGTCGGCACGTGATTTTTAGAAAAAATATTAAAAAACACAAGGAAATCTGATATCATATCACAGAAATAAAGAATGACATAACAGAAAAGAAACATACAGATACTCAAAGAGATCAATAAAACCACCAATTCGAATATCAATGTTTCGAATCATGAATAACAGAAACCACTTACCAACAAAGAAAAATGCACTTACTAAAGAAAATTAATATAACTAAATTAACCTATGTGCATCGTTTTTTTTTTTTCCAAACCTGTAATCTATATTAATATTTTCCCTGTGATTACCCGACCCAAACCCGGGTTTTCTACATTACCAGAAAAAAAAAAAAACAAAAACAAAAACAAAAACAAAAAACAAAAAACAAACAACAACGCACGACAGGATGAGAATAACAGTTGCAAAGGAAATAAAAAAGGGGCGAGGGGAAAAAAGATTTGGACGTGGCCTTTCTAATACCCCATTCTGCCATAATTCTCAAGAAAGTTATTTACAGGTAAATTAAATAAATATAACTCCCACATTTTCATTCTCATTAAATCAAATTCTGGCTTTTGTTTCACCATTCTCTCCCTGCACTTCCATTTCATAACTTACGATCAACTTTTGATATGAAATCCCTCAACCTCATTAACTCCAGTTCTGCTAAAACCCCATCATACTCATCTATTTCGTATCGAGGGGCGGGCGTTAGCGGCATTGCAGATCAAATGTGGATTTCATCATTGGATGACGATTTGATGGATGACAACACCCACGGTACCCATTCCAAAATAATCATATACATTATATGGAATTTTTATGTTTGATTTTCGGTTTGGGGTGGAGGTTCATCGTAGATGGAGAACAAATTTTGACTCATTGTCAACTTTGGGTTGGAAGAAAAAAAATTATAGGAAGCAACTTTGGTTCGAAAGAACAGTATTTTCAGGGTGAGATATCAGTCTTTCACAAGTTTTGTATTTTCCTTTTCGCATTTGTTCTAGGAATTAAGAAACCTAATAATTTGATCTCCTAAGAATTAACAAATCTGCTTACAACATATGCTTATAATTTGGGTTGCAAGTTTATGTCTTTTGCTTCTCCCTTTCAATATAATACTAAATTGTTGTTTTTTGCTACAACTTGAAAGAATCAACATGAATCGAAATCAGTATTCAACATCAGGTTTGAGATACCCAATTTTTTTTCTTCTATCTAATGTAGTGTCAATTTTAAATTTCCCCTCTTTATTAAGAATTTTTGTGTTTAAAACAAAAGAATATTTTAATCATGGTTGGGAGATCGAGATTAGCATCGCGTCAATTTTAAGATGTTTTTTGGGTGTGTGAATTCTACATGCGGTGATGAGAAATCAAGATCACGACCGGGGCTTCTAAGGTGTCTGCTCTGATGGACAGACACAATGCAGGTATCTTCAAGTGATTTGATTATTCATTTCGGTATAATTTTTTTATAATTTGCTTTGGGTTCAAATGAGGATCAGTTGAATTAATAGACTTAAGCAGGGCTAAGTCATGGTGAAATGTGCAGACCCCAAGCTGCTGACCCCAAGCAGGTATGTTCAATACATTTATTTTGTTCAATATGGTCATTTCTTTTCTAGTTAAGCTGATTAATTTGCTTTAGCATGGAATAAGGATGTGTTAAAATAACAGATTAAAGCATGGCTCTGTCATGGTTATGAGAAATGTTGTAATGAAATAGACCATTTACCTACCGATACACGCGAAGTTTTGATCTTTACCAGCAAAACATACTGAAGCTAAACAATTCTCTGAAGAGGTAAAATGAATTTATGGATTTTGTTACTGTTTAAAATGTGTTATATGGATTTAATGTGATTGTAAGGCGAGGTTATCGTTTGTGGTTAAGTGAAGTTGTCACTGTTTTTTTGTTTGTTTTCCGCTCTATGATTTTTTAGGAAATTTCACACGCCATACTTATTCAAATTTTTGTGCAGTATCATGTGTTATGATTATCATCTAATGTATGATTGCAACAAGCTGTTTTTAAGGAGATTATCTTCATTAAGTTGTGTTGGGTGGATCAATTGCCATTGACTTTAAGTGGATTGCGATAGAATGATGTCGTGTTGTAGCGTGTTTGTTTCAGCCTTAAAACATTGTTGTATGTGTGTGTGTGGCATTTCGTGTTCTCATTTTTGCCATTTTATTTTCTTAACAACATATGGTCCTGACTCCCGATGACCACATTTAATTTGACAACAATGTTTTTCATGTTGGACAGAGTATTTGTATGTTGAAGAATAAAGTAGTTGATGTTTGGCTATATGAAATAGAACTTCAACGAGCGATCAACTAAATCATCATTTTTTTACCTACAAAGATATACTTATCTTGTTTTCATTTTTTATTTTATTTTAATATATTTATACAAATTTATTTATTTATGGAAAAGTTATGTTATGTCATGCATGATACATGAGTTCATGCCTAAGGCAATTAAACGGGGGATATTATTCATGGCTCTGGTATTCGGACTTGGGGTCAAAGTATTGATTTTGCTAAGGTTTTTTTTTTTCCCTCTTCACTACAGTCTACAGGCACCATATATATATCCCCAACTTATGCGAATTTCTTAAACCATATTCCTCACCACATCGATTAGACTTTTTTTTTTTTCTTTTCATTTTTGCACAAATTAAATTTATTCTATTATTTTTATGGATAAAATTATTTTTTTATATGTTAGTTTGTTTAAACACGACATTTTTTTATAACATATTATTTTCCTTCGATGTTTACTTTTTAAATATAACGTTCTCCGTGCATCGCACGAGTTCCCTACTAGTTTTTTATATATATGAGAAGAAAATTACAAGGTTTTAGTGCACACCCATGCACCCTTCAAAAAAAATTAACATCATCAATACAAATATCTCAGCTTCTTAAAATCCTAGTCCGGAAAATCCAAGATGGGAAAAATCGGATGCTAGAGAAAGAGTGTGGCCTTTGTGTTTTGGGACCTATCTCTAGTTACCAAAGTAAGCCACAAAATTACAATATCAAGCAGGCAAAAATGCTGCATTCTAATAAAATAAACCAAATCTAGCTTAATCAAAGCATCTACAAATAGTCAGGTGGAAAGAAGCCCAGCTGCATTCCAATTTCATCATTTGAATGGCTGTGCTTCCATCGTAAATTCGACAGCAACCTGGCCAAGGAACAAAGAGCACACCATAGCAAGCAAGATAGCCAAAACATAGGTAGAAACCTAAGAGAAGAAAACGCAGCACCTATTTGCACCCTTCATAATAATGAAGGGTGCGTCCCAGCGAAAATCAGCAAAAATGTTCATAGCTTTCATTCCAAAAATGTACAGTGCTTATAGCAATAATCAGCAAAATAATCAGCCATGACAAGCCTGCAAAGAGTATAGCAACCAGCTTGAAACTGCAAAAGGAATAAAACCAGATGCATACATAATAGGTATGAAGAATATACAACTTGTTTGCACTCTTCATTAAAATGAAGAGTGCTTCCAGGTGTGCTGAGCAGATTGCTAAGGAACCCTCAAAGCCGGTAATTGAAGTGAATCCCTCAGAACAAGCAACCCAATGGTACCGTCAAGATTGGTACAATCCAGATCCTTTGAGAGTTGAGTGTGGCTAGCAATTTTGGCAAGGTGATTAGTTACTGTATTGTGTCGGGCTTTTTGCTGCACTACGTAAAAGCGTTGATATAGATATAATTTTTGCCGCACTTTGACATTTTCTATCACAAAAGCCTGAATATTATATATTTTCTACTATTGCCCTTATTTTTTTAACGCTCGTGTCGTATATTTTTTTTTTTCCTGGAGAAAGGATCTTTCCTTTACCTCCCATGGTTTCAACTCAAGCTATTCTGCCGTTGGAGCTAAGGGGTTAACCAAATCTCCAAATCGCTGAATCTCGCATTGAAGAACGGTAATACATAGGGCGATTGAGAAGTTTTCGACTCGGCAACACCGCGTTGAGCGCCACCATGCTTGGAAGAGGTAGCTCCTCGCAAATTCTTTCTCTTTTCTCAATTTTACACCGTAAAACTCGGAAACGAGCGATTTTGAGGAAAAATAATTTGAAACAAGCTGTTGATAACACTTTTTAATTACTATCTTAGATTTCCTTCAAGGAAAAAATAACTGAAGAAATTGTCAGGATTTCGTTGCAAATTATGGATCGATTTGGAGGAGGTATTTTCATCATTTCTATCCAAATTGCCCCAAATCCATCCCTAGATTTCATCTCTGATTCATTGAGGCTTTTTTAGTATTTATCTTTTTTTTTTTTTTTTTTTTTTCTGTTTCACTCCTTACAATAACTTTGGTCGGATCTTTTTCTTAAATTTTAATCCTAAATTTTAGCTCTAATTAACTGTTTCCTTCACTTCGTGACATTGGAGTTTGGCCTTTAAGCTTCTTTAATTTTGTTCTGATGTAGCATATTTCATCACAGTTTTAATGTTACTCCTAGTACTTTGTTATTATGCGCATAACTATTCAAAACTTCTTTGTCTTTCTTTGAATGGTGTATCTTATCAATTGAAGACAGTTATCTTTACTTTTTTTTATTATGGCATTGAGAGTATATATGATGAGTTTTTCTTTTATCGCGTTAGGTGTTGAAGGTTCTTGATTTTGAAATAGGAAAAGATCAGTATCAGGATGTTTCAGTGTCAAAATACAAATGTCTCCTCTTTGGCGAGCCTTCCTTTTGCATACTTATTTGAAGTAAGTAAAAACTTTTACTATTAAAAAGGTTATGAACATTTGAATTTCATATTCAGATGTGGATTATACCATCTATATCCTCTAAGTTCCTGCCTATCTACTGAAGCTATCAAGAACATCATCGGTAAAGTATTATGTTATACTGTTCATTGCTAGAAGTTTTACTTGGTGCTTTTGGAGCTGTAGTTATGGAACTATAGTTGGCCTTACGGATATTTTCTACAGAGTATATGATGACCTAGCTTGAGTAGACTAATGATCCTAAGATATCGTCCAGCTATAAAAGGATTTTAGGCCAACTATGGCTGGTTTGAAGGTATGATTATGTTAAGATATGATATACTACCTTACATACTTATTTTTAAATATAAGCATAGGTTGAGTTCAAGTGAATTGAAAATGTAAGAATGATATAATGGTTGTAGATAGAGTTAGCTGTTTGACATACTTTTTAAATTTATATTCATCAAATCAAGCCTTCAATTCCCAAGAATATGCCCATTATACAACTCATCTTTGTATTCTCTGCTAACTGTGAAATAGATATTGTTCAATCCATTTAACAGGCTAATGAAGCAATTATTCTCTTGTAGAACTGCATGGTTGACTTCATTCCCTGATATCTAGTGTTGCACATGCAAAAGTTTGTGCTGGAGGCATGATGGGTTCTGGAAAAAACTTGGTATTTTTTTTCGTTTTCAATTTTGGTTATGAGGCAGTTCTGGTTGTCGATTGACTAATGTCTTTGTTTTTGTCTTTGACCTCTACGTGCTTATTACTATTCCAGGTTGATTTCTACTGCAATGCAAAAGTATTATCATTTAGGCAAACCCTACTACACTTTTGCTATCATATAAACACACAAGGTGGAATATTCTTCCGTTTCATGTCATTGATCAAATAAATGTCAAGTGATGTGTTTTTTGATCCTCACATTTTTGTAGGTGTTTGAATTCCTGGAAAACATATCTGCCAGCGTAATGGATAAGGCCTCGAGAGAACTAGATATGTTAAAGGAGTTAAAGGTTCATTTCTTTTCATGATGAATTTTGATTTAGTAGTATATAGAACTTTTTTTGTTGGCTTTGGCAATGCCCAACTTTGTAATCTGAAATTATGTGCACTGAAATGTTTTACTTTTCAAAATGTATTCAACACTTAGATGAAGGGATTTGGCTTTTGGGATGAAAGATTTGCCTTATTATATGAATAGGGCCAGAGAACAGCATTTTGATTTGGACTTTGGTGTTATGAAATACTTTACTATCAATTTGGTATTGTCAGGAATCTTCAAGATATGTGAAGACTTTATTTGGTAAATATTCTCCTCAGTTCATGATCTTTGGGATCCGTTCATCTCATATCTGATGCAATATCTCTGTTTTGGTTGTCTTGTGAAGGACTACGATTTGAAGATATTGCAGATGCAGATGTTTGGTACCCTGATGTGCAGCATTTTGCAGTGTTTGATTTAAGCTCCAGTGAACTCATGGGTTACTTCTATCTCGAATTGTACTCCAGGTTCATCAAATTTGTAGTTCCTTTCTTAGTAATGGACATGCCTTTACTTGCAGTTGTACTTTGCTGCCTTTACTTGCAATTTCTTTCTCAGTCTGTCACTCCATACTTAGCTGAACATAATCAAGCGTCTGCTGTGTGGATATGCTTTGATTTCTTACATTCTATTTATCAGGTAAACTGTTGGCTACCTACTAAACTCTTGCATCTAATTCTGCATTTACCATTGTACATGAGCTTTTTTCTTGTGAACTAGAGTTGTAATGGTTCTAATTACAATCCTCTTAGTGTCACGTAAACATATTTGATGTGAGCAATGTAGATTTTTGAGCTGATACTTTTCTTTATTTGAGTGAGCAATGTAGATTTTTTGAGCTGATACTCTTCTTTATTTGAAGGTGGTTTTTAGTAGGCTCACATAAGCTTGATCATTAGAGTAGCGGGAAAAATGTGAAGGAAAGAAAGAAAGAAATACAAGAATACTAAGCAAGAACAGAGCTTTGAGTAGGAAGGTGAAAGCAACATCAGTTTTGGTTGGTGGTGGGAATAGTAAATACTTCTATGGTTTTTAAGAAGATCATCCTGAGATTGCCGAGGCTGAAGCATTTTTATGGATGAGATACAGTGGTTGAAAACACATAAAGGTACAACGCGCCAGTAGCCTTGCATTTTGGGATTGTTGTCTCTGTTTGATTACTTATCAAAGGGCCGTAGCGGTGGAGGGAATGGCGACCTTGCGTTTAGGTGCACCCTGAGTTGAGGTTGTCACTGGATAATGCATCACTAGTGAAAAATTGTAAGCCAAAAAGGTTTTGCATTTAGTAAACGTTTTTTGTTAACTCTGAAATTTTAATAGCCAACGTTTTGCATTTAGCCAACGTTTTTGTGTTCATTGATTGGAGAAAGTGTTATGTTGGTTTGGTTTTAGAAGTTCTATTTCAGTTTATTTAGTTTAACTTGTTGGCTACTGGGTATTCTATATCAACTTCCTGGGGTTGGGGCAGGAGTAGGGGTAGTGGGTGGCTGGTGGCGGTGGGGTATGGGGTAGGGTATGGGTGGGGCAGGGGCAGGGGTGTGGTGTGGTGTGGTGTAATATTTTCTATTTTATTTTTTATTTTTTAATAATTATTTGCTTTTTCCGCGGTGTGACACCGTGACAATAGATTTTAGCTTTTTGCCGCGGTGTGGCAATATATTTTAACTTTTGGCCGCAGTGAGGTGACAGGCGTGGCAAAAACTTTTTGCCACATAGTTGTTTGTCACGGATGACACAAAAGCTTTAGGCGTGGCAATAGGTCTATAGTGTCAGTTTTTTATGTTTTAGTGGCACTTTTCCTCCGCGGCAAAAATTAGTTTTTTTAGTAGTGAGTTCATGTATCTCGTCCCAAAATTTCCATGGAATCAGGGTGTTATCTAACAACATATTAGCCAAGATGTGAGAATCCACTTCCACACATATAGAATGAGTTGCCTTATAATTGCAATGCATAATCCCAACCTTCAAAGCCTTAATCTCAGCCACCATATTGGTAGAATTCCCAAAAGCTTCATAACCTGCTTGCAAAACTTTGCCAAATTGATCCTAATCATGAAACCACCGCCTGCAGGCCCGGGTTGCCCAAAGAAGACCCATCACAATTAATCTTAATATGCTTATCAGAAGGAATGACCATTTAGCCAATTGAATTTTCTTTGATGGTGGAGATAACAGCCCTTGAATCATACCACTATCCACCAATCTTCTATCATCTTCTGTGAATTGATAAAGTTTCATTAGCTTAGCAGCAAACTGAATATTTTGATTAATTGCCAGAATGCAGAAATGGGGAGAAGGAGTTAAGCTGCCATAGAAACACTGATTTCTCCCCTTCCAAAGTTCCCACGGTATAAAAAGAAACAATAGCCTCAATATTTTACCAAAAGTACCACATATAGGGTTCTAAAACCAAGAATCCATAAAATGCTTCCATGAATCACTTAGAGGTTTAAATTGCATAAGGGTTTGATAGTGAGCCCATACTTGCTGTGCTTGTGAACATGACCAGAACACATGTAATGCAGTTTCATTAGATGCACAAAAAACACACTTGAATGGACCATGCATCGTTTAAAGGAAACAAACTAAAAAACATCCAAGTAAAAAAATCTTCATGAACTTCATCCTAAGATTGCTCCTCAAACATGCTATCACACTCTTCAACTACCTGCATATCTTCTTATTCCAAAAGAAATGAGTGAGCATTTATATAGACCAGTAAAAGTATAAAATCAAAGTGTAATATTCCGATTTTAGAAATGACGAGACGTGTCGTTTTGCAGCGAAATATTGAGTTGATTCTTTTTAATCGGAGATTAATTATTTTATTTAAATATATGTATGTATGTGAAAATATATGTATATATATTAAGAAATTCAATTTTTGGTAATTAAGGGTAATTAAGGAAAAATGGATTAGCGGAAAATATATTTAAGGAAAAATATATTCAGATTTATTCCTTAACCTAATTACAAATTCAGAACTGGCTTTTACGTAGAAGAACGCCTTTGAAGCATTAGAAAGAGGCTAGAGACTTTCTTCAATTACTCAGTCGTTTCTCAATCGTTTTCAGTTTCGAGAGGAGCAGCAGAATCGTTGTAAGGAGAGCATCGTTTCAACCCAAGAAAGTTGAAGCTTTATCTAAGGTATGATTTTTGCCCTAAAGGCTGTTCTTGATCAGTCATGATCTTCTTTGGTTCGTTTAATCGTAGTTTGATCGTTATAGAAGCCGTTGATCGATTCTAGATTGTTTTTGGGATTGATCATATAGGTATCTGTGAGAGGAAGGACCGTTCTTTCTTTGTTTTTAAAGAGTTTTGGGTGGTTTTAGCTTGATTAAAAGGTAAGAAGCTCTTCCTACGATTTGATTATGGTTTAGAATGATTAGGTTGTGTTTTGGAGCGTTTTTGTATCAATGATTTTCTGGTGTTTTTATGAGAAGAATCGTGTAGATCATGTTTGGATTGGGTTAGAAATCGACGAAAACAGAACAGCGCACATGGCGATTTTGGCCATTTGATGCGCCCAACCATTTTGGCGCCCTTGTCACAAAAGCAGAGAGTTCGGTGACTTTACGGAAGCGATTTTAGGCGCCTGCCCAAAAAGCTTTAGCGCGCCCGAACACAAAGCAGAGAGTTTAGAGCACCCTACGGTGCATTTGGAACACGCCAAAGGTGTTGGCGCCCCGACAACTTGTTTGAATGATTATTTCTTATGTTTTAAGCTACGAGGTGAGTTCTAAGCGACATGTCTTGATCTAATAACATTAATTAAACATGAACAAGCCCGATTGAGTTTACGATCGTTTGGTTCCGGCACGGACGTACTCTTAAAGGGAGTTGAAGTTTGGGACCGTCGGAAGGGCATGAAAGGGCTTGTGCTTTGATGAACTAGAGTTCATCAATGTCTGTGTAATTGATAGGTTGAAATGTCTAGCTGTCTAAGTGATAGAGTAGAGTTGATAAGGTGAGTTTTACTTTGAAAACACTTAGGTGGTTGGATAACTACGGTAAATAATTACATATGTGTAGTAAAAGCTAAAACGTCACTTATTATCGGTTAGGCACTATTTCATATCGGCGATGTGATACGTTCATAAAATGTGAACAACACTCTTGGCGGCTCAAAAGGTGAAGGGTAGTGGAGGAAATTCATCGAGCGATATCGCAGCATGCCGGGAAGACCGAAATTAATCGATCTTGTCGCCGTTAGTTAGCAAGTATATCTTGGTGATGAATGCCATGCGTAGTGTTCTTGAGTAATGGCGTAACCAAGATAAGCTAAGCTAAGCGTATAGTCGTGACATGTCGATGGACATGAAATGAACCACTAGATTGAGTCGGTCTCACAAAGATAATCCTTTTATTAAAACTTGATAATAAACCTTAATTTTCTTGTAACCTACTTGCTTATTTTGTACAATGTACTTACCTCAAATGCATGTTATTTATGTGTTTGGGGAGAGAAAACGAACGCAGTAATTCTGAGAGATCGAGGAGGACTTCGATGGCGGCGTTTGAGGGCGCCCGAGTTGAGGCGTTTAATTATTTATGTCTTACTCCCTCCGTTCCATAATATCGATCGATTGCCAAAAAGATTCGTTCCAAAATAAGCGAGGCGATTCGCATTTCAATGGAATATTTAATGTATTTTTCTACTTTACCCTTCATTAAATGCATATTTTGGTCTCCGAAATGTCTTTTGTATTTCAAAGGTTTTTAGTTGAGGCATTATAGTATATTTCATATAAAAGTCAATGCAATAAATGATTTCTTTAATATGTGTGCGTTTGTATTCTGCATCGATTATTTGAACGGAGGGAGTATTTATTATTTTAGACTTGGAGCTTAGTTGGAAGTTGTAATTTCCTTTTAATACTTTTTAGAATTAAATGCGTTTTGGATTCGTTGGTCTCTTTTCCCGATATAATAATGTTACGTTTCTATCTTTAGATTTGAATTTACATTCTTGGATTATTTGGAAAAAGAAAATTACCAGTCTTTTGCTTCCGTTTGCTTTATATTGATACGACGTAGTAGAAGCTTACGTATAAAGTGAATTTATTTTTATTTTATACGTGCCAAACATTTCTTTTCCGGATAATGACTCGGTGTCCGGGAACGGGGCGTTACAAAAAGAGTTATTCATGTTTGTCAAATACCGAAGATATAACATGAATCTACTTCAACTGATTTACAAAACATGTTTAAAGGCATAGACTTGAAATATAAGGAAAACTGTTTTAAAAACATAACTTGATCAATGCATATAAAACATGTCTTATTAACTACTTCGGTTCATGTTGCACATATTTGTTCAGTTTCATTAACTACTTACCATGTTTACCTTGTCAAACATGCGCAAACTACTTACCATCATGTACTTTTTTGCTTGTTCATGTCTAATCTATCATGTTCATGGTCCTTAATTAGCATATTCATTTTCTTGTCTTGTTTATCTTGTTCATGTTTCATTTCACGTTCTTGGTTCAACATCAATGGGTACAACGTCATGAAAACCCACCATAACTTATAACTAGTAACATAACTAGCAACATCCCACGTGACATGCAAGATCATGGTATTCTTGTGATATATTGAACTACAACATGAGTAATTAAAACTAGTCATACATCAATACAATTAAGTGGGTCAATCGCAATATTCTTGTAATACATCGCGGGTAAGTAACTGCACTTCACTAAGATTATATTGGAGCATATAAAGCACATAGAAGCACGTAAATCACATAAGTTCATGTTCATGTAGTCATATTTCTAACTTATGTAATCATACAAGGTTCAATAGCAACACCATACTATAAGTCTATCTCCATTACTTGTATACACAACTTAAGTATTGAAAAATGTTCGCATAATATGTTACATGAAACATATTAGAGCTACAAAACATATGAAACGACTAACGAGCACATAGAATCCCTGAAAACAGATTCATAGACTTCTTAGCTCGCTGACGTGGCATCATTGTGTCCATGTTCAGCAATTACCCGGCAAACACATAATCATGTTCAGTTAATGTTAATTTTACTGAAAACAACAAGAAAGACAAAACCTTTAAAATGAAACGAAACCTTTTTGATAAGAAAACGTCCCCACATTTTTAACGTTGGATCTATGAACCAACTATCTTACAAATCTACTGCGAATGTCTGAACCATAAGCGAATCTAAAATGAGCGTTACGAGAACCCAGCTCGAAGGCACTTACTAGAAGTTTGACCCCTTCATATATACCCGTAATAAACAAATCAATTAAGAATCGCACATATATAATTTTTATCTGCTTAGTTGCTCTATGCGCTAGTGGAACTTAATTACTCCTAAGAGGCATTTACAATTATTTAAAGGTTTTTCACCTGCATATAATTTAGGCTAAATTATTCAGCCTTCCAAGAATGAGTTAGCGGTGTTGTGTTGAGTAGTCAAAGATGTAGAAGAGTATCATCGACCTCATCATTTTACAAACATTTTATTTATAATATTTTCCCACAATACATTAACCTCGTAAAAAAGGATTTTGTAAACCCAATATACATAAGCCTTTAGAAAAAAAAAATATATCGAGCTTGATTGGGTCGAGCTTCTAGCTAAAGTTGAGGTATTGAAGATGTGGGCGGACACAGGATCTCGGGTAAGAAGGGGTAATAAATTTTTTAAAAGCAAATAAAAAATTTAAATTAGAATTAAGCGATATCTTTATCGTATATTAGTATAATTTTTTGGATCGACTTATATATCGCTTAGTTGTATGTAAATTTCATGGCTTTGGTGATAATAGTGAATCTCGTGTTTGTTTCCTTGGGAGGAACGGAGGAAAGAATCAAGGTCTTTGTTGTTATCACTCTAAAAAAATAAAAAATAAAAAAAAAAGAAATGGATTTGGAGCGTAAATTATGGATAATCGGGTTAAATTTTCTTTTAAAATTTATATCGATAGTTTGAAAAAACATTATGCACCAGATATTTTTTTCCCTATGTATCCTTCCTCTTTTATTAATGCTTGGAGCAACCTTAAGTACACAATTCATCTTGTATTTAAATTATGTGATTTTGATCGTTATCGTAATTTCACCTCAAAATCATTCTTGCATATATTCCGGGAAACGAAAGACATGTGGTCGGGCCGGGAACTGTTGAAGTAGTTGGTATCACTTCTTTACAGGCAGGCAGAGTCAAGTCAAGTTGCCAAGTTTCCAGTGCACCAAATAAAGGAGAATACTAAAAAGAGGGATCTTTTCCTTTTTAACAAAGCATCAGCATGCAAGTTACTGCAACTACTTTCCCGGTAAAGCTTTTTAATTTCTTAAATACGGTGTAATTTATTCTCTGCTATATTGATGGTGAAAATTTACAGACTTTGCTTTCACCGTATCTTTGCCCAATTGTATTTTTGGCACATTTTGCTTCATCTTACTACTGAATCGACCTTGGGAAATAATCGACATTCAAAAGTCGATTATTGAATTAAAATTTCGGAATAATCGACTTTCAAAACCCGATTATTAAGTTAAAATCATCTATAATTTTCGGTGTGATGTATCAATAGTGTAGTGTATAAATAAAACCGTTATTTTGCAAATAAAGGCTTTCAATAAAAAAGCAGGGGTGGTCAAAAATAATAAAAAAGCAGGGGCTTATCCACATGTATTAGGGTGGGTCGCGTGACCCCTCTGAGATCCGAAGAATTTTTTTTTAGTATTAAAACGATATAGTTTTGTTGTTAAAAAATGTAATTTTATGGTTAAAAAAATATAGATTTAGGAACAAATTATTTCATTGCAACAAATTTATAAGCAAAAATATAGTTTTAAAATTTCGATATTATGGTGAAACGATTTTACAAATCCGCCACTCTAAAAAAACTTATCTTAAGTTGTATGTAAGCCGAATAACTTGTCTCTGACGACACTTGTTAGGGTATAATGAATCGAGTAACTATTTACACTTGTTGCCCTATTGCCTGTCTTAGGCTAAAAACGGTTAACCCGAGGTCTTTCTTGATTTTTTTTTTTTTTTTTTTTTTTTTTTTTTTTTAACATATTAGTCACTTCTCCATGGTAGCAATGTCTCTCGCCATCGGAGCAGATTCAGCGCCGCATACGGCGGAAAGAACATGGAAAGAGTGGAGTGGATCAATGTTCGCCAAAAGAAAAGGAGGCCGGCGACAAAGATGTGCAGACACTGAAACGCACCGAAGTTCGAGCCTTCCCCGACCGGGTTCACAAGGTAGATAACTTGAATTGCAATATTTGATAGGTGCTGTTTGGGGTGAACTTTTTGATTGAAGCTTTGAATTGGATTCTGCCATATAATATGCAAATCGTCATTGAATATCACGACTAAGATGTTTCCACTTGGAGTATTATTTTATTATTATTTAGTCTTCACTTTTTCTGTAGGAATATCTTCAGTTCAGTCCCTATGCAACTGTTTCAGAATTATTGATGTGTGATTATTAGATAATTATCGAGTTTTACGCAATAATTAATGATGTAGGAATATGTTGTGTCATTTGTTTGTTTTTACCATTTTGCGGTGACAATAACATTAGTTTTATTGGCCTTTTATGAGTGTAAGAGTGTCTTATCTTATAAAACTTTTATTGATGTATCTACATTCATATGAAAAATGTTTATAAACCGAAGATGTGAATCGCTTAAAATGTTTACTACTGGACTATTGGAGAAAATCTAACTAGGTACGTACGTCCGTCAAGTTATGGAGTGCTAATGGATTGATATCAATGAGCGGGTTCTAAACTTTAATCCTTGATAAAAATATGTACGGTGAAAGATATACTGAAGTTAGTATACTTGATAAAAATATGTACAGTGAAAGATATACTGAAGTTAGTAATTCTGGTACAGGAACTCTCTATTAGGATGATCATCAGATAACTGTCATGTGTATAAACAGACAAAACAATTTTATCGTTTTATACACATGACAGTCATTCGATAGTATGCGTTTTGAATTTTACTAGGGAAGTATAGTACATGGTTTCTCACAAAAATAAGTATCTAGTCAGACACATTTAGATTCTCTATGTAAACCTACTACTAGTAGGATCTTTTTGCTAGCTATAGGTGTGACCCTTTTGGTAAATTCCACATAAAAAACATGACTGCAGGCTTTCTCTTCCCTTGGTCCGGTGGTGGGAGAAAGAGAGAGAAAGAGAAAGAGAAAGAGAAAGAGATTGGCAATTAACATTCCCATTCCCCACAGCAAAATAAAGTAAGTGGGGAAAAAGTTCTTTTTGGACACACTGCAAAATGATGGTGTTGATAATGCCTACTACAATCTCTCTAAGCAAAGCAACAGTGTTATAGTAACAAACAATCAACTCCCTTCCCCACTGTGTCTTTGCTCTTGCATTCACCCCTTCTCTCTTTCTCTCTCTCTCACTTCTTTCACCCCACCCCACCACATATATTATGATCAACACAGCATGTGAAGTGTGGACTCATCCTCTTCATATGTTCTCTCTTTTTTAGCAATTCAATTACTTGTGTTAATAGGAATTGCTAAGGTGTTGAAAGAGAGAGAGAGAGAGAGAGAGAGAGAGAGAGAGAGAGAGAGAGGCATGGAGGAGGAGAAGAAGTGTGGATGCTGGGCTGTTCTTAGAAGGGGTGTTAAAGAAGCTTGCAAACCCTCTGATGCTAAAAACTCTGCTTGTACTATTCCAAGAACTAGTCTTGTTTATGATGCTGGTAAAAACAAAAGAAACTTACCACTGTCTTGCTGTAGTTTGCAACTTAAGCTGGGGGTGCTTTTTTTAAAGCTTTTTTTCTTTTGCTTTTGACTTCTTCTTGGACCATATATATTCACTTTCTGAACTAGAAATCAAGTTCTTATTTTTTCCTATTTAATGGCTATGCTTTTCCTTTTCATATAACTACCTTAGTGACTGAGTACACTCATGTGTCTCATTGTGTTTTTTTTGGTGTCTCTGAGTCTTACTCTGTTCCTCCTTCAAAAAGCAGCAAGATTCATGCTTGAATTCGTTTCTCCATTTTCCTAAGTACACTTTCTTGATTTGGCCTAACAACTTGTATTTGTACTTTTATTTCTTGCTGTAGTAAATACTAATGATTCAATCAATGAGCTTTTATTTGATCAACAACTAATTAAATGCATGTGAAAAACTCATTCCCTTTTCAGTTTTTGTCCATAATATAGCAAGAGATCATCAATTTCTATCCATAAAAGAATCTTAAAGCATAATCATAGTAGTTCTGTTAATTGATATATGGAAAATCAACCACTTTTCTGAATTATCATTATGATATTTCATATCGTTGTAGTAAGTCAGGCTACTATTGTTAAATACCAATGAAAATAATATCGTTTCATCGCTGTTGCAGCTACAGAAACGCGCTATTTGAATGCCAGCAATCGCGAGATGTGTGCTCCGGATGATCCACAAAACTCTACTGATAATCCTAATCCTGATCCACCTCCTCTTCCACAAGAAAACAAATCACCAAGACAACTGCTACAATTTAGCTTCCAGAATTAAAAGCAGCAACAGGAAATTTTAGACCTGATAGCATTCTTGGTGAAGGTGGATTTGGATATGTGTTCAAAGGATGGATAGAGGAGAACAGAACAGCTCCAGCTAAGCCCGGTTCTGGGGTTACCGTTGCTGTAAAGAATTTGAAGCCAGATGGACTACAAGGCCATAGAGAATGGGTGGTTAGTAAGATTATCTATTCTTGGTCAATCAAATTAAGTCAAATGCTAGAAATGTAAGTGTATAATGGTATTCATGAAATGATTTTTAAACTTGATGCAGGCCGAAGTAAACTTCCTTGGACAACTTCATCATCCTAATCTTGTTAAACTAGTTGGTTTCTGCATAGAAGATGATCAAAGGCTTCTTGTTTACGAGTTTATGACCCGTGGCAGCCTCGAGAATCATCTTTTTAGAAGTAAGTTCTAGAGAAATAAGACATCATTTTGTCAAGAAAGAAAATGGAGAATAAGTGCCTAAAAAAAGGATTTTATCTTTATTTTGGTCTTAGAATAATTGTTACTGGTTTACATTTGAAGGGACAATACCTCTGCCATGGTCCAGCAGGATTAAAATTGCACTTGGTGCAGCTAAAGGCTTAGCTTTTCTACATGGAGGTTCTGAGCCTGTCATTTATAGAGATTTTAAGACATCTAATATTTTGCTCGACTCGGTATGAATCTGAATGGATGATAGACTACCAATTTGTCTGATGTCTAGTTTGAAGTTACAGAATTCTGACTGTATACACTCTTCTGACAGGAATATAGCAGAAGCTTTCGGTTCGGTCTGGCAAAGCTGGTCCTCAAGGAGACAAAACCCATGTTTCTCGAGGGTTGTTGGAACATATGGCTATGCTGCACCTGAGTATGTAATGACAGGTATTACCATCCCTCTCCCTACGGGACATTCTGATGTGTTGCATCCAATCAAAACATGACACGTGATGTCAAACACACTAGGCACAAGCCCATAAACAAAGCAAGTTACTGCAAACACACAAAAATCAGACCATGTGTAGTATTTTGATTGGATGCAAGTAGTTATCCTCATTGAGGACATTTCACATCTGAGTTTCCCCTCCCTACCTTTGTAAGGAGTGTTAATTTACACATGCAATTTTTTCTTTTCGTAGGACACTTGACATCAAAGAGTGATGTTTATAGCTACGGGGTTGTCCTCTTGGAGATTTTGACCGGTCGAAGATCAATGGACAAAAAAGCGTCCGAGTGGCGAACAAAATCTTATTACGTGGGCTCGGCCTTATTTAGCTGATAAGAAAGGTTTACCAATTGGTTGATCCACGTTTAGAACTGAATTTTCATTAAAAGGAGTGCAAAAGATCTCACAACTGGCTTATAAGTGTCTGAACAGAGATCCGAAATCCAGGCCTTCAATGGAAGAAGTAGTGAAAGTTCTTATTCCAATTCAAGATCTGAATGATCTTGCTCTATTATCTTATCGTTTTACTCAGACAGGGCCAGCGCAAGAAAAAAAAACAGAAGGAATCAACAGCAACTAAGCTTTAATAGCCAAACTAATAAGAGTTTCAAGGAATCCCCATTACACTCTGCTAAGCAGCATGTGTAAGTAGTAGAGTTTCGTCTGGCTCATGAGGCGCAAATGGTTGATATGATTAGAGCTCTTGTTATACATGATAGAATATAGGGTGTTGTTAGTGGCACCAAACTCAGCGGTGCCACTAAAGACGCATATGAAGATGAAGATATTGTGTATCGGAGCAATTATTGTTATAATGATATGAAGATAGGGAGAAGACTGCTTGTGTTTTTGTCTGTTGGGGTTCTCATGCATAAGCAAGGTTTGAGATAAAACTACTGCTTGTGTTGTATGTATGTATGTATGTATAATTCTGTGTTTTTGTCCGGTCAATGATGTTAGATTGAGCTGACTTTCTTGTAACCGAATATCTTGCATTCCAAGAGTGTTTGTTTGTTGATCAATGAGGGCCAAATGCTTATTGGTTTCTTGACAAATTTCAGTTGGTTTTAGTATTCTTCTTAAGCCTACTATGCCCATTTTATCGCCTACTAACCAAGATTTATGATCACTAAGCCAATGTTTTATGGTCATTAATGGAATTTTTCAAATCATCTCAAGGGCAGCAATTAAACCCTTTTCAAAGTCACTGAGATAACATCATGAACTTCTCAAGGGCACCACACATTCGAGCTTTTAGTATATGGTTTATAATCGACTTTGAAAAGGTTGATCATTTTGTGTAGTGCCACCCCACCACAGTACGTATTTTGTGTAGTGCCGTTGAAAATTCTCTGTATAAATACACGAACCTTATCTTGCTATGCCGCATATTTTAAGCGGTATATATGCCTAGATAAGCTTGGACATAACACATCATGGGAATAAAAGACATCAACTGCCAATCAAATTCATTTTTCTTTGTGCAAGATTCTTTTGCTTATATAGTCAAGCTGGAATCATTGGTATACTTTTGACAGTGCTTCAAAGAAAGGTTACTTTTTGAGCTTTAGGGATTCTCTTTGAACATTTTCACTCCACCATAATAGGAATATATTTGGTTCTTGGTGTGATATCACCAAAAGTGCATAATATATCTTCAAGGTGGTTATAATGGCATATCATTCATTCAATACACATCAAAGGCGCTTTAATAGTACGGAATTGTAGATTAATCTCGGGAGGATTCTTGTGTTTTAACTTGATTTGTGGAGTTGGCATCGTGGATCATTCAGGCCAATTGTTTTTTAAAGCGTGTGATTGATTGATCAAACAAGCAAAATCCACAAATGGAGTTAGCACCTAAGACTTTCCTCCATACCCTCCCCTATTATTCTCTCTGCTCTCTGACCTGCTGCCTTTAGTGGAATCTCATGTATTTCTTCATTACATCAATCTAAATGCAGAGAATAAGAAAGTGCCTGTGGATATGATTCTATGAAATCTCTATTTGAAAGTACAATATTTTATACAACTGTGTTCAAGCACTAAAATTTAAAACATAAATGGAAGTCTAACAGCATTTAGCTTCAGAAGATTGTGAAAGAATCGATTTTTAAATCAACCAAATGCAATTAAGAACAATTAGATTCTATTTTTTCATACACGGAAGGATCTTCATTTTGTTCACCGGAGGAGGAACCAATGAGATGAAGTAGAGTTTGTTCAAGTTCTTCAGCATTCTGCCAGTCGTGAACTTGTGCTTTAACAAGTGTTGGATACTGAGAAATGCATTCCCATAGAGGAAACAATTTGCGTGGCATCACATGGTCCCCTTGATTAAGCTTCAAAATGGGACAAAAATCACCTCTTCCATCGCCTAGATAAATGAATCTGTTTCTGTTGTGCTCAGGTAAAGAAACCTGGATTCGCTCAATAACAAGTCCCTGTATTAAAAGTTGCACTTAAAACACCATAACAATTGAGAATATCATTTTCTGGGGCGAGGCGGCGGGGTTTGCTATTAGCAAAGTAGGCGAGTAAGAGACAGACAAGCTGCAATCTTTTTTTCACCATGACTATTATTGTTGACAGCAATAGAACTAGTATTCAAGTGTAGTCGGGGACACGATGAATGCCTCAAACTATTTGTACTAACTACCTTCACAAGGTGGTCAATTTGAAGTTATAAATTGTTCATTGCCCATAACTAGGGACCCAGGGTCAAGAAAAAAAAAGGTAGCAAAAATGAAAGAAAACTGACCCACATCTTCAGAGCTTAACCAACACTATAATGCTGTTATAATTTCGATTATTCAGAATTGAATCCACAGTACTTTAAGAGCTTAATTTTCTAGAGAGGCCTGTATTTTTTAATCACAGTCTACATGATTAAGCTCTTAAGTAGTCAGATCAACTCTGCATAATCAAATTTCTAACAACCTTATATCGATTTATTTCAGTTGGTGTGATCAGTCTTGTTTCATTTTGCTTCCATTCCAACCCATGTGTAGCTTTTAATTAGTATAGTTGGGAATGGAATTGATGGGCACTTATCATGGGGCAATCATCAAAAGAGGTAAAAGCAAGATTTGTGCAAGTTGGACATACAAGTCCTTTATTATTTTGGGCACTCATATTATGTATCAATAGCAAAATGACAGCAACATTACATACCCCAAGCATTTACCATTTGCAAGCAGAAGCTGACTCATCCATCCCATTGTTATAGATTACAAAATAGATCTTATCTATTTCACTAATAAAATGAAATTTATGTGAACAATTCAATCTATCAGATAGATCGTAAATTGCAGAATGGAACCCGGTTTTAAGCTGAGGACTAGAAGTACAACTACAACATCGAAAATAGTTAATACCATATGCTTCAGTCATTCAACTGAGAGAACATCAGACACAGTCAACATACATTTAACATGAAGTTTTAATTGCATCACATATTCATATTTAAATACAAAAAAATAATAATAGGCAAAATGAATGATAAAGCATTCTACATAGCATCCCACCCACCAGTCACCAGGTCATATATTTGTGCCAAACTATACGATGGTTTGCCTCCCACAAATGTTTTTAACTATTAAGTGAAAGTGTATATAGTCTTGTATACAAATTGATGAAGGAACATTACCTTGCACATGTTGGGAGGGCATAAATTGCAACCATGAGGAAAGGCCAGATCATGAAAAGGGAATATTTTAAGTCTGCCATGTTCATCCACTTTGGTTGGATTGGATATAATCTCCGAGAAACAACCAAACAACCCATGATGCTTCAAGATTGTCTCAATGTAAAGCACATTAGCATCACTAATTATCTTGAGGTCACATCTGATAAAATAATCAAACACAGGTCACTATATCTGATAAACAAAATAACTAGGTTTACTAGCACACCAATGAAAGGGATAGCTAGAAAAAAAAATGTTAAGAAGATGATTAAAAATTACAAATCACCCAAGAGCATGAGCTGATTTAATGGCAGCCGCAGTCCGTGGATGCAACGGAACACCTTTCAAACACTCCTTGATGCTTTCAATTGTGCATCCCCTTGAGTGTAACTCCTCAGCCATTGTATCCTACAACATCCTATTCATTTTGCTCAATGAAGCATATATACAAACAGGTTTCCTTCATTCAATCTACTACATGTAAATCCTCTTAAGTGACTGGTAATTATCATATTATTGCTATAAAAGAAACAATAGTAGCAGAAAAAACAAAATAAAGAAAGACAAAGAAATGAAATGGAAATGTGAATCTGACCATGAGAGATGTCAAGGTAAAGCGGTTCGGAGCTGATTGAACAAGTCGGTCAATCCCATATTCGAGATAACCCATCGATCACTATCGTCTTCGATCAGCGTCCGGTCGAAGTCGAATATTACCGTGATTTTTGGGGCATGTTTGATGATTATCGATGCCACGAATAGTTCTTCGGTGACAGACGCCTGATCATGGGGCAAAGAAGACGGTGATGGATTAGGCTGCAAATGAGTCACGTTCGTGAATGGTTCGAGTTCGATTTAATTTTTGTATTCAATAGTTTGATTCGATAAACCTCAAGATCGAATAGACTCGATTTAAATACGGATAGACTAACAAATTAAAAATTCTCAAGCATTCTTATGTTCGTAATAAAATAAAATAGAATTTTAAAAAGACCATTGTTTTAGTTCGACTCGTTAATTCACAAAGTATAAATAAAGTTGAATTTTATGTGTTCAATTCGTTAGTTCACAAGAACGCTCGAACTTAAATTACTTAATGAAAACCTATAAATAAATTGAATTCATATTTATTGAATTTTATGTTTTCCTTCAATTATTTATGAATTAAATTAGGAGATAAAGAGCCAAAAGTCCTCTTTTTGCGCGAAAATAAATAAATAGAATAGCATGCATTTTTAGTTGCAAAAAGAATGAAGCAATTTCGAGTGAGAAAAATCTGCTTTTATTCAAGCGCGCGTTTCAAATGCTTGAGTTTAACTTTCATCCGACTTCACGCCGTTATTTGAATCGTTTGATATCTTTTTTTTTTTTCGTTAATTAGCTTTTGATTCTATTTCCGATCGTGAAATTTTTCACCAAAATTCATTTTTTTGGCTCTTTAATTTGGCCAAATCGATCTTCTTCCAAGCGTATATTTTGAAAGTCGAAAAATATTTGTATTAGCAGGAGAATATTTCTTATAAGCGGCCGTAACTTTTGATTTAGAACACCTTCGTCATCAAAATTGTTTCACGAGTTCATATTTTTTATCTTCATTTTGAGACCGCGTTTGATACCTTTTACGTAGTATTTGAAAGCGAATTTAATCGCGGCGTTCTGTTAACACGATGTCGATGTCGATAGTATCGATATCACTTAGTATCGATGTCGATGTCGGTTTATACAAGAATATGCGGAGAACATTCCACGGTTTGTTAACAAACTCGAGAAAAAAAAGCGAGTTCTGCTTGTTTAGTCTCTGTTTACCATCATCAAAGCTATTTAATCACTGAATTTCTTTGTAAGGTCTTTATCAGAGATAAAGATCATTCTCCAAATGCAAAATCGGATACACTAACACACCGTGTTAAATTGGTTTATATGATACAATTCGGAAAGAGATAGAATCATTAACGAATAACTTGATTAAGGTGTGGTGTTTATAACATGCGAGTTCGATAGTTAATGACTTGAATTAAGCCTAAAAAGTACATCGGACTAAAGGTAATACATAGAAGATCGATTACAAGCGATGACGGTCAAGTCATAAAAATAACTCGATACTAAATAACCTCTAGCAAGAGAACTAGGTTGAATCGTAGTATAGCTAGATAGAGTCGAAAGTCGATCCCACTGAAGACTCGGCAAACAAGTACAACGTTATTAAACTAAAAATAGATTAAAGGCGGTCTCCGACCAACAATAACGTAGAAATAAAGGTTGACACGATAGAAAACACAAAGACTAACAATACGACGGTGAACACTAAAACACTTACTTTTATGGTTTTATAAGACTACAACAAGCGGTATTGATTACGCTAGTAGTAATTACTCCCAGTATCGTTATATCTAAGCCGAGGCAGAAAAGACATTAAGGTTGATTATATTTTGGCTCACGGGGCTATCCACAAAGCTGGATCTACTTCGTGAGCGGATAGAAGATCTTTATGCTTAATTATGAATCCTTCCTTGGGCGGGATAGAACATCATATAACAAGCATCTATTGCCAAAACTAGGGATGCCGATCTAAAATCGTCACCTCGTCTAGGCAACCACCGTGGACGAGGTTGGCACACCTCTAAGCGATCGGCTAACTTATGTCTATTTAACATGGCAATTTTCACAATATATCATATTAATTTACGAGCGATGTAACAAATTGGCGGATCTATTACGTGTGTATATGAAAAGCGAAAGCCGCAGCGTGGCGAAGTCGTTCCGCGAAAAAATTACTAGAATCTTGATGGCTAGATCTAACCATATAGACCGTGGTAGATCTGGGACCGGTGACTCTAGAATTTTCTCATAAAAGCGCCTTACGTCGAGTTAGATCTACATGAATATGGGTTTGTTAATTAACTACATCACGAAATCAATACACAAGCGACTACTCCATAACGAAATAAAATAGATCTACGAATAAAAGCGACATATTTGGATAGACATTACCTCGTGAGCGGAGGGTCCTCCGATCCTTTAATGCAATCTCTAATCGATGAGTCCATCGCCTCCGTGATGAAGCAACATAATATAAAATAAAAGAACTATATTGATAAACTAAAAGTATTGTAGTATTGTGTTTTGTAGGTTGGTGGTTTTCTCGGCATCGTGGTCTGCTTTGTTTATATAGGAGTTGTAGCCGACGTAGGAGAATCGGAAAGATATGCGCGCGTTAATCGATTAGGCTCGGGTGACCCGAGCGATTCACGCTCGATCGACCGATGGCATGGCTTTCGATCGACCGAGCCTCCTCTTTTTAGCGTTTTCAATTTAGCCCGTTTGACTTGTTCCCGCTTCACTCTTACATCTTGTCGATTTGTCTCTTCATTAATGCTCCGATTTTCTTCCTTATTTATCTTGAGATTTCCGATTGCATGACAATTATCCTCCGATTAATTCGATCTGCGAAATCGGCATTTATCACACAATTAATTGCTCTTTTATAATAAAAACATTAAATACCAATTATCACATTAATAATCACTTATCATTAAATAATAAATATAAACACGTGATTTAATATGAAATATATATAATTAACTCTGATTTAATGTTAGAATTGATGACATAAATAGGTATATTTTAACTGTCATCAACAACAGACTATAGTTTAGTACAATAGGTAATCAGACTAAAAGGTAATACATAGAAGATCAATACAAGTCTGAAACAGTCTGAACTATCAGCCAAATTATAAGAAGGATATTCAAGTTCAAAGAACTAAATTATCATGCCCGGAATTCACAAGGTGATGAATTACAAGTTCAATAAGCCAATGAACTAGGCCTATCTATTACATGAGGATACAATGTAGATAAAAAACCTCAGCACACCAAGGCACATAGTAAGCCTATGAACTAGGCCTATCTATTGCATTAAGGCACACATGATATCGGTAGTATCGATATCGGTAGTATCGATGTCGGCGATGTCGATATCGGCGATATCAATATCAGTGATATCGATGTCGAGGCTCAAAAGGACTCTCGCTTTCGGTTTTTGTTGCAAGGTCTATGTCCCCAAGTCCTTGATATGAACCGAATGTCTTCTTGCGATTCAAGCACTCATATTTACTTAACCGGGAGCATGTTTCGATACTACTTTTCTTTAGGATCATTTCTTTTAGGCCTCTTCTTGTTCTTGGGTTCAATCACATTAGGCCAACACTGTTCTTGGCCATAAGCAATTTGCATTCTTGAAAAATCCTTCAAAAGATGTATCCGAGTGCCTTTTTTTTCAACACATTCATCCAAATAGTAACTGAATCAGAGCTTTCTTGCTTATGAACAGGAAAAAACAAGGAGGAAAAAGAAAACCAAACAGACACACACAGAAACAAAATTTACAGCTGAAATTTGTCAATAGCCAAGTAATAATGCAACAACTACAAAAGAAGCGTGAATTGACACCTAATAAAATTCATCAAGACAAAGATGATTGAACAAATGTTTAAACCCTTAGCAAGAAAAATCACAAGAAAAGCGGCTTCACTTGCAAATGAGTCCTCCACTTCCTATCCATGCGTGATATACTCGAAACTGCACCTACCAAACTCAAACAGACATTTTATCAAACAGATGTTGTGCAACTTCGGAATATTCTTTTTGAACAAGTGTTTGCAGTCATTTGAACTCTAGCATTGTGTTTAGCCTAAATAAATTGTGCTTAGATTTATCTCATTAGTTTTATCAAATCATGTCATCACCTCCCAGAGAAAAAAAATAACAAGAGGCAAGCTCATGAATACAAAACTCCAGGATTCCACAGGCTCATATAAGGCACACAATATGAGTAACAATATCATATAAGGCACACACTATCAGTAAACAATATCGATGTCGATGTCGATGCGATGCTCGATATCGATGTCGATTATCAATATCGATGCATGATGTCGAGGCTCATTTAAGGCTTAATTCAAGTGACTACTTCAAGGCACATATATCTGGCTCATATAAGGCTCATTTAAGGCTTAATTCAAAGGACACAATATCATATCTGGCTAATATAAGCCATATAAAGAAGGATATCTTGATTGGGATTGGTGACACATAGCCTTTGTTGCTTTGTTCTGGCTATTGGTCAACAGTCTTTGTTGGACTTGTTGGATCTAGAGAGTTGTTGATTCATAGATGGAACGAAACAAATGCATTAGCCAACAATATTAATTCCAAAATTTTATAGTTTAACTCTTATATATCTGATTATCACTTCCAACATTCAAACAGAACATGCACACTACTTGCAGACTATTAGGCAATTGCCGGCTTCGAAAATAAAACATGAAAGGTTGAACCGATTGAGCTTATTGTTATTGCACAGAACTATATTCCTTTTACATTTCAGCCATCAGTTCTCATGTTAACCAACAAATCGGAACCGAAAAGTTTTCCACAGGAACACCTCTATGCTTCTTTGAAGAAAGATTAAAACTTATGATGATAAACTTGAAGATGCGACTAAAAGAAATACTTAATACTATGCATAATAGACATGTACACATACCACACAAGCTCGACATCCGCGACCAAGAACGAGAGGATCAAATATCTCAAATTACGATTCGAAAGAAAAGAACTCTGCTAACATCAAATTACATCAAGAAGTGCGCTTCTGAGCCCGAAACCAGAATGTATTTCACCAAATTTTCCGATCAGGTTTCTGTATCTGCGGCTTAATAACAAGAATCATCTCGGTTTTCGGATTATCTGAGCTGAGTGAGTGAGAATGCTATGGGGATTCCGGTGGTCGATCGTCCATGGTGATGAAGAAGAAGAATCTGCCGTATTGCTCACAGATAGAGAGTTAGAAAGATAAGGGTATATTAAATCGATTGGAATTTATTTGTCATGTCTGTTAAAAAATTGAAAAATTGGATTAGCACTTAATTAAGGGGAAAAAAGTGGACTATAAACTAATTTTTCCTTAAATTAGTAACATAAAAGTTTTATTTTACATTGGTTTTTCTTTTAACATGCTAGATTAAGATGAAAAATATATTTTCTTTTTCTTTTTTTTTGATAACTTGCTATTGATAGAGATGAAATATATCTTCTTTTATATATTTGGCATACATTTTCCAAGCAAAAACATATAACGATGAAGTTCATTGGAGAACAGAGAGACGATTCCCTCGCTTGTTAATTTTGAAAATGATTGATCGACTGAATTTGTTATCTTGATCATAAATATCGATCATTGTATAAATATTGGCTCTTGATAAGTTGTTATTAAAATGTCGCATGGAAAGTGTCTTGCTTCATATACGAATCATTTGTGAAGAGTTTTTCATACGTAATCGCCATTAGCTATATCGTAATAGAGTAAAATAATTATTTCCAGAATAGTGCAACCTCAAATTTCTGGTGGTATAATACCGAAAAATGAGTGCTTTGAAGAGTTCGGTTAAAATCGATTGATTGGGTTTCTAATTATAGTTTAGTGGTCCCGATTTGACTTTAATATATGCGTTGAAACCAATTCTGAGAATTTACCAATTAAATGGTTTTTTTTTTTTTAATTGATAAATCCATTGGTATAAGATGGGTTAAGTAATTGTATGGAAAAAATGGTTGTATTTAGTTGAATGTGCTAAGCAATTTATTTATGTGATAAATAGTATTATTAAATATAATTTTGATAGTAATAGTATTATTAAATAGAAAAATATTTTTTTTATTTTTATATTTTGAAAAACCGACCAATTTATTTCATTAAGGCAAGTCTGCAGAACTGCAGAAGTTACATCAAAATGAGGAGCAACTCCCCAACAAACACGACCAGATGTCACCACATCATATACAAGGTAAAAGCGGCGAGAGCATTAACGATGCGTTTGACAAAAGCAAAACGACAATAAGACATAACTGAAGTAGCCGCAAGGTACTCACGAACCAGGCATCCGAGTACGGTCAAATCCTCCCCTGGCTGTAGTAAAGCATGCACACATGTCAAGCAGTCACTCTCGAAGATCACCGAATGGAGGCCCAGCTGGGTAGCCTCTCCTATCGCGAGCAAAATCGCCCGCATCTCCAGTAGCTCAGGGGAATCACCCGGGTCTAGGTGAAAAGAGTAAGCCGCCACTACAACTCCAACACTATCCCGAAAGAGCACTCCAATGCCAGACCCCAAAACTGCTACAGAGGCGTCCGTATTGCACTTGAGAAAACCCTGAGGCGGCGTAATCCAAGCCACAGGGTGAGGGGTTCCCGTAGCCGCATCCGTAAAACTTGCAATCACCTGATGGTATTCTTGCGCACCAGCCCCCGACACGGCAACAGCCCACGAAATATAGATAGACATATCTTCAAAAACTGCATTATATCTTCAAAACATAGATAGGCATTTTTTTAAAATAAAAAAATAGTTTTTCTATTCAATAGTTCGTCATGAATTATTGATGAGGTAAATAATACTCAAAATAAAAACGGTTTTCTAATTATATGATGACTCAAAAGTGCCTGATGATGAATTGGTTGAGATAATATTGAAAAATCTTGGTAGTGATTATGCGAATCTTGTAAGTACTATTCAAGCACGTGATGATACTATCTCGCTGCCATTATTACATGAGAAATTATTAATGCATGAAGTGTCTCCTGCACAAAGTCAGTCTGCTACACCCCCTACGTATACTGCATTCCCTGCCTATCATCACCCACACCCTATGCCTGTTTCAGCCAATACATCTTATTCCCCTTATTCCCAAGCACCACGGCCCTCACCTCCACTGATGCCTTCCGCACCTAACACAACTCCCAGACACAATCAGCCGGCTCAAACACCCTCCAATCAGTCCAAAAACACAAACTATCGCGCTTCAAAAGGCTATCAGGGCTTCTGTAAACTCTGTGGTGTCCAAGGACGTTTCGGTCTACATAAATTCAAGCCGATCACGCCCTCCACATTGGAATATAATCAATGTGGCGTGATATTCATTCATCAGATGAACAAAATGAACAATAATAAGAACAATATCAATGTTATGTATAGAAAAAAAATATGATAATGGATAGTGTTGTTAAACGAACAGAGTCATTCGTGATCAAGTTCATGCTCAGTCCGTTAGCGTTCGTAATCGTTTATTCGTTTAGCTTAACGATCCTAGCTCAAAAATGACTGTGGGCACATTTAGAATTCTAAAAATACTCGGATTTTGAGATTGGAACAGTGTAGTCAAATCGGTGAATCTAAGTCAATAATATTTTCACTTAGAGCATGTACAATGGTTCTCACCTTTACATTGTCTTTTTAACCGAAAAGCTGCAAAAACAACTTAGGTGGCACAATGACTACAACAGCATCCATCCTAGCGTCTACAATGATCTTAAAATATAAACCCATCTTTCCCCTAAATCACTGTAATTATTTGGCAAACTTGAAAGGTTAAAATCATTAAATTAACAATCTTCACCAGCAATTTTCTGCCGGTAAAAATAAACCATCTTCACCAGCAATTTTCATTCTCCCAACCGAGAGATAAAAAATAGATCTACCTGTTCCACCGGGGAAAAAATATTGAACCACCTGGGTTGTTTACAATCATGAATCAGTGCAAGTTGACTTGAAATTGTTGTTCTTTTTTAGATAGAGGAAGAACCATCTTCTGCGATCTTTGTGACATTTTGCTCCATGCTTCTTTTATGGCTGCCGTCATGAAATTTTTCCGCCATAATGTGATTTCTGGGCCATTTTTTTTTTAATTTTATTTCTCTGGATAATTGAAGATCTTGATTTGTGGAGGGAGAAAAAGAATGCTGATATAGTAGTATTTGAGCTGAATTTATCAGATTTTCTTTTTTTATGTTTGACCCAAGAATGATTTGCCGAGAGATAGAGTATATGATAGAGATGAAGAAGTGAGCAGAAAAAATAGACGCAATTAAAGAAGAAAGAGAAATAGTTAGATTATTTTATTATTATTTTGTTTAAAGAGAATGTGGTGCAGAATGTGAAGAGAACCACTATCTTCTTCATGTCGTGAAACTTCCCATCGTGGATTTATGAGTCATTGTAGTGTAATTTTCAAATGACATCGGCTTTTTTTTGCCAAAAGTGTTTTTCACATTATCACTTTGAGAACCATTGCACATGCTCTTATTTTTAGATTCAATTTACATGTAATATTTTCCTATCATTCACATGAAAGGACAATCCTGTTGATAAGGATATTATGAAAATTTGTGCAAACTTAAAACAGAGGGGATTATTTCAAAAAAAAAAAAAAAAAAAAAGAAGAAGAAGCGGGGATTGCATGGGACACACTTTCTTCAATACCATCCTCTCAACTTGAGGATAAGATAAGTTCCAGCGGCCCCTCTCCATCTTACTTGATTTATAATATTCCCACATTTACACAATGCAAATGTATGAAAAAAATAGTTACACATGTTACTTACACCATATATATTTAACCAAGTTGTTCCCAGACAGGCCCATCAGGTCACGGCCTAATTCTATCGAAATTTGTAACATAAGAGTTTCACATTCATATATCGGTAGTTATTTATATCAGTTTTTTTTACTGAAGTTAAAAGTTCAGTAAGAACCAGGACGGGACCTAACTCCTAAGTAGAGATAAGTAAGAGCTAGTATCTCTATTGAGATTCAAAAAATTATATAGCTTTGTTGGTAAGAAAATGCCAAACACTTCTAATGTCCTATTCGATTTTTGAATTTGTTCTGATACTCCTTTCACTGAGAAGTTTTTCTAATTCTAAAAAGACCTAAATTCTAGTCTGGATTTAGTTCATAAAGTCTAATCGGATCGTGTTACGTGTTTATGTACGCTCATTTCACTGATATACTCTAGAAACAGTTGTTATATAATATATTTTAAACTTTCAATCGTGTGGTGTCTATTAGATTAATAGATTACTTATCATATTACGTGCATGTTAGAGTCAGGGGTGAGCCGACCCCCTTAATCCTGATAACAAAAATCTATGTATTTTTTATAATGTAAAAATTTTATACACTAAAAATTGATTATTGACTCACTAAATTTGTTAAATATTGATTCTTGGCCCATTTGATATTTAAAATTAATACATTAGAAAAAAAATGTTGTGTTGTTCTTGATCCCCGATCCGTTTCATATAATTCATGTAGCCGCCCCGGCCTGGTTACAGTTGTGTTGTATATTCTTTTATTTGTATAAGCAGGTTTGCTAACATATATAATCGAACGTTCACAAGTCCATCTCGTGTTCGTCTATCTCGGAAACGAGTTAAACAAACAAATAATAATGAATCTTAACGTAATTAACACAATCATATATTCACAAACAGCTCCACGTAGGAGGGTTAATCCTTACTTATAAAAGGACAATACAAAAAACTTCCCTAAACTCAATATCATGGTTATGTTTAACACCAGAACATGGGCGGACCCACCTAGGACCAAGGGGGCATGACCTTCACTCAAATTTCTATGCAAAATTACTAATATACCCTCTAATAATATTAAAAGTTTGTGTATGTATATTATTTCGAATATTCTATAGTGAAATTGCCTCTTTAGTACAACTTTTTTTACATCCTTATTTTTTTCCGTGTGATCTTTGTTTTTTATTTATGTTTTTTCTTTCTAGTGATTGCAATTTATGTTTTCCCTTTGTCTTATTAAGATAGTTTGATAAACTTTTCTTATTTTCCTATCTTGTTAGTTGTCATACGGTTTTATACACAAAACTTTTATTACATCCTTATCTGCAAGCGGATCGACCCACATGTTTGGGGTGGGGGGGGTGGGGAGCACTCGTCCCCTCTCCGGAAATATCTGTTATTATGTATGTTATGTATTTCCTCCTCCCCCCCCGCTCCCCTAAAATTTTGTTTCCTTGTAGTAGTATCGCCTCCCTAAGGATCGTGCGTCACCCACTGTCCTTATATTTATTTATTTACTATTTAACCATGAATTAAATAATTAATTCTTAAAATTAATCTCTCTTTTTTATTCTTTAAATTCATCATATTAAGCGGTAATTTGCATAAAATGTCTATTAATTCATCATTCTAATACACAATCACTCTATCAGATTAAAACATGTACATACACATAATGGGTCACACGGTGTATGCGTCTATCAATTTTTCGTATAACAATACGTGTGTTTGTTGTTAGTATTAAATGAAAGTAGCTAATACTTCTCTGAAATCTAAAGTGACAAATATCTTCTTATTTCTATATTTGAATGAATAAAAAAAAATCTTCGTAAAATTTAGCCCAAATAAATTAAAATTAAAAAAATGAATAGGCATTAGCACCATGCACGCATTAGAACAAATAAAAAAAATGAATAGGCATGTGGTAGCTGACATGTCTCTTCATTACCCCAACAACCCAATAGAAATTACCAGTTTTATGCTAATGACAAGTATTAATATAAATCAACTACTACATTTGAGACATTTTATGCTTTTGATCCGGTCTGGAAGGTATAGTCTTTACAACGTCACTGCCACCCACCAAAAATACAGATAATGGGACAAAATCAAGTACTAAATCACTTTTTCATTATTTACGTAAACATGTATTCATCCATGTGTTTAGTGTGCAATTTGAGCAATTATTTTATCACACAATTATCTTTAAGTTTGTGATAAATAGTGATAGAAAACAATAAGTTTTGTTTTATCATACTCATAACACTGTGGACGAGTAAAGATTCCCTATAAGAGAATTTTTTGGAAAAGCCAAGTCAATATGGATTTTTTTTAAGGAAAACTTGAAAAAATAAAGGTTATTATTATTGGTGTAATTAATAATAGTAGTCGTCAAATTAATATTTCAAAAATATGTTTGAAAACTATTTCGTTGCGTATTTGTTGGGGAATCGTTAAGAAATGTTTTTCAAGGATATTTTTTAAATTTATTTATCTTTTGATATATATCACACAAATAATAATTTTTTGGGACAATTTTTTTTGAGGGGATATATATATATATATATTTTTCTAAGTCACTTAAATTTTAAATGGTGTATCCACGTGGATTATGCGACTATTTTAGAAAGAGGAAAGAATAAAAAATAGAATACATTAAAAGACAATGATAATAACTGCTATTCCCTTGGACTGGTGCAGGCCCAGTTGTCTGAATATTGTCCCATTGGTCTCCTTATATAAGACATTATTGCCGTCTTTTCTAATCAATATAGTACTAATATCGGGGTTATTCTGACGATGTAGTGAGGAACTGATAGAAATTGCGTACGTAGCAGCATCCTGGGCCAGCGCTTTTATCCTCAATAGGGAATTACATCGTGGCGTAAAGCGTGTGGTCAGGATGTTCTGGCGTATCAGCCTTCTCTAATCGTTCTCCTCCTCGATCGAATAACACCCTAATATCGACATAATCTCATTAATTAGATTATTTATTTCTAAATAATTCTCACTCTCAGTTTTTTTTTTTTTTTTTTTTTTTTTTTTTTTTTCTCAGTTCTATGCGTTCATCTTTTACCCTTTTACGTCTTGTTAGCATTATTATTGCCGTATGTTTAAATACTACAAATGAAATCAAAATATTTACAACTAAAGTACTAAACAACTCTCAGTTCTATGCGTTCATCTTTTACCCTTTTACGTAATTCTGTAGTAGGAAATCTTTATTGGATTCAATTGTCAGATATACGTTACATGACGCACATCTGACGATCGAGTCTAATAGAGACTATCAACGTCGGAATTTTTCTTCTTGTTTATAAGCAAATTAAGACATGGAAAATGATATATGCAGACTCTGCATTTGTGTAGTCATGAACCACATACGTCTTGCATGCAATTGATTAAAGTGATCAATATTTATTGTGATTGGCCCCAGCAAAATATGTGGTGTTGAATGTGTTGTGTAAGATGTTGTAGGTAGAAAAAGTAGTGGATGTATCACTACTCTTAAGACATAATGCATTACATTTGATACATCCATTGTATCATTGTTAAAGCAAGTTCATAGACGCGACTCGATTTGATTAGTGTAGCTTGTTTTCCTTTACTTGCTCGCTAAGTTGTAACATCCTGTTTATATTCCCCTATTCTTGTATATTGTTATCAATCATTAATCAATGAAAATCTTCCACAATTATATGCTTGATATGGTATCAGAGCCATAGGTTGAAGCCACCCTTCCATCTCGATCCTCCTCCCTTCTTCTTCTCGATCCCACTGATCTTCATCCCTCGGTCAAAAAAAATCTTGCTTTGATTCTTCTCCTCCTCTTGGTTGAACTCACAGCCACAAAAACAAAAAACAAAAAACAAAAAAACATAAACAACGTCCCTGCTGCATCTTCTTTCCCTCCTTCTTCCTCAATCATCAAGCCAAAAAAAAAAAAAAAAAAAAAAACAACAACAACAACAACCATGTCTGCCATGTCCACCACCACCACCACCTCCACCTCTCTCGCCGGCGCTACCTCTCCTTATCCCACCTTCAATTCATCCAACTCGGTCAATATCATCAAACTCACAAGGACAAATTACCCCATATGGCTGGCACAAATGGTGCCTTATTTAAAAGGACAAGACGTTTTTGGTTTCGTTGACGGATCGATCCCGGCTCCACCTCAGACCACTGACGGCAAACCCAACCCTGATTATGCAACATGGGTTAAACAAGACAATTTAATTTTAAGTGCCATCACCTCCTCACTCTCTGAAGATGTTCTCCTCCACGTCTATCATGCCCGCACTTCCGCCGCCATATGGACTGCCATAGAATGCTGCTTCGCTTCTCAATCACGTGCCAAAGTGGTCCATCTCCGATCACAGCTAGCCACTACCCGGAAAGAGAACTCTACAGCCACAGAATATTTTATGAAAGTCAAGCGGCTCACCGACGATCTTGCTCTCGCCGGTCAACCTCTAAATTCTAATGATGTTATTAATTATGTGCTCGCCGGTTTGTGACCCGACTACGATGCCTTGGTTGCCATGGCTTCCAATCGTTCTGATCTTACAATCGAAGAGCTCTTTTCACTGCTTCTTGAAGGATGCAGGTTCTTAGATCTAAACGAGTTAGATCTACGCGCAGCGGATGGATCACGACTTATACATCACAATACATAATTAAAGGACTTAAACTACTACAAGGGGTTAAGATCATGTTACCAATAGTAGGATGAGAAGCCAAGATCTTCCGATGTGCCAAGATCTTTCGGACACTACACCTAACACTTCTCACCATGGAAGCCCGAATCGCACATCATGCCACGCTTGCTCCCGCGCCACCTTCGCCGCCTGCTGCACCGCCCGCCTAATGCTTTCAAGAATTACACAACTCGTCCTCCTCCAACAATAATAATTACCGTGGCGCAACAATCATTCCAATAATAATCGGGGGCGAGGCCGAGGTCGATCACAGGGCCCTAGGCCGCAATATCATCATCAGCAACCAAATCCCCAATCACCCACTCCACCTTCTATGTCCGGCCCTTCCTTGCAATGTCAACTATGCAATGGATTTGGTCACACCGTCCATACATGTTGGTACAGGTTCGATTCGAATTTCAATCCCGCTCCTCCTCCTCGTCCTCCTTCTTCTAACTTTACAGGTACATATTTTGATTCCTCATCCTGGCTTCCTGACACCGGTGCTAGTCACCACATGACGCACAACCCTCAAAATTTCAACTCACCACCCGTCCCGTACACCGGCGATGATCAAATTCGTGCCAGTAATGGTAATGGTATGCCTATCTCTCATGTTGGTACTATTTCTTTTACTACCCCTTCCTCTACATATGTTCTTCGTGATGTTCTCTTAGCCCCTGCCCTCCAACAAAATTTACTTTCTGTGCAACATTTTGCCCGTGATAATAATGTTTACTTTGAATTTCACTCGTCTTATTTCCTTGTGAAGGATTACTCGGGCCAGGTCCGTCTTAGAGGCTATGTTAAAGATGGCCTATATCACTTCACTCGCCCTCTTGCTCCCTCTACTGGTCCATCATGTTCCGCTACTTACGCTCCTGTCTCCTCCTGGCATCGTCGTCTTGGTCACTGCTCCTCGCGTAATAACAAGCGCATGACTCCGAGCCACCGAACTCATGATTAACATCTTCACTCATCATTTGCCATGTGTAGACGTGGCCGGTTCCGGGTCTCTGGCACGACCCTCCGGTTCAGGGTCCAAAATGGAACCGGAACCGCCGGTTTCAATTTCTAGCCGGTTTCGCCGGGTCTCGGGAACCGGCAGGTTTGGCGGTTCCCCGGGCCATTCGGGTCTCGGCGGTTCCCGGGTCCAGACGGTTCCGATTACGGTTCTGATCACGGTTCTGATTACGGTTCCAATCCCGGTTCTATAAAAATCAATATTTTTTTTACAAAATTAGTATAACTTACATTAAAATTAATACTAAATTCTAATTGGTTATTAAACTATATATAATATTTAATTTCATAACTTATATTCTAAATTGTTAGATATTTGTTCATAAAGTAAATATTTTATAATCGCTTGCATTCGAAATTGTCGTTGCAATTAATGTTATCGCAAAAACGGTTCGACCGCCGGTCAGTCGCGGTGGGTCGAGTCGGCGAGCCCGCTTGCAGAAGTCAGGTGCGAGGCCAACTCATGGGGGTTCGGGGCAACGCCCCCGAAACCTAAACGGATATATGCGTACATTCATGAAGGGTTTTATGCATTTTCAGTTTGGATTCATGTATTTTGAAAGTAAATTAAATGATAATGCGTAGTTTTCTAATTGTTTAGTTTTTATGATTAATTTATAAGTAAATTAAACTTACATTTTATTTTCCAAAAAAAAAATGAAAAGCAGACACAATGATAGACATTGCAAAATAATATATTTCGAATGTGATAAAATAAACGAATTTATTCAGAACAACTTTAAATCACTATCCGAATTATTATAATGGTAGATTATATTATAATATGAGAGTTAGAATAGAATTGTGGGTAAAAAATGATGAAATGATTATGTATTTATAGTGTGATGAGTGTGTGATATTTTAAAATAAAAAAAAAATTTATCCAAAATTTTTGAAAATATATACGTTGGAGTGTTTGGAGACTTGATCCACTTGGAGGGGAAAAAATATAATTAGAAAACAGCCGGTTTGGGGGTCCTCCGGGCCGGTTCGACCGCCGGTTTTTAATCCGGCTCGAATCACGGCTCATGGTTCCGGTCGGTGGAACCGGATAGGGCTGCGGACCGATGGACCCGCCCTAGGTTTAGACCAGAACCGCGGAGTCCGACCCGACAAAAGTAACGGAATCGCCACCTCTAGCCATGTGGGACCTTCGACTTGTAAAAAAGTAGCACTTTTTACAAAACTCGCTTTTAGCAGATACTTCGATAATATCGTCGTAAGATGAATTTTTACGTCAATAATACCAGAGTAATATTATTAAGCGTAACGAGCGGCGCTTTCTTTCAATATTATTGACGTAAAATGTGTTTCTACACCAATATTATTGAAAAAAAAATACTCATTTAACGTCGTTAACAACGATTCTTTCTAAATATTGGCGTAAATATTTAAGCAAAGTTGTGTATAGAAAGCCAGAAAACACGCCGATTAATTATTTTAATCACAATTAAAATCTCATTCGTCAAACTCAAGCAACAAACCAGAAAAAATACACCCCCCTTCTTAACACACTACCAACAATAAGGGGGAAAAAAATTGAACTTATTTTCCAAAATCAGTAAATGTAGAACTCGGGCTTTTGGGAGGTGGATTCATCTGAACTTAGATTGATCATAAAAAAATTGGGTCACCTAAAACGCTTCAAACAAACAACAGCCCAGATAAGCAGTCAACAAGAACAAAGCTTTAAGAACAAAATTTGAGTCAACTAACTTACAGGTAAGTTAAAGTTAGTTTTGACAATGCAAACAAACACTAGAGCAAGAAATGTGACATGCTTTGATATTCTTCAAAAATAAAGACGAGAGAATAGAGAGGAGAAGCTAAGGGTATTCATACCAGTTTCCCTATCTCTATCCTCATAAATCTTATTAAAAATACATATCCCTCTTTACTGAAGAACTAAATTCACAATCTTTCTACATCAAAGATCCCTATCTCTATTCCTACAAAAATAAAAGCAATGAAAAATATATAGGGATAATTACTGATTCCACCCTGGATGTAGGGAGAATCAGTAGCTATCCCTTAATGTAGGGTGGGGATAGGGATTCTCATCTTGAAGCTTTCTTTCTTCTTCCTATTTTTTTATCCCTAGTGTAGAGGATAAAGTTGAAGATAAAGAGCCTCGATCTTAATCTTTAATGATGTAAGAGCAACACTAATGGTAGTGTTCTAGACAATTCTTTTTCTGAAATTGAGAGAATAGAGAGTCTAAAATTTATAAATGAAAAATAATGGTAATCAAATAGATAAGTATTTTTAGATTTTTTCCGACCCATTGGCTAGAATTGGACAATGAGTAGCGAAAGTTATCTGACAAAAGTAGATAAAATGACAGGTGAAGTGAAAAAAACAAGAAAAAGTAACCCATAAAAAAATAAAAAATGACTAAAAAAAAAAACTTGAGGTAATATTTTTCTACCATTACAACACTTTTCAATCAAATCTTTTTTCTTATCAAGTGTTTAAAAGTTAAGCCAATCATAAATTGTCATTTGTAAAAAATTATAAATGTGGATAACATAAATAGCCAGTGCTACTATGGTTGCTCTAAACTAGTAGCAAGCTAATGAAGTACTATTAGCATATTTGGCCCACTATTTATTGTTAATGGCGTTAAACAAAGTTTTACTCCAATATTATTGGTGTAAAAATACATTTTACTCCATTAATATTGGAATGAAGCGTTCTTCGTTCGCCAATAATATTACTTTGACATTATTGTCGTAAAACACATTTTACGATGATATTATCGAGTAATATCTAAACGAATTTTGTAAAAGTAACCTTTTTCTACGGGTGGAAGGTCGATATGACTTTGATTTTTCAATTTCCGCAACTAGAGGTGGCGGTTCGGGTCGGACCCGCCGGTTTCGAGTCCAAATCTCATGTCCACGGGTCCGAAATCAAGCGGTTCCAAAGTCCCAACTTCGCTTAGATTCCACCGGGCCGTGGGCTGAGCAGGAATCGGACGGAAAACCGGTGGTCGAACCGGCCGGAACCGGCCCGGAAGACCCGAACCGGCGGTTCTATTTTTTATTTTTATTTTATTTTATTATTATTATTTTAATTTTTTAATTTTTCCTTCCAAGTGGACCAAACACTCCAATATTCCAAGTTTCCAACGTATATATTTTCAAAGTTTTTGAATAATTTTTTTTTATTATTTTAAAATATTACACACTCATCACACTTAAATACATATTCATTTCATCATTTTTTACCCACAATTCTATTCTATCTCTCATATTCTAATTCTCATATTATAATATTATCTACCATTATAATATATTTCGGATAGTGATTTGAAGTTGTTCTGAATAAATTCGTTTACTTTGCCACATTTGAAATATATTATTTTGCAATGTCTATCATTATGTCTGCTTTTCTTTTTCGAAAAAAAAATATTCTGATGAAACTACTGAAGTGAATCATTCAAAACTTAAGGTTGTTTGTAACGTTTGCGAAAAACGATATCATTATGAAAGTGGAATCGGGCTTGGTTCTTATATCGACATTTACAAATAAGGCATTCCGAGGAATATGCAAATTATATGAATGATGCGCGGAGACGTCGAGACGGGTAGCCGGGTAGGATGTGACATGAAGCCGGGTAGGATGTGAAAATTATATGAAACGGTGGTTGTCTTTGTCCCTGGAGGTGTTTATGTTTTTCTCGCATTTCAAATGCTTTTGGAACAACAAGTGATATGAAAATGAAGACGCTTCCACAATAATGTAGACAAATTCTAGTGTCATGTTATGTTTGAATATTCAGTGTATTAGTAATTTAGTAGTGTGTTTGTATTTTGAATATGAAGTGTATTAGACTATTCAATTGTATTAGTGGTGTGTTAAGTAATGTGTATCAAGTGATTCAAGTGTCTTTGTGACGAAAACCAAAAAAAAAGTGTGTTGTGACAAATAGTTATTGATGTATTGTTCAATTATGTAATGGTGTTGCTTAATAAAACAACTTTTATATACATTTTGACTCGATTCATTAAGATATAAAATCAACTTATATACATAATATTATAAGTATAAATCATCGTAATCACTATATGAAATATAAGTTTAATTTACTTACAAATTAATCATAAAAATAAACAATTAGAAAACTACGATTATTCTTTAATTTACTTACAAATTATCTAGAATATACGTTATGAAATTAAATATTATATATAGATATGAAATTAATTATTATATAAGCTCGTGTGTTTTTTTTAAAAAAATATAGTTATGAAATTAAATATTATATATAGTTTAATAACCAATTAAATTTATTATTAATTTTAACGTATGTTAGAGAAATTTTGTAAAAAGAATATTGATTTTTTTGAACCGTGATCGAATCAGTGTCTGAACCGTCTGGACCGAACCGCCGAGACTGGAACCGACCGGAAACCGCTAAACCCGGCGTTCGAGACCCAATGAACCGGCGGTTCCGATTCCGTTTTGGACCCGGAACCGGAGGGTCGTGCCAAAGACCCGGAACCGGCCACGTCTACCCGCAACTGCCCCATTGATCTGAAAAAAATATATTAATATATATACTATGCATATAGTTTGTCTTTCTTTAAAATTTTTAAATACTTTTAAAAATATTATTACCTCCTTACTCGAGATATTACCTTCTTACTCGAGATCCTTCGTCCGTCCCTGACAAGACTTCAAACACAAATAAGGAATCAACAAAAAATCAATGTTGATCCTTATTTGTCTTTACCCATAATTGTTTAGCAAGAAAGAAAGAAGAAAAGACGGCAAAAGGTTGGGGTTTGAAAACAATTTGGAAGACGGCAGCATCTCATTGCAGTTTGGTCGGCTAAATGTAGAGCAATTATGAGGATGGTTTGCTTACTCTATAGTATCCAGCTGCCGCCTTGCTATTTCCTTGTCCCCTTTTCATGCTCTGATTATAATTATATACTACTACTACGTCTTTTTTTTTTTTTTTTTTTTTTTTTTTTTTTTGATGAAACGAAAGGAGGAAACGGGGAAGGGGATCGAACCCCTGACCTCTCACTTGTGCCAGATAAAACCCAGCGCTTAACCACCCTGATGAGCCTTATGCTCATTACTACTACTACGTCTACGTACTGCTGTTTTCAAAGGTTTTAACACAATTTAAGGAGGGAAAGGAAGCTTTTACTTGTTAAATTAAATGTCCTAAATTTTAAACTCAAAATTCAAAATGCATTTTGTGTACTATTAATATAATGATTATAGGGTAAGTAAATTTGTATATGAATAATAGCTTAGGGGTAAAATAGAATTAAAAAAAATAGATTTTTGTCCGGATTGATAAAATTATCAAAAAATTGAGATAGAAGGACAATATAATTTAATCAGGATAAAAGTAACAATTATGAAGTAGCAAATATAAAATAAAGTAAATATAAAGTAACAATTGTGAAACACAAAGTAACATTAACACGTGAAGTAACAATTTTAAAATAACAATTATGATTTTTGTCCTTTATAATCATGAAAATGTTACTTTTGTCCTTCCAGATCCATTTATTAATTTTTTTTGTCCTTGTGGCTCCTTCCCCCTTAAAAAAATGTAATAAATGGTTTGATCATATTCTTATAAATAATATGAGATTATAAAATTGTAATATAAAAGATTTGTATACCGAAATCTGAGAATTTTCCAAAAAACAAATTGTTCGACATATTTTATACTCCTTCCGTTTCAAAATAACTGAAGCATCTGTCAAAAACATGTTTATTAAAAATGTAATTTAATGATATGACTTTAAAAATGCAATGACTAAAAAATCTCATGATACAATTAATGCAATATTCTTTTTTACTTCTTATCTAGTAATTATTTTTTTTTTAGGGTCTAGTACTTTTCTTTTTGGGAGGGGATAAATATACTATAAAAGGCATGTCTTTGAAAATTCAGATATCATTTCCTTGTTTCTTGTCAAGAATACTGAAGAAAGCTTAATTAACTCCTCAAAAGAAAGGAAAAAACTTAATTACTTTCACATTGGGGCCGGGTTCTCTGTTAAATTAATTTAGTGCTACCTTTTGCGTCTTTCCTTTATTTTGTTTAGATGGATCTTCGGTTGGGTCTATCACTTTCAGGAAGTTCAGCTTCAACTTCAAGTGATAATATCAGTATTGACTTAAATGTTGAGGACGACGACCAGGATCAGAAGATTGAGATTTTGGGTTCTGCGAAAAAACGTTGTTTTGAAGAAGTTTTTGATGAATCAATCAATTCCGATCATCAGACCCCTTCTCCTAAAACTCTTCCTTGTTGTTGAGATGGAATAATAATAATAATAATGATGATGATGATGATAATCTTGAGCAGGAAATGAATATTGACGTCATTATTAATCAAGAAGAATATCTTGAAACAGAAAATAGTAGCAGTGTTGTTGAGTACTATGGTGGTGGGGGTGTAGTGGGGTGGCCTCCGACGAATTCGTGGAGGAGGAGTAGGAGGAAGACGGACACGACCGGCAAGCAGAGCGGCGGCGTTGGTGTGGCGGCGGTGGAAAACAGAGGTGTATTAATTAATGGCCATAGAAGGAAAAACAACTCAGACTCAGTCATGTTTGTGAAAGTGAAAATGGAGGGCGTCGGAATAGCAAGAAAAGTTGATCTATTACTGCATCATTCTTCTCACACGCTCCTTCAAACTTTGTTAACCATGTTTGGAAAATGTAAGCCTTCCTTCATTTTTTTTTTCTTCTTCTAATCTAAGTAAATAACTAGTTTTAACTTTTAAGATACTTATTGATCATGAACCGCGCGCAACTGTTTCATCAATGAAGATTTTAATATATATGAGTAAAATTTAAAACAGGGGGGCGGGCTTTAGAAATAATCAACTATGCTACATTTTTTTTTTTTTTTAAAGATTCAATCTGTATAATTACACACATTAACACTAGGGAAAGATATAAAAATATAGGTATTAATTAAAAAAAAAAAAATAGTGGTCTAATATCAAATATTAATTGTTTGGTTGTATTATCTGTCGACAGGCCAGGAAAGTATACATGATTACAAGCTCTTGTTTCAAGATAAAGAGGATTTTGGCACTCATCTGAAGATATTCCTTGGGGTAGGTTTGTTTGCAAACACATTAATTTTCTTTCATTTTTCTCTTCTTTCGATCTCCCCTTTCAATTCTTGAACATGTTTGCAATTGCTCTGTTTTTGGTTTTTTTTTTTTTGGGGATATATATGCCTTGTAGACACACCACTTACAAAAGTAAGTTTTTTTTACAAGGTAAAAAAAAAAAAAGAAAGATACTGTTTCAAATATAAGTTGTAGACATTTAAGTGTATATGTAGCATACAGTCATACATACAGATACTATCAGTTTTTTAATTCTAAGCAAACAGTGGTTTTAGTTTTGAGTCTATTTCTAAATCAATTTGGGTTGGTTGGGGGTTTCCTGGTTTTGTTTTTGCAGGAATTTGATCCAATCAGTGAATCGGCTACAACTGTTGAGGAAACGTTACTAAATATGCAATTTCTGTTTACCCTACAAACTAACATGTTACAATTTTGTTGACAACTGTTTACTAAATAAGATATTCATGCCATGCCAAATATGGCTTCTTTTCCATTGTCAGTGGGCGTGAACCAATGCTAGCTACTACTTTACCTCTATCCTTGGCTTTAAAGTTTTGCATTATATCTGACAGAACAGTGGCTCTGCTTTTCATACACATGTTGTAAAGAAACGAATCAGATCAGACCATGTGGTGCAGCACGTTTTAAAAATTAATTTTTTTGATTTGCAATGTTTTGTTTTTTTTTCTTTCCTAAACGTAAAGTACTTCGTTAATCACAATCTGCGGCATTAACCAAAGTTAAATGGGAGGGGGAGAGGAACCACATACCTCACATCCAACTAAGTCTAAATCTTCTTTAACTAAAAAGTGAGCAAGAACATTTACCCAAAGAAGAAAGGTCTTCAGGTTGATCTAATAGCTTATGATAGATATATGGTAAGAGAGTCACCTTCAACAATCACCTGAAAGTAACACCATGTGAGTGCGTAAAACAATGCATGATATATGACGAGTGCTTCCCCAACCAAAACATCTTGTCCACCATCAAGCCGAAAAGATAAACTATTCAGGATATGCCCTTGGGAATTACGGATTAGACCCCCAGTTGCCGCTTTATCCAACCCCAAATGCTGCATCGACATTGAACTTTAAGAGATTGGGTTCCGGAGGTATCCAAGTGCAAGAGAGATGAGGTGTAGTATTAATTGAGCGTTGTTTCATCATGCTTCGATAGTACTCGTCTGCTTCATGAGTGGATTGCGCCAAAATACTGTTGATATGGACTTTTTTTTTGTCATATAATCAAGCGCACCTCGCCTTCCAGATATTCCACATTAAATAAACTATTCGGCAAATTTGTTCCTCATCCTCTTTTGATACGAGATAGTCAAAAAAATCTAGCAAAGACTGTACCCGGATCATTTGCCAATGGGCGTCGTTAAGAAATTTTCACCTGATTGCACATGGGAATTCACATTCAACAAACAATGTCGATTGATTCCCTGCATCATTGTTACAAATCCCACATATACCGTTACCCACACCTCATTTCGAAGACCTTGAGCCGTTGGCAAACAGTTATTCAGCACCTTCCATAAAAAATGTGAAATCCGTGGCTTAACTTTAACATGCCATAAAGAGTTCCAAATGCGCGAAATAGGACGCGAACTAAATGCGGAGTCATGTGAGGAATTAGGGCTTTTATGAACTTGTGCTAAATGATAACTAGATTTCACCGTATAAATACCGTTGCTCGTAAGGTGCCAAATTAATTTATCTCAACTCCGTCCAACATATAAGGGGATCGATAAAATTTTTTGGGCCTCAAAGTGATTAAAATTTGCACGTACAAAATCATGCCTCCATCTTCGTGTAGTTGGTTGTGTGAGAGTACCAACCGGCTCGTGCATGAGAGCATTTGAAGTTGGGTGAGCTTTAAAGTTTGGGAGAACCGGTAGCCAAGGATATGTTCCAATGATAATTTTGCTACCTTGCCCAACTCGCCAACGCAATCCGTGAAGAAGGAGATCCCTCCCTTGAAGGATACTTCTCTATATAGCTGATGGGTGGTCAGTGATACTGGCATCAAAAAATGCATGCGATTCAAAATATTTATGCTTTAGTATTTGAGAGAAGACAAAATCCGGGTTGTGCAAAATTCTCCAGATACACTTTGCACAAAACTCACATAGAACCTGCTTTGCACGGATACCCTTCTATGGTACCGTACCTCGTATCTAATATGTATCTGATATCGATGTACACCGGATACATATTTTTTTCTCCAAAGTAAGTGTTTGGAAAATTGAAATGGAAAGAAGAAAAGTAATTTTGGGAACATGACACTTTGTATAATTTTTCCTCATAGCATCCTTAAGCCCCAAATCTTCAAATACTATCTTCTTCAGAAAAGACTCAAACCAGTGGTTTCATGAAGAGCTATGATCAAAGCCCATACGAAGAAGGAGGTTGAAAAGCAATTGGACTTTTACTCCTTCCCAAAAAGACTGGCCCAACTGCTTTCCCCTGGCCCGAAGACCTATCTCCTTATATCTTCTTTCTTTATGAAAAGTAATGACAAGAGTAAATTCGGACATTTAACTCCCACAATTTTACTTTTTAAGAGATAAAATGCTTCGCTCATGTTTGTTTCATCTCTACGTTTATAATTTTGTTGAGAAATTTTATGGTGGCAATGGTAACGTTGTTATACTAAGAAATACCATTATCAAGCATATCATTTGATATAATCATTTTACAATTTTTGTATCATATAATTTATGTTTTTGTATTTTGTTTTGTTATTGTTGTTGTTTCACATTGGATTTTGGATAATACACATTTTATAAGTATAGTTTTCCCTCAAAAAAGAAAAAGAAAAAACAAGTACAACTTCACAATAGTAAGCAATGTGTTGTAATAAATAGAAGGTTGTGATAAATTCTTATACATCATCTCATTCATAATACTGATCGTGTGTATCTGTGATTTGAATACATCACAGTCTTACACTTGATACAAGTTATTAATCATTGTACTACCACAACTCTTCTCCTTGATAATCTAACCCACCCTAAAAAAACATTTACCGATTGCCTTAATTTGATAAATTTTACTATATGAAGGGTACCAAATTGATGGTTAAATTGATAATCAATTCATCCCTCATACTCATATCAAGTGTTTAGGGTTTAGTTCTTTTGTTAGCTATATTCGATATCAGCGGATCTACATAACCAAGAGAGCAAAATCGCTCCCCCCTTGATCCAAAAACACACTAAAATTTGTATTACGATATAATTTGCTTCCCTTAAATTTTTGTTTCTTTTAAAAATTTATTACCCCATTACCTTGAAAGTGTTATAACAAGAAATTTGTCAAAGCTAGAATATCATAAATTTAAAACAATAAATAAATTACATTGAGATTGCATTGAATTTCTTTGACCAGATTTGCATCTCTTTAATCCCTCTCTCGCCATTTCAAATGAAAAGTGCAAACATGTCGTAATCCTAATTAACTTATCTTGGTTCTTTCGAGCTATTTTATCGTAGTTTGATGAAGTCTATTTTATCGTAGAGCAACAAATTAGATGTGATGATGAAACTAATTCAAGTGGAGTGTTGTATCCATCTATCTACTTTCTCTCAAGAAGGCAACATCCACAGAATATAGTACACAGTATGTGAATTAAGACTTTAACAAAAATTATAGTAATGATTATTATCTTTGTTTTTTAAAACGTTAAAGAAAGATGGAAATGAACGAGAGTAAACTGAAAAAATATATTTTCAGGTTGTTTTAACACCTTTTATTTCATTTCAGATTGAATCAGATCTGACATTTTTTTTAAGTCCCTCGTGGACTTTCGCCCCGTTGAAATTCAACGGGCCGGGGGAAAAATTCAACATGGCGAGGGTGAAATTCAATAGGCTGGGGGAATTTTCAACAGGGCGAAAGTGAATTTTTCCACGAGAGAATTAAAAAAAAATATCAGATCTGACTCGATTTGAAATAAAATAAAAAATGTTAAAACGACCTGAAATTATATTTTCTCGAGTAAAGTGGAAAGGAATGCTTTATTGAAATCTGACAAGAAAATCAAGTAGCAGGTAGCCGACAAATCGTTCACCAACTCCTTGATTAGCAGAAAAGTAGAAGACAAGACAATTATTATTAAAGATAAAAGGCTTCTACTTTTTGACTCCTCATATTTTTGTGGGTGGTGGTTTAGATTTAAATTGATAGTATTAATCATTATCAACACTGTGTGGATTAACTACTGATCGATCGATTGTGCAGCTAGCTGTCTCAAATTGTAGTATAAAAAATAGGAAAATTTATCCTGTGACTTCATTGTGAATCGCCTACGTAGTGGCAAGATCTCGAACCACACAATTTCTACACACGGAGCAGCTGCTGTTCCACCTCGTGAAATCATGCAGATCGTATGTTCCACCTCGTGAACCGCATGGCCAGAGATCCTCGTCACGTAGACAGCTCCCTCATAGCCAATCACTCTGTAGAAACGACATCCACATGAATAATTTACTTGTTTACGGGAAACAACTCAACCTCAAAACCTAAATTATGCCTATAAAGTGAAGATAGTCAACACTTTCATAGCGAACAATAGTGTTTTTTTCTCAAAAAGACAATGTTTGGATTTTAAATATTTAAAAGGAAAAGAAATGATATGATTCATATTTTAGAAAAATGAGAGATAAACTTCATTAGAAATTGAATAATCTCATTTCCTTCAAAAACTGAGAAATAGGAAGAAACAATTTTTTTTTTGTTAAATTGAATTGAAAATATCATCTATTTTTATTTCTGTCTAGTTCTGTTCAAACGGAGCCTAAGTATAGGAAAACTTTACACTAATTAAACGACATCATAACCTACACCATGGCGAAGAATCTAGTAATTTACCGGCAAATTATCCTTCGGAAATTTTATGGTGGTCCTGGACTTTGGTGATCCAGGATCAATAGAAATCTAGAAAAACAAATGGGGTCCAACCGTGTAAAATATAAACACTATGCTTTTACAAATTTGCCTCCTATTGGAGGACCAAGTATGACTTGATGATCCAGGACCACCATAAAACTACTGATTATCCTTTTGTATCATAAGTAGAAAACAAGCAAGAAGTTGAGGAATATTACAAACCCCCAACAAAAAGAAAAAGAACAAAAAAAAAAATAATAATAAACCCAAGAAAACCCTCCGACACTCACTCACCAGTCACCACCGAATGTACAACAAATGAACATCTAACCCAAACAAAATCTCCAACCGAGAAATTAAATCAGCCTGTTGTAAGTGAAGGCCTAGCTAGCTAGTCAACAATTTTCCAAAACACCAAAAAAAACCGTTGCAAAATAGTGTAAAGGCCTAGCTAGTATACAAATTTCCAAACATCAAAATCGCTAAAAAAAATTGAACAGCTATTACGACAGAGTATTTTTTTTTTTTTTTGAACGGCTATTATATTAATAGAAGGCATACGACAGAGTACAACAAAAGCCTGTAGACGGCCATTACAAGAACAATAACAATCTTGAAAGCCATAGAGAAAATTCCTAAACTCGGAAAAAAAATACAAAAGAAGAATAGCTGCCAAACGAAACAGATCCTTAGATTTCTCTTCAGCTTTGCAAATAATGAATGCACCAAAGAGTCCAATTGCGCACATATTTCAAACATTTAGACGAGATCCACAGGAAAGCAATTTGTTTGTTGAATCTTAGAGAACAATTTCAACTCATAAAAAATCACGCCGTTGAACACTATACTTTTTCTAGGCCTCCATAGACACCAATCTGTTTCACAAAAGATGACATGAAGAAAGCCCTTAGAACCATACTAGCTAGCTATTTAGTAATGAACATAAAATCCCCCATTCATTATCTCATATATCAAGACAATTCTTGGATTCTGTCGTATATATATATATACACACCCTCACAACAAATTAACAATATCCATATGTTAATACAAGATGATTTAAAACAAACTAAATCTGTAAAAGACAAAGTCCAAATTATTACGATCAATTAATTAAAAATCATTTGAAGGATAACTGAGATCAAATTTGTAAAACACTCTTTTCAAATTATAGGTTTAAGAGATATATTCCAATTCATTTTACTCAAATAGAGATTACTTATAATATAAAAAGAAACGCTTTTTGATAACATCAAGTGCTTAAATTCATCGGCCCTGCAGTTTCTCATCAACAAACACGTACGTTAATAAAAATAAAAAATGAAAAATACATCTGCTGCAACTGCAAAAGTCAGCATCGATCTTTCGAACAGGACATCAAAAATGTCACAAACAATCATCCAGATCTGTAACAATTTTTTTTTTTTTGGAAAGGTCTGTAACGAATTATGGCCGCTGCATAAATATATATCCATGATTTAAATATAGAGTTCTCCCTTTATCGTCCCACAGCTTTATTGAACCGCAAAAACAGCTTTATCTTTGGATCAGTGAAAAGATCTGGGCGCACAGATTGATGCAGTTCAAGAAAGCTGTGGAATGATATAAAGAGCAACCAAAAAGCCAAAGCCCCCCAGAAAAAAAAAATGAAAGAAAGCGCCAACCCTAATAGGGTTTCTGGTAGAAAATTAAGTGTGTGGGTTTGAGGGCGTATGCTTGGCTTTTATAGGAATAATAGAGAGGCCCTTTACCACCAATCCCTATAAAAATATCTGATGATTTCTAAACGAACTGATACTCGTCGTTTCTGTGCGTATCCACTATCCTCTATCCAGTACAGCTTTTAAATTTAAGATAAAATAAAATAAAATTTATGAGGAAACGCATATCTTTTTTTTTTTTTTTTTTTTTTCATTAATGGGTCCTAAATGACAACTTTACATCTTAAATGAAGAATAGACAAAAAAAATAATATTTGGTTGAGAAGAATGAAAAAAGAGAGAGATGTCAAAAATACCCTTAATGATAATATTTTTTTTTTTCTTTTCACATTAAAGTCGTCTTTGGTGTTACTTACGTGTTGGTATTCTTACGACGAGTTATTACATTATGTGTTACTATGTTTGAGGGTGTTTCCATTGCTTTCTATACCCTCCTGGGAAGAGAAACCCCAATAGGGGATTTGTGTCACTTAAGATCACGCACATTCATAGAAAAATGCAAAACGTTACTCTTTCTATACCCTACTTGGAAAGAGAACTCCAATAGAGGATTTGTGTGATCTTAAGATCGTGATATTCATACAAAAATGTAGTAACATTACAAAAATGTAGTAACATTACAAAAAAATGCCAAACGTTACTACATGTCCCTTGGAAAAAATGCCAAACGTTACTTCAATCTAAACCCTAATCGGGAAGGAACCCAATAGTGATTCGGCGACCTTAAGATCGTGCACATTTGTGAAAAAAATGGGAGAAAATCGCGAACTAACTTGAGTTTCTCATCAAGCAAACGTGTGTAACATATGCAGTTACATTTTATAGAAATTAAACACATATACACACAATTGCAATGTAAACAAAATGTGCTAACAACCAACATGTTTCAACATCGATCCAGTCACATGTCAGATGTATGGTTTACTTTGTCAACGAAATAATATTAGTCGCACTACAGAGCATGTAGTAACTTTTCAACACAATATAGTTACAATTGCTGAAGTTGTATGAACCATAAAAAAGAGGCAGTCCTAGGTCATGACAATGTAGTAACAATATAAAAAAACCTAGTTACAGTTTACAATTATGTAGTAACAATACACACCATTGTATTTATAGCCCACCATTGCACTGTAAAGCCACATAAATGTAGACACAAAAGTCAAAAAATGTGTAACATGTGCAAATGATTCCAGAACATGTAGTAACTTTTCAGAACATCATATCTATCACATTCCAGGACATGTAGTAACTTTGCAACACAACATAGTTACACTTGCTGTAGTTGTATGAACCATAAAAAAGAGGTAGTCCTAGGTCAAGACAATGTAGTAACAATGCATTTACATTTTATAGAAATTAAACACAGATTGTATGTAGTTCCAATTCCAAATAATGTAGTAACATTACAAAAACACATATAGATATCTATGCACATATCATATGGACGGACAGTAATACACAGCAACTTCAGCATGCATTTCAAATGAAAAATCAAGGAAATAACTCCAAACACGATTATTTTAAATTCTTCTTATGTTCATCAATTCAACCAGCATGATCACAGAACATTTTAACTTATCTTCTTGAAAAAGAACAAAAAAAAAAAAAAATTCGAACAGATAAAAGGGGTGTGTTCATACAGTTTGGGAGATATCATTTTGGTAAAGAAAGTGCAGAAAATCAGCAAAAAAATCAACACGGTTTGGGAGATATCATCTTCATATAATTCAATTTATTTTTTTTGGATAATTAGCAAAGAAATTCGCTTAATGAATGGCGGAAGTATCAACCAAAACGGTTTTCCAAAGAATCACCAAAAGCATCACCAAAAAAAGAAGAAGAGAAGATTAACGCTTGAAAGCATCACCAAAAAAAAAAAAAAGCAGATTAACTTCTCTATGGTTGATCAACTAATTGAAAGCAAAATTGATCAACGTTTGAAAGCAAAATTGAATATGATTCCCATCACAAGAATGCACATCACTCGATCGATGATTCTATTTGTTCTTCCGCCGCTGATGATGCTGCAATGGATTCTCCGATCAACGTTTCCGGTGATTTCTTCTCGTGCCGCCGCTTAACTTCTCTATGGTTGCTGCAATGGATTCGTCGCCGCTTAACTTCTCGTGCTGTAGCTGATGATGCTGCAATGGATTCGCCGCTTAACTCCACTGAAAATGCAGGATCGGATCTTATCATTTGTTGTAGAAGAATGAGGAGCAATTTGTTGAGAAGGAGGCGCAAAATGGTTGAGAAGGAGGCGCAGAATGAAGGAGTAGGGTTTCCAGATTTTAGGATAATGGAGGAATGATGCACATAATGGAGGATTGAGACTACTTGTAATTATAAAGGGTATTTTTGGATTGACATTACTTTTTGTCCTTTTCAACCATTACATATTTTTGTTGTCCTTTTTACATAAATAAGATGTAAAATGGTCCTTTACAACCTTATCCTATTTTTTTTTTTTAATGAGGAAACGCATATCAGATGGCTATAATTGATTTTTACACACACTTTTATAACGGTGATGAAGCAAGTAATGGAGCAAGTATTATTTGGTGTTGCTTTATGATCAAAATACTGTACTCCATCCGTTTTTTATATGTCGCAGATAAAATCATAACACAGATTAATAAAGTAATTAATATGTCTAAAATATGGTATTGAAAATCTATTTTTTTAATTGAAGATATAAATACTTTGTTGGTAATTGTGTTTTTAGTTTTGAGAATATATTTTTTTATTGGAGATGTAAATACTTTATTCGTAATGAGAAAAAAATAATAAATGATTGAAAATGTAAAATTACAGATAAATAAAAAAGAAAGAAATTAACGTAATGACAAATAAAAAAGACGGATGGAGTATATTTTAAGGATAAAATTGTGGATCTTTTATTTGTAAAAATAAAATAAAAATAAAAGTAAATTAACCCCTATTTAAAATTCGAGTAATGATACAGAAACGGTCATCTGCACCGTTGATCGTAATAAGTCTAAATTAATATGATGTCAATCTAACATCATCAATCAACTCCATACAAGGTTATAAGAGGTTTGCCAAGAAGCTCGAGCCTAATAGCATTCTAAAGAACTTTAAGACTACACTTATGTTCCTTAATACTTTCCAACATTCTTTGTTCCTCCACTCCATACATGTTTCGACTTTCCGAGATGATTGTTTCAAACATGTACATCATTAAAAGACCACTATTATAAAGAAACAAAGCATAAAAACAACCAAAACATGTAACGCCCCGTTTCCGGATACCGAGTCCTTATCCGGAAAAAAAATGTTCGGCACATATAATAGGAATTAAATATCATATTATACGTTAGCCTCTACTACGTCGTATCGAGTTAAACAAAATGGAAGCAAAAAACTCGGGTAATTTTTTTTCCAGACAACCAGCCCTAAAGATAGAAATGTAACATTTATTACATTGAAAAACGAAACGAAACGTATAACGTATGAAATCCTCCAAAAGAAACTAAAAAGAATCACAAGGGCCTCCAAAAAGATCAACAAGTTCTAATGTATCAAAATCAAAGAATATAAATAAAAATAAATGCTTCAACTTCGGCGTCATCAAAGTTTTCCTCGAACTCCGGATTTACCTGTTCATCTTCTCTCTCCCAAACACATAGAAAAACCATGCATTTGAGGTAAGTACAAAGTACTCAACAAAAGGTAGAAGCTACAAATTAATTAAGGCTTATAATTCAAATTTTATAATTAATAAATTATTCTTTTGAGACCGACTCAATCTAGGGTTCATTTCATGTCCATCAACACGCCATGAATATACGCTTTCTACCTTAACTTATCTTGGTTATGTCAAAGATTCAAGGGCACTACGTGACGCATGGCGCTTTATCACCAAGATATACTTGCTAACTAACGGTGATTAACACCGATAACTCTGTGGTCTCCCGGTATGTGTATACGTTCGATTAATTTCCTCCCCTACCCTTCAGCCTTTTGAGCCAGTAGCGTTGTTCACCTTGATGAACGTACCACATCGCCGATATGAATTGGTGCCTGACCAAGAATATGTGACGTTTTATCTTTTTATTACCACGTATGTAAGTTATTAAGTATTAACTAGCCACCTAAGTGTTTTCAAAGCAAAGCTCACCTTAACAACGCTACTCCCTCACTTAGACAGCTAGACATCACATCCTAACAAATACACAGACATTGATGAACTCTAGTTCATCAAAGCACAAGCCCCTCTATGCCCTTCCGACAGTCCCGAACTTCAACTCCCTTGAAGAATACATTCGGTGCCGGAACTAAACACATCAGAAGCTCAATCAGTGCTTGTTCATGTTTAATTAATGTTATTAGATCACGAATCAACATTTAAATCTCAATACATAGCTTAAACAACATTGTATCAAAACTGGGGGTCAATGCGTGTGCATCCCTTGGAATGCGTGCGCATTGCACCTTCTGTGAAAAGGATTTTACATCCTGAATCACGAATGCGTGCGCATTCCTATGAGTGCGTGCGCATTCTACCTGCAGAATCTAAAGGTTAACATCCTTTAACAGGAATGCATGCGCATTGTTAGGCAATGCGTACGCATTCAATGCAGTTAAACCCTAAAACAAGATTTTCCACACTTTACAATCTCTACTCGATTACAAACATGTTCTACATGAATTTTCTTAGAAAAGCATAACGTTTATGATCCAAAACAACCCTTAATCCTTAAACAACATATAGGCATCAACCTTGATACAAAAACGCATCAAAACACGATCTAACCTCTATAAACCATATCTAATTTGTAGGAAGAGCCTCTTACATTTTAAGCAAGCTAATCCAACACAAAAGCTACGAAATCTGCAGCAACCTTGATCCTTTCTACAGAAACCTATGTGATCAATCCGTATTTAAATTAGATACGATCACACGCTTCTTTAACAACAAAGCTACGATTTTTAAGAGTTTAAATACATTAAACTCGAACAAGAACACCTCTAGGGCTTGAAACATACCTTAGGAAAAATTCCAACTTTCTGGTGTTGAATCGACGATCTCTTCACGATGATTCCGTTGCTCTTCTATGATCTAAAAACCGTTAAGATCTGTCTTAGAAACTGAAAGGAAAGCTCTCAGCCCTAAAAGCTCTCACACATGCCGCCTCTCACAAGGTAGGAAGGAATTATGATTTCTTTTTGGTTATGGGAACTAATGAGAATTATTTTTCCTTAAATAGACAATCTCAATATAATAATTTTCTTTTAATTTTCCCTATTATTAAAAAAATCAGATTTTCCTCTCCCAATTATATATACTTCGGCCATTTATATACATACACTTAAAATCCACAAAAAGGTAATTGATATACTATTTCGTTTTCGTAAAATAACACGTCTGTTATTTTCCGAATATCGGAATATTACAAAACATACTCAGTTCCTCTTGCTCTTTAAAAACTTTATTATGGAAAGGGAAAAAAATAGAAAATATTGAGCACCTGGAAAGCATATGGAGTATTATGGACTGTAAGGGAAAAAAAAAAGTGACATTAATTAATTAGACAGATACTAAAAAAGGGACACAACCTTTTAAAATTTTGCTCAATTCTAAAAAGTTTACTAGAAATTATACGTGGATACTCTTTACTAGAAAAGTTTTACTTGCATCCAATGACTTAGTTTTTTTTTTTTTTTTTTTTTTTTTTTTTTTTCACTTGCATCCAATGACTTAGTTTTTTTTTTTAATTTTAAAATAAAGTATGGGTGTGGTTAATGATTACCCTAAATTTAGAGAAGATTGCAAGTATTTAAATCTCATCACGCTATATTTTTTTATTATTTTATTTGGAAAATTAGGGATAAGGACACAATCTGGATTATTTTTAAGTAACAGGACAACTACATATTTTTAATAGTGAGAATGACAACCGCATAATTTTTATAATGGTAAGACAAACAAATGAATCCCTAAAATCGGTGAATCTCCCAGTTGAATCCCGAAATCAATGAATTTCGACAAATGAATCCCAAAATTAGTGAATTTCGACAATGAATTTTGAAAATTAGTGAATTTCGATAAATGAATTTCGGCAAATGAATTTAAACAAAATAATTTCGACGCAAGTGAATTTCGACAATGAATAAAACAGCTTTTGTCCTTTATGCAAAAGTTTCAAAAGATCGCCCTTCTACTCAATTGATGAAATATTTTTGTCTTTCTCATCAATCCCCTATTTTTTATATATAAGCGGTCAACTTTATTCATACTTTGAATGTCCAGCAAATACAAATAGTCTCAAACACATAAAAAGACTCGATCATTACCACACTAAAGGAAGCGGATCCCTACGGTATAAAAGTGCTTTGCTTTCGGACGGAAACGGTGCACAGCACTTTATACCGCTTCACCTTATACCGTAGGGAACCGGACTCACCTTAAAGCGTTACGAATATTTCGCTCATCCACAAATAAATACGACAAAAACTTATTCTAAATGGCAAGCAAGTCTCGATTCCTTGTTTTCTCTACTACGTTTGCCAAGAAGACATACGCCAGGGGCCTTTCTGTTTTGTGCCCATGTCTAGTATTGTTTCGCCACATCTAAATGCCGTAGACCGCTTCGTTCCATAAATACTTCATGTTGGTCCCTTGGAAAGGCTAACACAAGTTTAGAGGGGGGGGGGGGGGGTGAGGTGAATAAACTTGTCCCTAAAAACTAGATTTAAAACAAATTAAGGTTCAGTTAATACTTGTGTGGAGTTAAGCTGACTAAGCTGAGTTCAAGTCAAACTGACTTAAGCTTAAAACTGAGTCAACCGGCAGCGGATATAATTCTAGCCTTTTTCTTGATCTTATTATTCTATGTGAAAGCTGAGTGTGTTAAATGAATTCAAGAATGTGTCGTTTGTGAATCTGTGAAGTGTATAACAATCAATTATCAAAATGTCAGTAGATAAATGTCGAGTAAATAAATAAATGCGTAAAGTAAATAAGGCAAGTATTATAGAGGTTCCGTGGTGTAATCCTGACGCCCTCTCTTCCCCGTGGTGCGGAGGAAAATTCCACAAGAACTTCTTGAGGTGAATCACATACAAAAGTCCTAAACAATAGTCCTTGGCTAATCCCTAGCTTCACTATCTAAACAAATTGTAGAACATGTAGAATTACCGCTTCTTCAATTGCTTGAACACTCGTCCTTGAAGGGTTACGTATGCCTCTTCACCACTACCACCACAAACACAATCTACCCGATCGCTTGTAACAACTCGTCCTGGCGAAACCTTCCCGGTTTGTTTACACAGTCTAAACCTTTGATGCGGAATCAAAGTTGGGCTGAGAATCAATAAATTGATTCTTGATAAATTCTGTGTAGCTTGAACACTTGAAGAAATTCTAGATATGATCTTGTTATAGCACTGAGATGATAGTAATTCGAATAGAAAGACTAATGCACAAAAACGCTTGTTGATTTCTTGTTAAATCTCTATATTCTTGTTGTAGTTCCTTGGTGCAAAGTCCTCTATTTATAGTGTGAGGTCCAACGTTCATCTGGCTTGAATTCGAATTGTATCACCGCTTCATCTTGTAACGGCTATATTTTCTCGACCGCTTACGATGTGTCAAGAACTCATCCAATAAAATCGTTTCATTTATAACGCTCGATCGCATTTATCGCTTTGTTGGGTGGTGACATATAAAATCGAAGTTTCTTATCGCTTTATAATGAGTTTATCACTTGTCGGTTTCTCGATCGCCTTGGAGCGTTAGTTGAGATTTTTACTCTTCTTCAAATATCAGTACTCTATTTTTCATATGATTATATTTGACTTAATCAGAGTACACCATGACTAATCATCTTCTAAGAACTCATTGTCCTTATGATTCTTAGGTCTTCATACAAGATCCATAAAGTCAGTTTAGGTCACCACAATCTTGCATGAAGTCTAACTTTACAGTCTCGACTTGTATTCTTCATAACTGAGTTTGAACCTTCAATTCTTCAATCTTCAATAACTGAGTCTGTGACCCTCAGTTCTTCAATCTTCTAGATTAGTCAACTGAGTCTGTGACCCTCAGCGAACTTATTTTCTTCAGTTCAATACTGGTGTATTCTGAGTTAGTTTATCTGTCTTGGTGATTTCCAGTTTTCTAGATGAATTCCAGTTTTTCAGTTTTACGACACACTAACTATTACAGTGCTTGTCTGATGTAACTTATACAAATATCAGACTCTAGTAAAACCTAAACATTCAGTTCTAGACATCTTTTAGCTTTTCACTATAACAGCTAGCTTTAGCACTTCATCAATGAGGTTAAAATAATACTTTAAATAAATATGATGAATTATCATCAAAACATAAATTTTATTTCCAACACTTCCATTTAATTGACCCGAAAGGGGATCTCATTGTAGTACTTAATTTGCATCAATTGCACAACATCACCCTATTGATATGGTGTCACTGAATAATTCTTTCATCGTCATATATACAAGCTGATAATTAACAAGGAAGGTATATATCAATTTGCATTTGAAAAGGTAAAATTTATCTTGATGAATGAACATGTTAAAGATATTATCCGTGACGTTGTAAAATTACCACAACGGGATGACGAAATGCGTAACACTATCAAAGTATTTCTCGTAATGTCCCACATTGGAAAAGTAGTAGAACGCTTCCTTTTTCATATAAGTGTGAGACATAAAGGTCTTGTCAACTCGGGTTAGCCCTTTTGCAGACCAGGACGGGGCGGTTCAAGCAGCTTGACCGGACATTTATGACTCATTTAGCGCTACCAGTCCCGGGGTCTGGGGGCGTTACAGAATGGTATCAAAGCCGACTATCAGACGGAACTATGCGCTGCACCGTATAAGAAGACGGTGTAAGGATGGCCTCTAGTTACCTCTCTGTAGGACGATCCAGAACGCCTCTTGCCGCCCCGGCGCCCAACATTGGAAAATACGGTGTAAGGATGACCTCTAGCTACCTTTGGTAGGGACGATCCAGAATGGGCTTGGCCGCCCCAAGGCGTCCAACATTGGAAAAGTAGTAGAATGCTCACCCCCATATAAGTGTGAGACATAAAGGTCTGGTCAACTCGGGTTAGCCCTTTTAGACCAATCGAGGACGGCGGTCTAAGCAGTTGACCGGATATTTATGACTCATTTAGCGCTACCAGGTCCGGGGTCTAGGGGCGTTACAACTTCAAACCAATAAAATAATAAAATGGACTCTGAAACACGCATCGAGAACTCGAGTACTGACTAACGCATTTGATGGTTTAACCCCTCATTATTTCACTTGAAGGCTTTTAGAGTATGGCGATCGAGGTAGAAAAATAGTTGTGTATTACTACTAATGGATAATAATTGTATTTTGCTTTATTCAATAAATATTATATCTCTATATATATTACTACTAATGTATTTAATAAAGGAGAAATCCAAAAGATAAAGTTGAAATGAACAAAATGCAAGCGGCAGATGACAAATAATGTCGTTTCACTCTGCGCTTTCACTTCGCTACCATCATTAATTAATTCGTTATAAAGACAAAAGTTACAAGTGAATAAAACAAAATGCAAGCAAAGAAAATCTCACATTGTTGTTGTTTTGAAAACAGAAATCTCCTAATTGATTATTGTGTTGTTTTAATTTCAAAAGTAAAAATAAAAATTATTGTGTTGTTTTTAAAAATAATAGAACACAGAGAGCATGCAGGGAATTGGAGGGAAGGCATGAAGGGTGTGAACATAACAAACTAGTCACAGAAAAGATATGCCAAGATTTTCATGCGTCTTTTATCTCTCACTTCAAACATGGTGTCCCTCAGAATTGGAGGCCCCACTAAAAATTTAGCGCTTCTCGACTTTGAAAAAATTAATATATCACAATTATTTTCGGATATACTAGGTTGACGGCGTTATAAAAATGTAATTGACTTTGATTAGACATTTTTTCACTAAATTCGCTTATAAATTTGGTCTTACTGGTTTTTAGCCTCGTAAAAATAAAAATCAATCTAAAATACATTTTATTACACGAAAAACGCCGCCATAAAATTATAAGTTTCGACGGCGCCAGCCGCTGCAAACTTTACTGCCTCTGCGACGGCGACTTTATTTATTCATTACTACAAATTATGTGGATTTTTTTTTAATTTTTTTAAACGGCAATATATAAGTGGATTTATTAATACATTCAAGGCAGACTTTTTAGGGGTCACCTTAAAATTTCTTATAAAGTCAATTTCAAAAATTCTTTACCACGATAAGAGGTAAAACTAATGAAAATCAAGCATTATCTTTAACTTCTCGCCTCTTTCTACAACTTGAGGTATTAAATTTAGAAATGATATAACAACAACGAAAATACACAACCAATTGACATAACAATAATCTACACTATTCAATTTTATAGCATCCATATTGATTGATCTAGGTCCCAGAATAATAAATGATGCAAATCATTGTTGTGTCAATTGGTTGTATATTTTCGTTGTGTTTGTATCATTGCTCGTATAAAAATATGTCTAGAGGTGATGATCGCCGTCATTAATTATCTCCCATTAGATTCCGCCACCTTCAAATATCATAGAGCTTTTGTAAAACTCGAGTGATCAATTTAGCATGTCCCGGTCTTAATGATAAAAAATTATCGAATATTATTCAAATCTCGTAAATATTATCTAAGTGATTACATTTCATAATTGATTTATACCATATACCGCCTCAAAGATAATTCGGTAGTAATGCATGTAATTGAACCACTGAACGATGATTCAATAAGTTTTTAGAGTGAGCCTGCAAACAAACAAGGCATGTGAGAGGTTCCAGAGCTTATCAAGTCGGTATATATGTTTTCTTCTTCGGGGAATATATATATATATATATATATATATATATATATATATATATATATATATATATATATATATATTGATTAAACACAGGGGCGGACAACAAGGTGTGAGTGTTGAACTACCATCTCTCACAAAAGCTTAAACGGATGGGAAGTTAGATAATTAACATTATATATCTCAATACTCCCTCTCAAGTGTGAAATTATAAGAGGAGAGAAACTCAACACTTGATTTTTTTAATTGGGAAGTGTGAGCCTATAAGAGGAGAGATAGACTCAACACTTGATTTGATTTTTTTAATTGTCTTTGAAGTGAGTTTGAACTCGTGACCTTCCTGGTCCGATACTACTTTGAACTACCATCTCTCCAAAAACTTAAACGGATGGGAGTTAGATAATTAACATTATATATCTCAATAATGTGTCACAGCATCTACCGATATCTAAAAACGATTTAGTTTTGTTAGTAAAAAATGTAAAAATACTACTAATTAATGTCCAACTCAATTTTGGAATTTGTTCTAGTACCCACCGAGATCGAATTTTTAGGTCCACAATGAATAAACCTTGTCATTGATGTCATGTGGCGTTAAAAATCCAAACTTAGAGAAAAGGAGGTGGTGAATGAATTCGGCGGACCGTCAAAGGTAATCTCTGACACAAAGAAACGAAGAATGCGATGAATACGAAGAAATGGATAAACGAGCCTCCCTAGACTCCTGATTCACCATGGCCGGACTCCTTGGGGTGCACCTTAGACTCCTAATCAACCTGTTATTAGACTCCTAAGATACGCGGGTGCACACAAAGCTACGACTCAACAGATCTGATAAACCAAAAAACTGAATTCCTCTCGAATCCATGAGATTCACTCAGATACACCGTAAAAGCGGCACTTTTAATATATCATTCAACTTATGTCTTAAAAGAGTACAATTAATGGCCATTATATAAGCTTCAATGATGCCGTAGGGCTTCATATAATTCTAAAACAACTAATGGGCCTTATATGAGCCAAATAAAAAATAAATACTACAATGCTCTAAAATAATAAAAAGACTTTAATTGGGCACGTAGACTACTTAACAAAATACAAAGGACCACAATATAATAAAAACGTATAAGGAAATAAGGACGATAAGTTAGGCCCAAATGATCAACATACCAGTTGATCGAGCGTCCACTTTGGCTATACTGATCCTCATCATGAATCCTATATATGCTTCTGCCTAAACTCCAAAATGAAGAAAGAAATTTACCCTTGATGACGGGACGGGGGCGAGGAGGAGAGAGCATACAGGGTATGATGGCAATTGACATATTTACCCTTGTTTAAAAATCTTATAAATGAATTACAGTGTGAAATTGCATGATATAAACGATTTAGAGTAAGTAAATCAGACGGTTTAAGATTGTAAATTGCTCATACATTATATTTATAGTTAGGTATAAATAAAATAAATAATAGTTTAGGATTGTGAATTTTGCTTAAGGTGTAGTTTAAGGAGGTAAATTGCATTTATCCTCAAACATATTCATTTTAAACAATTAATCGCATATTGTATAGTGCAGGCTATATTGCACTATAAAACATAACTATAACTATAATGTAATGCATTTTAGATTTTACTCAACAGATGGGTATGCATATTCATTCATGAGATTTTATGGTGATTCAGTACAGTACTTGAAAAAACTTGTTATCATTTTTTAACTAACCATTAATACTGTAGATTGAACCTATAAATAATTAAGGGGTCCAACAATACATTCTTTTAATCCATAGTGGTTTAACACAACCGAGGCATTTTATTGTGCGTGTGCATCAGTACAATCTTTATATGCTTAGTTCATGTTTTTTTTTGTGTTAGCTACCTTTTCATGTAAAGAGCATGATCTATTTTCATGATATAAATAATTTTTACAACAAAGTGGATATATAATCCTGTCATGTGCCAATAAGACACAAAAAGAAACAAGTAATTAAGAGTGTAATTAGCAAATGGAAGTAGAACAAAACAATATGCAGACCAAATGCCATGTAGCAATGTATCCATGGTTTGCACTTGGCCACCTTACTCCATTTCTCCATCTATCAAACAAACTAGCCAACAAAGGCCACAGAATCTGTTTCTTGACCCCAACAAGAACACAAAGGAAGCTGGAAGATCTTAATCTCCACCCTCATCTCATCTCTTTCTTCCCGATTTCCCTTCCACGGATCGAAGGCCTTCCCGACGATGCCGAGACAACCTCAGATGTGCCCTTTTCTTTATACCCTCTGCTAATGTCTTCTATGGACATGACTGAGACAATTGTTGAGTCCCTACTTAAAGAACAAAAAGTTGATGTGGTTTTCTTTGATTTTGCATACTGGATTCCTAGTTTGGCACGTCGAATCGGGATCAAGTCTGTTTTGTACAATGTAATCAGTCCTGTAACACTTGGGTATGTATTCTCCCTGCAAGGAGATTATTACTACATGGAAAGCTAATGACAGAAGCCGACTTGATGAAGGCACCACCTGGCTTTCCGGCTTCAGACTTTAAACTTCAATTGCATGAAGCAAGAGAATTGGTTTCGAGAACGAATATGAAGTTTGGAGGCGATGTTAGTTTCTTTGAACGTTTGTATACTGGTTTGAGTGATTGTGATGCTCAAGGCCATGGAACATGTTGGGAGCTAGATGGTCCGATCTGCATATATCTATCAGTACAATTTAGAATGCCTGTGTTACTCTCTGGTCCAACCATATCAAAAACTTCACCAAATTTACAAACTTTGGAAGAGAAATGGCTCAACTGGCTCAATAGGTTCAAGAAAGGCTCAGTCATATATTGTGCATTTGGAAGTGAATGCACTTTGAAAAAGGACCAATTTCAAGAACTAATTCTAGGTCTGAGCTAACCGAGAGGCCGTTTTTAGCCGTGTTAAAACCGCCGCTCGGGTGTAAGACCATTGAAGAAGGCATGCATGAAGAGGTTAATAATACATTGCAAGAAATCAGAGGTGTAGTGCATAATGGATGGGTTCAACAAAGGTTGATCCTCGAGCATTCATCGGTCGGGTGCTTCAAGCACGCATTGTGGTGGTTGGAATTCTACATGTGAAGCAATGGTAAACAATTGCCAGTTGGTGTTGCTGCCACATGGAGGGGATCAGATTTTCAATGCAAGGATACTGAGTATGAACTTGAAGGTTGGGGTACAAGTGGAAAAAGGGGAAGAAGATGGCTTATTCACTAGACAATCTGTGTGGAAAGCTGTGGAAACAGTGATGGATGAAAAAAACTCCATTGCAAAGGAAATTAGAGCAAACCATCAAAAGATAAGAAATTTTCTATTAACTAAAGACCTTGAATCCAACTATATATCCAGTTTCACTGAGGAACTGGAAAAACTACTCATTTGATAGACTGACTTAAACCGATACAAACCGAACTGTTTAGCTGTTTCTTTCAAACTAAGAAAACCGAACCAAACTTACTCGATTTTTTCGGTTTTGGTTTTAAAAGTTAAGATCGAAAAAACCGAACCAAACCAAACCGACAAGTAATATATATTGCAATTCACCTTGATGATTATATCAACAATCGACTTATATATCAATTATGCGTGTGTAATATGTTAAATTCGTCTAGCATTTGACTTTCTTTTATGCCTGAATTTTTCAATCGTTTGTTAATCGGTTATTGTTTGGTTTGATATCAATTTTAAAGTATTTTGTCGTTGTTAATCGATGTGTTTTTTCGACCGGGTGTTTTTTACAAATGTGACTTAATTCTTTTTTTTTGAGGATAAATTGTGACTTAATTCTGATTGAATAAAATGTAATAACATAACAACTCAAATAAATAAATAAATTTTATTGCTGCTCACGGCCAAAGCCTAATAAAAGATCTCTTTGATAAAAAGAATAAATAATCAAACAATTATCGATCATGGATAAAAACATATTATTAGATCAACTTAATTATTATGTATAATTTGCGGTAATATTTTCGTAATATAAACCGACAAACCAAACCGAATCAAACTAAAGAAATGTAAGATCAATTGGCTAGGGTTCATCGTACAAGCTACTGCTTCCGCCACCCTAGGCTTCGCTATCGCTCATGTCGAATCGAACCGACAATACGATTGGTTTGGTTTCACATTTTTCAAACCTAAATATTTAGTTTGGTTTTATATATCTATAAAACCAAGAAACCAAACCGCGAACAACCTAATCACTCACAAATAAAGTTCCTTAGCCGAGTAATCACCACCGCGCACTTCTTTTAAATAAATTTCCAATTTTATACGATACCCAAACCTATAAAGAAACATATTTTATTGCCTCTGGAAAGAAGAAAACTATTTGCGCCACCGCGTTTTCCGAAGTCTCAGCCGCCACCGATCTCTTCTCGCCGCCTGTGTTTAGCAGCAGAGACCAAGAAATTTCATCTAGGTCCGCTCGCATACAATAAGCCCATCAACTCATAATCTCTAGCTACGGTACGTTTTTTTTTTCTTTTTTTTTTTTTTTTTGATTTTGAGGGGGTCTGTGTGCTTTACTAGAAAGACTTTTACTCTGATTCTGTGAAATACGCTTTAGTGTTTCTTATAATATCATCATCTTCTAGTGCAAAATGTCCCAAGTTGCTGCTGCTGGTGTACTGCAAATTGTGATGATGCTTGTATGCCGTAGCCAAGCAAGCATCTTTATTAATATAGATTCTGATTTGACCACTTTGAAATTTCCGTGTGTGAGCTGTCACATTACTTTACTTTGAATACAATTTCTTGTCTCAAGATGCTTGCAGTTTTCTTCCTGCTAATGAACTATGGTTTGTTCATGCTATTGAAGATTTTTCATACTTTGGATATCCTAAGTATAGATGGCACCAGGTTCGTCCATGTGATATCGATGGCCCTAAGCCAAAATAAATTAAAGGCCTTTTACTGTATGAAAGAATATGATGATATAACAACTATTTTTGGGTATATTGGAATGATGAGCGGCGTATAAAAATGTAACATAATTTGATTAGACTTTTTATAACATAATTCTAGTATGAATTTGGGCTTATAACGGTATTTTAGATTAAGTAAAAAATAAAACGAGACCTAAAATACACTACTAGAAAATGAAAAAGGGCCCTTAAATTACAAATTTTGACGGAGGGCTCTAGGTCGTGGCCTTGTTGGCCTGCCCTCGGGACGGTTTCGATGGCACCCAAAAAGTGAGTTCAAGTAGATGGGCTACCTTGTTTCAATTTTTGGTTAACAGAAAGTGTTACATTAGAATGAGAAAAGATATCTCATATATTTATCCATATCTTCCAAAACCGAGTCATGTATTGTGCGGTTGGCAAAGCCTACTACAGCTGCCTTTATGATATTTATTATATTTCGTATGTTTCAGATATAGCATGTCCCCTTTTTTTTATCCACACCTGATGTTCCGTAATTCGAGTAGGTACTTCCGTGTAGAGCATAATCTATTTTCTAGTTAATTTTCATCACGAGATGTTTTTCCATACTGTCTGCATTCAGTTCTTGCTATTTCTGCACCTTGTAATTGACTTGAACAACATATACTGACCCCTCTTCTCTTGGTTTCAAGCATGTTTTTTTTTTTTTTTTTTTCCTATGAGTTAAATGTGAGCAATTTTCCTGGAGAGTACAATATATCATGAACATGAAAGATGAGTGAGGGTGAGCTCTATGTATAGTTGAAAAGTTGGAATATGACTGTTGAAATTTGGCTTTTGGAATGCGGTTGTGAAATATATCCATTTGAGTAAATTTTGGTTTTTGTTTTGTTTTGTTTTGGGGTGGGGGGATACTTAAAATCATCTACCCCGCACTTTAAAATAAGAAAAAGAAAGAAAAATAAAACCCAAAACATGAGTGCACCCTGTCCCTAGATTTGAGCAGGAGTATCAATTCTGTAACTGCAATTCGGTATACTAATCATTTTTGGTTGGAAAATGAATCAAAAATGATGTAACAATAAAGAAGTTTGGTCTGGGTCGTGCCTGCAGAGTCGGACTCTTTCAACATAGCGCCTCAAAGCGTAATCGACTTGTGACATCCCTAGGCATTCTCAAGTCAGTTACCACTTGAGTCAAGCTACTTAGCTTAGAAAACTTATTTGACTTAACGCAAATATTTTTATATTTACTTTTACCCTTTTTCAAACACGAACCGTAAAAATAATAAATTGTTAATTATGTATGTACACATTTGACAAGATGTATGCTAACGAGTTTATATTGTACCAAAGCCCAAAGTTCACTCTTATAAGCCCTTGACATGAGAAACCCTGAGCCATTTCCAATGTGTTCATGGTCTTTTAATTTTGCTGAACTTTGGAGTCCATAACCCAGTGTTTCTAATCTATTCTTTGGCTACTAAAACAGATTTTCTTTCTCAACAAGTATACTTGGAATGGCGATTTCACAAATCGTTAAGCTGTTTTCAGAAGTATCTCAACGCTTTCAATTAATCCATTACGTGTCTGTGTTGTTGGCAGCGGACCTGCTGGATTTTACACGGCTGAGAAGGTTTTGTGTTTCTTTTGTTTCTTGCCATTTCAATTTCATACCTTTTTGCTGTATAATCTTCAAATATACTTGAATAAGATAAAGCAATCTCTTTTGTTCATCATTTTGGATGATATCTTGATTTAGATTGATCATAAATTATTCTTACAAGTTTGTATAAAATGCTTGTTTCATACTGTTTGAGTAACTTGCTGAACAGCTTATGAAGAGGTATGAAGAAGCTGAAGTTGATTTAATTGACCGATTGCCTACACCGCTTGGATTAGTCCGGTCTGGTGTTGCACCTGATCATCCGGAAACTAAGGTGTCGACTTTTCTTGTTTGATTTTGTTTCATTTGCATGCTAATTTTACATTTGTAATCTGACAAAGTGCATGCGTATGTTATACTGCATTCAAGTTATTGAAGTAAACTCTTATAATTGGAAATAGTTTAACAGAAAACTCGCAACAGATTGTGATGAATCAGTTTACCCGGGTGCTACAAAGAGGGTGTTCTTACTTTGGGAATGTATCTCTCGGATCCTCTATATCGTTGCATGAGCTTCGGGATCTGTATGATGTGGTTAGAAAGTTAACCTTGATACATTTATTTGATCTGGATGTGCATTGTCTCTTTTTACAAGAATTCAGCTTCTTATAATGTCATTTATCAAGATGTTTCTATTGCATAGGTAGTGCTTGCCTATGGAGCAGAAAGTGACAGGTCTCTTGGTATTCCTGGAGAAGTAAGCTCAATAAAATTTGCACATTTCCAGTCTTTCCCCCATTCCATTTAATCTTGTGTCTAGTGCCTCACCTTATGCATTACTTTCCTTTTGATTAGGTCTTGACTTTTAGGGATGTTACTTTTTTATTTTATTTTAGTTAAAGTAGATTTCAAAGGTTCTAAGTTTATTCTTTGGTTTGAAGGACTTGAAGGGCATATACTCTGCAAGAGAATTTGTCTGGTGGTATAATGGGCATCCAGACTATAGTAAGCTGACTCCTGATTTGCAGAGCACTGATACTGCTATCGTTCTTGGCCAGGTATGTACACTTTTCGCTTATAAAGGGTATTCCGTCTACTTTATGTATTTTTGTGGTTCTTGTTATCTCAAAGTTAAAATTTTCAGGGAAATGTAGCTCTCGATGTTGCACGTATTCTTCTACGGTCAAAAGAGGAATTAGCCGTGACTGACATAGCTTGCCATGCTATTGATGCTCTTAAACAGAGTTGTATTAGGTTTGTATTCTTCTTGATAGTCCACAGTGGGGTGCTGTTATCTATTTATTATCTTTGACATGATGTGCATTTTTTATTTTTCCATATGTCTGAAGGCATACTATGTTATAGTCCAATTACCTCGTTATGTCATTTCAGAAAAGTTTATTTGGTTGGAAGGCGTGGACCCGCACAAGCTGCCTGTACAGCAAAAGAGCTTCGTGAAATTCTTGGTATATATCTTCTAGTCTTCGACTTTGATGTTATATCTTGCAGTTGCATCTGGTTATATTCTTGTTTGACATAAGTGTATATCATAACCTCACGGATTATCAGTAATATGGTTACAGCATCCTGAACTGTTCAGGACAATCTGCTGATGTAATCATGTAACATAATTGGTGAGCTTCCAGTACCCTTTGACAATGGTATGATCTGACTGCAGGGCTTAGAAATCTGCGTGTTCACATTGATGAAGCCGATCTGGCAAAAAGCGCAGCAGATGAAGTACGCCTCATTCATTAGTTGTTCATTTTTCAAGATTTGGTTGGTGCTGATTTATTTGTATATTTATGCATGCCGTGCATTTCTATTGATATGCTAGTACTGTAAATCCATGCAACTGATCTTATATTTCTTGGCAAAGGAAGAACTGAAGTACGACCGACTCAGAGGAGGGTTTATGAGTTACTTTCTAAGGCATCACTGTCAGGACCTTCTGTTCCAGATCACAATCAACCTGAGCTGCACTTTGTATTCTTCAAAAACCAGATCGATTCATTGCATCAGATGCTACGAAAGACCATGTTGCTGGAATGATGTTTGAAAAGACAGTTCTTGAGGGTAATTTTGATTTGTTTTTATTGACAAATTTGAATCATGGAGAAATTATATATCCTAGATTAACCTGTCTGCAACTTTAATTGAAACTAGCCAGTGGCTGCTATTTCGTTGTTTGGTTAACGGGGCCTTATTCGTATCTGATTGCTAATTACCTATCTTGCAGTAGATGAGCGATCCAGGAAACAAATTGCTGTTGGCACAGGAGAATTCGAGAGGCTCGAATCTGGGTAAATTTCATCTGAGTTCCATTCTGTATTTTCTGTGGCTTTTTAGACCCATCACCCTAGTATGCTTTATGTTATTATAGAAATCGAAATTTCTATATCGTTGCTGAAGGTATGTAGTGTTAGAGTAATCCTTGTGTTACTTATAAACTTTGCGGCTAGATTAACTTCCACACACAATCTGATCCATATTGCCATCCTCTTCGCTCTTCTTTTCCCCTCCAGTTGAGTCGCTTTTCTCCTCTTCTTCATGTATGATGTATGAGTCACGGTGGTTGGTTCATGTATATCGAGAAATGCTGACTGTTCAAACCTTTAACCTTCCCCCAAATTCAGTAATATGTATTCACAAAATTTGATCTTAAATGCTCTTTAGTTCTTCTCTTGCTGATGTGTCAGTCCCTCCTTTCCTTATCCTGCAACACATGTAATCAACTTTTGTGGTAAAATATTTCGGGAACGAAAACATAACTAATAGTAGTGATTTAGTCTCAGAAAATTCTAACAATTCTGACACACTTATTGCCCTAACTCAGAGGAAGGGATTGATCCTGTGGAAATAGAATCTTGTTACCTAATTACACAGATGGAGAGAGATTGAGAATTAGGTGGAAGGTGAATGGAACATTATATAAATCATTAGCGAATCAAATCCTACTTCAGTATACCTGGCTTATCAAATTGGGCAGAATTCAAGAATCGGATGAATGATTCGTGTACTTATATCCGACTACCCTGACTGTTTTGCAGGATGGTGTTGAAAAGTATTGGGTATAAAGGAGTACCGGTTGATGGTTTACCCTTTGATCATGACAAAGGTATGTTAAAGACAGAAACAGTACTTGATCTACTTGACTGAATAAAAACTCGTTACAAATTTTCACCTGCTTTCCTTTTTCTTATTGTTGTTGTGTTATTACTATATAGTGTGTAGCGTATTTCAATCTTGAGTCCGTTTTTACATTGGTTGAAAACGAACCCCAAACATTTGACTATATTGTTTACAATACAGGTATAGTTCCCAATGTTGATGGTCGGGTATTGGGTGAACGTGTTGAAGACAAAATTCAGTGGGAGAAGGGATTATATGTATGTGGATGGTTGAAAAGAGGACCAAGTGGCATTATAGCTACCAACTTATACTGTGCAGAGGAAACGGTATATATATTTCTTGTCCCTCCATGTTATTACATAATAGATAATACTGCTAACTATATACTATGATGCATCGGCACAAATATGTTTGATGACATGGCAGGTATCGATCATAAATGAAGACATTGATGAAGGAAAGTTGAGCTTTGGGGGGAAACAAGGGAGGGAAGGACTAAAACAATTACTGGAAAGTAGAAAAGAGAGAGTAGTTGTTGTTCCATTTGAAGGATGGGAAAAAATCGATAAAGAAGAGAGAAGACGCGGGTTGTTGAAAGACAAGCCCCGAGAAAAGCTCACCACTTGGGATGAGCTACTAGCTGTTGCCTCCTCCTCCTCCTCCTCCTCCTCCTCCTCCTCCTCCTCTAGTAGTTAAAGAGAGAGATAGAGATTTTAGGATCCAACCGTTATACCAAAGGTAATGATGCATTACGACCACACATATTTCTACTCGCTTTCAGTATACACACTTTTATTACTTGGTACAGCCTATTTAATAATGTTGTTGGATAAAAATTCAGAGAGAGAGAGAGAGTGTTATCAAAGATCATGCACAAAGAATGGTAGTTAAATCCCCCCCACCCTCTTTTGGTGTTTTTGGACCAGTGAATTGAATCCGGAGCCACTATCAATACATAGTTTTAACCACCATTCTTTAATTGTTGTATTTATTATATTTAACTAGTATCATTTTTGTGCAGGATCTAGGATGGTTGGGTGATTTGGGCATATCATACTTAGCTTTTACTTATATGTATATGGAATGTCTTCACAATTTGAAATTACCATTCCTGGTCATGCAATACTTATTGGGTGAGTTACGTTTAAGCTTTGCATACCTTCTCAGTTTCAGAACCTATTTCATGACCATGCCAGCTTCTTTTTTTTTTAATTTTTAATTTGACAAGATCGTTACTTTTTTTTTTTTTTTTTTTTTTTTTTTTTTTTTTTTTTGGTTGAGGGTTAGATCATTATTTTGTTAAACTTGATATTTCGTTTACGAAACACGTTTGGCTTATTATGATTTTCGTAGATGTGATTTTTGTTTCTGTTTTTTTTTTTTTATGAATTGATTGTGGTAATTGCTGCTTTTAATACTGATGAAAAATGGATCAAATAAATTGACCTTTACTACCAGGCCAGATAAAATCTATCGCAAATTCATTTCCTGATTTAATTTTCCTTGTTAAACTTGAAAATAATTTGGTACCTAATTTACTTTATTTTCTTAATGTGGATTTTTTGTATTGTAAGGAGAAAATAAAATATATAATATTACTTTATTCAATGTTTGATGTTGTTATTTTCATAATGAAATGAATGATTCAAAATGTTTTTCATAGCTAATAGTGTTTTAAATACTGAATCGCGCACATATATCAAATTTTAAATAAAGTCATATAGTGGTCAAAAAGTTATATATGTGCACGATTATGTATTTGAGACACGTTTGGCTATGAAAATCATTATACATTGAATAAAGTATAATCTCTATCATAAATCAAACCGCTTCTGAGTTATCATGAACTTACTATCGGCATCAATTTTTTTAATTTTCATTTACTTTGCATCACATTTTTTTTTAAATTTTATAATTCTGCTACCATACTATAAACGCCAGCGCTTTTAAACTATAACGCCAATGGATCGACGCTATTTACTCATTTTCATACACATTTATAACTATATAACACCAAGCAAATGACGTTATTATCGAAAATTAACATCAGCCATGCGTTTTTATTTATAAAACAACATCATTCATACTAATGTTATTTGCACTAAAAACAATCGCTGTGTTGAGAATAATTTAAAGAGTCACTAAGTAAATATGACGCCAAAGAACACTTTTATTCTGTCGATAAAAGCTGCCTAAATCAATTTCCTGAGTGAAGCGTGGGACTTTGATACCCAATATCGAAAACTCTTAGCAAAATAAAAATCAATAAATAAAATTGTAAGAAATTCTTTTACAAATTGAACCACTAAGACATATCATGCCATTGGGTTGGGCACACTTTTATTTATTTATTTATAAAATATATAACAAATTTCTATAAGACGGATTCTATTGACACCCTGTAAATACTTGTGGTGCCACATGTTTATATTACATCCGTCTCAAAATATAATTTCAATTAGTTAATAAAACATTTATTACTTTTTTCTCCATCTACCCTCATTTATTATACATTTTTTCTCAATTTTGCATTATTAATAATCAAATGTCATTTTAGTCCCTTTTTTTCCCATCAAAATTGATGAAACATAAGTAATTTACACAATTTTTTTTTTTTTTTGTTGAAAAATACATATATTTTGGGAGGGAGGTAGTACATGTTTTTGTTGTTGTATAAACCAGATCTTCATTAAAATCATGTAAAAACATACGCATAAATACACGCCCAACAAATCAAACGCCTATATAACCCTACATAATACAAAGCTAAAATGCAAAACCTATTTATTCCAAGGTATTTTCAACTCTCCTACCAAATAATCGCTTATAAACAAACACTCACTGGAGGGCATTGAACGCCTGTAAGTAGTACAATTTTTTACATATGAATATACATACTACACCCACCCCATAAAAAGTTTCAATTTTTGCGTGCATATAGATTAATAAAACAATTAATGCTCAGATTTTTATGCAGCAATGATGGATATATATACTCTATCATATTATAAATGTTTTTCTGAGATATTTAAATTAATATATAAACATTAAATATAATGATATGAGATATTTAAAAATAATGTATTAAATAATATATTGAATTTCGAAATAAACATTTTTGCAAAAATAAACATTTTTTTCTTTTGAAGAAAAAAAATAGACACTTCTTATGTAATAAATATAGTAGAATATCAGCCACCTTCTATAATTTAATTTGAAAGGACCACCTTGTATAATTAATTGATTATATTGTTCCATTGTCGACCCAACTTATCTTCGGACCTCCGACTCCGAGTAGCATGTAAATGGGTGCAAAGAATATCTTTTACGCTGTGTCACACTACACCATCCTTTCCCGCAAACAAGTCTCAAATTTTTACTCCCCCGTCTTTCCCAATGTTTCACCATTTTTCCATCACCACGGCACCACCTTCAATTATTTCCACATGCTAATTCCCTATATTCATGCAATTTCATTTTCAATCCAGTGGTAATTTGTGCTGATTTCAACAAATATGATCCGATTCATTTTTTATTTTTGGTAAATAAACACATAGATATTGCCGCCGCCGCTATGGGAATCGAACCGACGTACGTGACGTTGAGGTATCTTGTCTCTTAGCTTGAATCGTTCTACTTTGTTATTTGAACGACTTTTTCTGGTCGGTTCGCTCTGTTTCTATCTACAGTTTTCACTATAAGCCTCTCTGTATTCATCTTCTTTTTACGTAGAGGAGAGGGTCGGCTGGCGAAATACATAAAAATTGTAGATATCGCCATTTTGTTTTGTTTGTTTTTCTTTCATGCTTTTCTGCTTTCGTTGGATTAAGATTGGCTTTTTTTTTTTTTTTTTTTTTTTTTTTTTTTTTTTTTTTTGGTGAGGAATGTGTGAAAACGTCTATTCATCGTAATTTTTTCCTGGGAGGGAACTATTATTCGTGTTAGAATTTGGGATTTCTGCTCTATATCAATAATCTGCGTACTGCTTTGTGGTGGTTTAGCTTATAAACGTTTAGCTGTAGCCATTGTTTGATGTTAATTTATGGGTATATTTTTATGATGCATCTTTGATTTCTCCTTTGCTGTAATTCAAAATTAGCTGCTAGTGTGAATTTTGATTTTGCTCGTAGGATTACGCTGAAAAGAAATTAAATGGAGAAATCTGCATTGGAATTTAAGACAACTGTTCATTTAAGTTGAGAAAAACTTTACCTTCTTGCATATTAGGACTTGTGAAGTTCGGTATAGATGAGATTTTTCTTTTGAAAGAAGGTGACTAAGAAGTTTTCAGGCAAATGATCTTTAGTTTTAGACTATATGAAGGATTTACAAGGTTTGTATATAGGTAAACCTTAGCACTCTAATGAAATTCACATGTTGAAGATTGTAGAAATTGTTGAATCTACATAGCCCAGATTGTGAAAATCATGGTATTTGTGATGTCAAGATGATAGAAATCATGTATTTTCTGATAGATGTTGCTGAGATAAATGAGCTTTCTTTGTTGATTGCTTTTGATTTTCCGATCTTATCCAAAAAATATAGTAATAAATTGTCATTAACCAGATGGCAGTACACCTTCTGCATTTGATTCACATTGCAAGCATCCCAACCTTATACCTCTCCATTAATCTTGCGAATCTAAGCTTATTGATCCTCTGCCAAATTTTCCCGTGATACTGCAGTAGTCGTGAGTTTATCTGTATTTTTTCCAAGCATATTTGGTATCTGATTTCCTCTGTTATATGCTCTTCTTTCGTGGAAGGAGCAGAGTTTAACATGTGATTTCAACATGTATTTTTCCAAGTATGGGATCTGATTATCTCTAACATCTGTTTCTATTTTCAGTAAGAAGGAGCAAGCACTGAGATAACCATGAAACTGCTAACACTAATCCAGGTCAGTCATTCTGCCTTTTCTCCACATGTTGGAAACGCTTTTTCAGCTAGCAAGTATATTAGCTTCTTGTTTTGGCTAGTAAGAGCACGTCTATCTTCAACGCCACATGTGAGGTGTATTTGTATCAGAAAATACAGGGCATCCTAATTTCAACTTCTAAACCATTAACATCATGGCTTGTAGAAAATAGGTGGGTAACTTTGATGACCGATGCAGTTGGATAGGGAATCGACATGCCCTCCGGTGCTTCAGTTAGAATAAGCCTTTAAGCATGTTTAACATTAGATGAGCCTACCAAATTGAAAGAGATTATTAAGAAAGAAGTATCATCTGTTTAAGTGGTTCTTCAATTTTATTTTATATTATCAAGAGTATGGAAATACCTTCGATCACGGGTGACAGCACTTTATAGTAGTCTTAATTACCTTGCATGAAATGCTCTGCTAAAAGTTCTTTTGAATGAAATGGTGTGTTACTATGTTGTTTCAGCTATCAATTATCTGGTTTTTGGGAAGTTAATATAATACTTAGATGCTTCACTCAAAAGTTTTCTGCTTTTATAGCCACTAGATATTATTATATACCCTTCATCGTGAGATTCTGCAGAAGAATATAACTAGCTGACAAATGCCAACTATAGGTTAGGCACCTGATGCCTCCCCAACCAGGAGGCCTAAGGTATTGATCTTGTTACCCTAGAAAGAAGGCGTTTGTGTCTTTTCATTTTGTTGAAATTTGTACATTGATTACTTGTTCAAATTCATGAAGTTTCCTTTCTCATTGTTGTTGAATTGCTTGGTTATTCAAATCAAAGAGGAGCAACTCTTGCAACCCCTCGCTTTGATTGGGTTTTGTACTCTATTTATGTGGCTGATCCGGTTTATCTTATAATTAAATGAAGTATGTTTAATAACGCTTTTCTGCCTCTTATGCATCCAGATCTCTGAAGCCACAATCAGGAAGCATATTAATTAGTTCTCGCCATTTTCTCCACCATCATGGCCCCGAGACATGTCCGAGTAGGCTCTAGACGATTTTCAAAATGCAGATTGCTCATTATTTTTCTCATGATAGCTGTGCCAATTCTATTCATTGCCGCTTTTGACTACACCGAGAAGATCACTTATTTCTTTCGCCCCTTTGGGACAGTCCTCCACTTCCTTCGAGCATCACCTACCTCAATACTATGCAGAGAATGTTTCAATGGATCGCTTATGCCAACTTCATGGCTGGACCTTACGCTCACAACCACGCCAGTATTTGATGCCATCATATTTAGCAATGAGTTGGACTTGCTTGAAACCGCTGGCATGAACTCTACCCGTATGTCCACAAATTTGTCATCCTGGAAGCCAATAGTACCTTCACTGGAGCCCTGAAACCACTTTTCTTCGATAAAACCGCGATCGATTTGCATTTGCTGACGGAAAGGTCTCCCATGGTGTGTTTCCGGCATCGCCGGTTCTTACAGATCACATGATTACGCTGCTTTAAAGTCGGGCTAAACAACGTGGGGCCATGAATGATTTAATTCGTCGTGCAGGTATATCTGCCGGTGACATCGTCATAATGGCAGACACCGATGAAATCCCTAGCAGTAACACAGTGAAACTGCTGCAATGGTGTGATGGAATACCTCCAGTAATGCATCTTGACTTAAGGAACTATATGTACTCCTTTGAGTTCCCGGTTGGCACTAATAATTGGAAACCAGCAGCACACGTGTACGGTCCACATACACAATATCGACATTCAAGACAAGCTGATATCCTTCTATCTGATGCTGGATGGCACTGTAGCTTTTGTTTCCGGTATATATCAGAGTTTGTCTTTAAAATGAATGCTTATAGCCATGCAGACCGGGTTAGACGTAGAGATTTCCTGCAACATGGTAGAATTCAGAGGGCTATCTGTCAAGGTGATGATCTATATGACATGTTACCAGAGGAGTATACTTTTAAGGAGTTGATAACGAGGATGGGACCGATACCGCGTTCTATATCTGCGGTACATCTTCCTGGTCACTTGATAGAGAATGCAGAAAAGTTCAAGTTTCTTCTTCCTGGTGGTTGCATGCGTCAGCCAGGTTGAGAGGAGTAGTTTTTGGCACAGAAAATGCAGTTTTAGGCTTTTTTAGCCTTTAAAGTGGTCGATAAGTAACCACTCATCAACATAATTGTTCAACGTGGTTCCTCAGAAAATGCACTTGGTTTGGATATAATAAACATAATTGGGGATTGCACTTTGGCCTAGTTGTAACTGTCATCCCTTCCCCTATAAAAAAAAAAAAAAAATCTTAATTATATTGGAAGGAAAAAAAAAATGAAGGCAACAGATACTTGTTTGTTCCAGTTGGTGTTGGTGTGCAGATTCACTTCACCCATATACTAATGGCCTCTTTGGTCCAACCATTCCAAACATGCAGATCAAACTCTCCCGTGCGGATCCTGCACCATTGTCCCAAAAAAACGAAGTGCACTAGTGCAGTAACTCAAGAGAAGTTTAAAGTGCCCAAAGGTTGGGATTACTTGAGCCCAAAGTTTATGGCAAATTTTTTTATTTTTATTTTTAATAGCGGTTCTTATTGTGCGACGAAGGGAGTACATCAACATGAAACACTTATTCACCACTGTTCAAATCAGTGATAACGATAGTGGCTACTTTCAGAGTGTATGTAAAATCTATTTCCAACCTCATCGATGACGAAAGAATCTCTTAAATTATTGTGGAACAGGTGATTTATGTTCAACGTTTTGTACTCTGTAGTAGCAACTATACCCCCTGCTTAAATGATTCAACAAGCCCCTCAAAAAATAAAAATATTGATTCAACAAGACAAACTAAATGGCAACCATGATTATTTTTTCGCAAGCAGCAAACATTCATACCCCATATTGAAGACGGTAGACACTAACGTTCATAATAAGGTTTATAAGTTGACGATGATATTACACTAAATTTTTTTTTTAACACGTTTATGATTGGAGATGCTTTATGATCGGAGATGTTCTGAGTAAAACTTTAATCTCAATTGGAGTAGAAAAAAAAAAAAAAAAAAAAAAAAATTGTCCTGAACTCTCTAGCAGCCCATTACGTTGACGGGCCACAACAGGCCTTTATAAGGTCAGAAGGTACCCTTCCTCATAAGACAAAAAGGGTATGTGTTTTTCTTAAAGATTAAGCGGCTAGGGTTTGGACTTTGGAGAGTGTCGTCAAGTTCTTCAATAGATTTTTTTTTTTTTCATATGTGGCAAAATTAAACCTCATGTTTTTCCGTCTTACCGAAGGTGAAATGCATTAGATAGCACAGATTTTAGGGTATAATTCTTACTTAAAAAGATCAATTTTTGAATATTTATTTTACAATTAAATACTTTGTCTTTGTTTGTACGAGCGAGGAGGGATTAAGGAAGAGAGTGGAGATAAGAGCGAGGAAGATGCTCTGAGCTGCTGAGATCTCTAGTATTTGCGTTGAGAAATTTAGATTTTGTATTTTTTGAGAAGGAAATGATGGCACAGTAAAAGGTCTGAGCAGGATTCTAAGTTGGTAGTCGTAATAAGGAGGCGAAGAAGAGGGCCCTGTCCATGTATGAGTTGTTACATTGTGACATTCTGCAACCTCTTCGAAAGCAAAATAAAAAGCCATGGCTTTTCTTGAAAGAAAAAAAAAGAAAAAGCTATTGGTCTTCAGGGGAGTCGTAATATAAAAAAAGGCGATGGGTTGCATTCTTTAGTATTGAATGTCCAATCTAGTCTTCTCCCTACATTTTTCCTTCGCCTTTATGCTTTTTTAGCATATTTCGATTTCCTTCTTGTTTCCTGCGTTGATCCTAATCCTTCTTGCTGATCCTTTTGTGTTGTTTTGTTTTTGGAGACACATGTACACATCTTTGGGTGGTAACTGTGAATTTAGACCACATGGTTTCATTCTGAATTGAAACAGTGAGGTTGAGATTCAGCCACATAAAAACTCCACATTTGTTTAGTTACAATTTTCAACCCAAGAAATTCACCACCGCAGTTAGTATAGTGTTTTAGGTGGTATCTCTACACAGATTGCTGAGCAACGACTTTTTGCTGATATAGATTGCTTTACATGTGTAGCTCTTCCACATAGCATTTTTTTTTTTCGTATGTGGAGCTATCTTTGTGATGCAGATTGCTTGATACAAATTGCTCAACTTGAACTAGTCTATTATATGCTCTTGGATAGCGATACAAGTTGCTTTCAAAAGTCTACTTTATATCTGCATCTAACATTATTTTGTTGTCTTAGAGTATTTCTAATCAGGGGGGGGATTCAGAAATTTTATTCTAACGAGTATTTCTGAATTCTGATTTTTTTATTTAAGTGAAAATGTGTGGAGAGATGTTGGTGTAGAGATGGTGTAGGCCACTGGAAACACATTAAAGGCACTTGCTGCTCAAAAAAGCGTCAATGTCATCACAAATGTTTCGAGTAAGATCACACTTTCTTCATTTTTTATTTTGTTTTAATAACTGAATCTACTGCTGCTAAATTAATGGCTGGCTGGCTGGCTTGTGGCATGGTTACAGTGAAAGATCGGAATCCTAATCCTCCTCCAGAAACCCCGGTGTTGGGTGTAGGTGGACCTATTGGTTTGGCTACAATCTTATGGAGTGTGACAAAATTCGACCTAGCTAGCTTTTTGTGATTATCTATGGTATATCTGATTCCTAATTTTGTACAAAAAGGAGCTTCAACCTACTAAAGCTTTGCCTGCTAACCTTATGAATTCTACATTTTGGTTTGCTGCATATATATATATCTATCTATTGTCTTTCTTAGCTATATAAAAGGGCGTTTTGGAATATGTTACGCATTAGTTGTCCATGTAAAACAAAGTAATGTGTGGGTTTCCTTAAAAAAATTGTGAAAAAACAAAAATACCAGCAATAAAAATTGTCAAAAATAATTAATAGTGTGCTGCTAATGACGGAAAATATGGTCAATAATAATGGCGTTGTTCCCCACTAAAACAACAATTGTGACGGATTTACCTCCCGGTGCACTTGGGTGGTGGTATGGCGATGGCTGTACACTTGGGCGGCGGTATAGCTTAATAACGGTACATCCGCATTGTATACCGCCATCGCCATACGAATCTCGACTATACCCACAGCAGATGCATTTTGGTGGTCAGAATCTTTTTCAGACAAAGAGGCCATCTTCTACTTCTTCTTGATTACTGTAATTGGTGGTCGGAATGTTTTTCCGACAGCAGATGCGCTTTTGGTATGGCTGTCGACAAGGGTTGCTAGCTGGCAATACCGGTTTCCAGGGCTTTAAAATTGGAAGACCCTGACTCCGGCTGATGCCCAAAGACCCTGCAGAGGAAGCAAAGCAGCAAGAGAGGCATATGGAAGAAGGGAAGTTTGGAATGATTTCAATTTTTCTTACCGAGTGTCGGGATTTGGCAGGGTTTGAAGAGTGCGAGCTGGCAAGACCGACACTTCAATCTCAAGGCCAAGTGTGCTGGGTCTCGACACATTTCCCCACACGACATGCCTCCAACACGTGTCCAACATGTGTCGGTATTTAATATTTTAATATCCGACACTAAGACCGACACTTCCCCGCCCCGACACTCATGAATCCAATTTTCATAAAGAGCAAACATACAACAATATATAAAGTCACATTGTATGAATTTTTAGAGCCTTCAATATTATCAACCTCCACCAATGGATTCACTCCTGCAAAATAAACATTTGAATGCCTCCTCCTCCGGCATATCCTCTAAAATGATAACAAACGAGTAATGAAACATTCATGTTACTATAAATATCTTAGTAATAAGTATCATAAAGGAACTCTTTTGCTAGATTTTTTTGAAGTAGTAAAACAAAAGCCTGTTTTATCTCATTCCTAGTAATCCTTTGCTTAAAACAACATTCATTACGTAAAAACCTTAATAGAAGATACTACAAAAGTTGCTTCTGGAATAATAAAAGCTAGCAGAAAATTCAACAAGATAACATCACAGCAAATTGACTATTCTATGGAAATTTACTCTTTAAATTACCTAAGAGAAAAGAACCAAAAGTTCTTTCAACCATTTCGCTGAACATTTGATGTGATGTGCGGTGACATAGAAATTAAGGAGATGAAAGCAAAGATTAAATTATAGAAGGAGAGAATAAAAATAAACTGAAACTAATGAATTAAAGAGTCTGGATTTCTAGGCGAATTGTACCAATTAAGAGTCCGATTGCCAGGCCAACTCCAAATTGAACGTTAATAGACAAAACCAACTAAACTCCAATATTATGGGCAAAAACTTATATTAGTGTAATAAGTAAAATGCTGGTCAACTGGATGATAAAATACTTCTCCATTTTTAGTCATTCTGACCAAAATCCTCAAATTAATCATCTAATACACACAGCAATGTTAGTGATTCTAATCATTATAGCAACAATAAAACCTACTGATACAATGAAATAAAAGAACACACTAAAGGCTTAATTTATAATCGGCAACCAAAATTTCAGAAAATAAAATACCTCCGAGCCTCTGCAGAAATGATTGATGGAGGGGACTAATGAAGCGACAATTTACAGCAGAAATCGCCCGACTAGAAGGAAAATTCTATCTCTGTGACTTACTGTGAATCGTTTCACGCGAAAGATCTCCACCACACAATTTCCACACACGGGCATTGTGATTCCACCTCGTGAAATCATACGGCCCAGATCCCGCCACGTAGCAGCCTCCTGTTTGCAGAGCCCCTACACTGTAATCTAATTCCGACTAGAAAGCTGAGCAGAGATATCGCGCGGTTGGCTGATTTTTTTTTTTTTTTTTTTTTTTTTGAAGGTGTTTTTTTTTATTTTTAACGGGCCTGCTCAATTTCCGAACGGACCCGCCAAAAACAAACGAGGGGGATTTACTTGACTTCAATTTTAATTCATGACACCAGCCCTCTCCACGCAATTTTGAACTGGTCTGCTCAAATTTGAACAATCCCGCTACAAATTGCATGTGATCGCTCAATTTATCAACGCTTTCTTATTGGCCCGTTGAAGTAAATATCACGCTGCCTCGACTTTAATTCGATACTTAAATAGAGGAGGCAGGTGACTGATTGTAACGCCCTGCACTCTAGCGCTTAAACGAGCCTCATAAATGGTCCGGCCAATCGCTTAGATCATCGCCCTCGCTGGTTCAGGCGCTAACCTGAAAGACAAGACATTTTATGTCTCACACTCAAGATGAGCAGTGACTTTACTTTTACGGATGTGGGACATTACATTCTCCTCCTTATAAGGAATGACGCCTCGCCATTTACGACCAAGATTGGTCCCAGCTGATTTGTCTCGCCATTCTCTCCTCACCATGTGATTCCTAGAGGCTCCACCGCTTCTTACGCTGTGGCACTTAGCCTGTGATTTACATGGCCTCAATACATCAGAACGCCTGCACTCGGTCTCAGAATGCTTAATCGAGCCATAAATGGTCCGGTCAACTACTTAAGACAATCGCCTCGCTTTGTCTAAAAGGGGCTAACCTGAAATTGACACGACATTTTACGTTCTCTCACTTATATAAAAGTGAAAGAGGACTTTACTTTACTGATGTGGGACATTACATTCTATAATTTCTCTTTCAACGACTTTATTTTTTTTAATTTAAAGGAGAGGTTTGGGGAAATCTTAAGAGGGAATGTCTAAAAATTAATTTGGCGCAAAGAAACGCACGAGATCTAAAAATGGTTGGAAACACGATATGATGTTTTAACATTTACTACATGCGGAAAATTACACGTCGTAAAACTTATTATTTATGGCATACATTTATGTACGTCGTAAATTTCGTGTCGTTATTGCCTCATTCGCTTAGTGTATCTATTAAAGATACATTGTTAACTAATTAATCGTCAAGTTGTGACAAAACACAATAGTAACTGTTGTGTTTTTAACCAATGGGGCCGCAGTCCAATAAGGAGTCTTCATGTTACAGAATTTCCGGAATTCAGTTTCATCTACTAGTAACGGTAGAATTTCCGGAATTCAGTTTCAAAACAACAAATAATCTGGACTAGACTATATTAATATAAGTGTTTATTAAAATTTAAAAAAAATGATTATACCCTAACCAGCGCTTAAGGGCCCCCCACCCCCGAAATATAAGTGTTTATTAATTAGAGGCAAATGAGTGTATGCCTAGTTATAAAGTTTGATCCTTGTTTGAATGATGCTCCTGCAGATTGACAATATTGAAGCTCTTTCCCGCATTCACAACATGTCTGCAAAGTCAATCAACGGTTCAGATTCATCTACTAGTAACGGTAGAAAAAATTAGAAAATTGTGTCAATTTCTGTCTCATACCATTACAATTTTGGTAAATTAGACCAATTTTATAAATTAATATCAGATGAGACTTCAAAAAAATCGCTTTGAGACATTTATCAGATCGTAGCAATCATGGGCCATAACATTTAGTCCGTATATAAAAGCAAAAAGATGAAACTAACCTGATGTCCACAACCAAACGCCATATCCTTAGGAGCAATAAAGCATATGAGACAAAGCTGCATATACATACACACAAAACTATAAAATCAAATATGAATCAATTCACTAATCGTATGATTTTTTATAACAAATGTGAAAAATTAACAAAGAGAAAGATGGTTATTACATGGTTTTCAGCATAATAATTATCAAACCCGACACATGCCCCTCGCTTTGTTCGCCTCCATGAGGCAATGGAGATGGTGGTACACTTGGGCGGTGGTGGAGACGGGGTACACTAGGGCGGCCATATGGAGATGGGGGTACACTTGGACGGTAATTAGGAGACGGTGGTACACTTGGGTAGCGGTGTAATCGCATAGTAAAGTATCTCGGTGTGCCAAATGATGATAAAGTGTACCATTTTGAGGTGGGGTAGTGGTATCTTATCTACTCCCTTCCCAATACAAGAACTGGTATGAAAAAACGTTAATACTTAATAAAAAGATAAATTTTATAGTATAAGTGTAAGAAGAATATTAAGAATTTGTAATGTCACGATCAAGTAGATTGAGCTCGAGGGTCGCTTTGTGTATTGGTGACGGTATTTCCATTAAAGCGATAGAGCAAACTCGGCTTCTTTACAGGATCTATCCATGTCTTTCGACATGATCTTTGTGAAATTAACAAACTTGATAGAGAAAAAGAGAAAAAAAGTGTTACTAGGATATATATAAGAAGTTAAAAGTCACATAATAAACAAGAAAATCGAAACCAAACTTACTTGAAAATTGTCAAAAGCATGAGCAGAAGATTATCGTCGAATTCTTTCATCATATCCCACGGTCCGCCTCCAACTCCAAACTAATTATCGATAATGGGTACTCACTGAAGAATATGAACATGTCCAAGATAAAAATTATTACAATTTCTTTTATAGTGTATCGGTTATAATTTAATTGATTTAATAAGGAAACTAGCCACCTTGCTTTCACAATTGCCTCGATGGTTTTCTTTTTTGGGGCTT